>JAJOZX010003996.1:77500-448515 GCA_023014485.1 Bathynomus jamesi | reverse complement strand
ATAAATATTCAATGTAAATTTCATATTTACATTTAGGATAAACAGTTCTAATTGCGGCATATGTGCATGTATTATATGTATGTATATGGCTTCCGAGACAATGCTCCCAAGACAACTCCCAAAACAATTCTATTTTTACAAATTTTGAAAATTCCTTGTCGCCCAGTACCCTAAAATTTCATTTACTGGGCGACAAATTTTCTTCACTGGGTGACATTCATGTCGCCCACTCACTAGGTTAAAAAATGCTCTGTCCCATACAGCTAAAAGAATTAAAAGAAAGCATTGTTATGCCGTTAACAAAGATTTTTAATGTGTCTATTTCTGAGGGGTGCGTACCAGATAATTTTAAATTAGCAAATGTAACACCTATTTTAAAGAAAGGCGATAAAGGTGCGGCGGGAAGTTATAGGCCAATCAGTTTAACGTCTGTTGAGGGTAAGCTATTGGAATCAATAAATAGGGATCGTATAGTCGAACACTTAGAAGTGCATAACTTGATTAGAAATACGCAGCACGGTATTAGGGGAAACAAATCTTGCTTAACTAATCTTTTAGAATTTTTCCAAAGTGCGGTTGAAGTTTACGATAGTTATCGAGCGGTAGATGTAGTGTATTTAGATTTTCAAATAGCGTTTGACACCGTACCGCACAAAAGACTCATTGAAAAAACTAAGGCTCATGGAATCAGGGATGTAGTAATAAATTGGATAGAAGAGTGGTTGCGAGGTAGGAAACAGAAGGTGGTCGTTGATGGAGCGGAGTCTTCTTGGGCTAATGTAGCGAGCGGCGTTCCTCAGGGTTCTGTATTGGGCCCCTTGCTTTTTCTTATATATACAGTATTAACGATTTAGATGTCAGCCTAGTTAGTACAGTTTCAAAGTTTGCGGATGACACGAAGCTGGGTTGTAGGGTGATTAATGACAAAGATAGAGTAAAATCCAGGAAGATCTAAATAAAATCGTAGATTGGTCAGTCACATGGCAACTGAGATTTAACGTCGATAAGTGTAAAATTTTACATATAGGTTCGCGTAACGGTAACTTTGCGTATCGTATGTCAGGGAAGGAGTTGGCAAGCGTAGAACAGGAAAAAGATTTAGGACTTATCGCCACTGGTGATTTAAAAGTGGCGTAACAATGTACAGCAGCGGTCAATAAAGCGAACAAAGTGCTAGGTTTCATAGCTACGAATTTCAGTACAAATCGCATGCATGATATTATTGTTCCTCTTTATAAATCATTAGTTAGACCACATCTGGAGTACGTGATCCAATTTTGGAATCCGCATATGCGCAAAGATATAGACAAAATCGAAAGAGTTCAAAGACGAGTAACTAAGATGATTCCGTCGCTTAGGTCGAAGTCGTACTGGGGATGGCTTAAGGAGTTAAAATTAACTACACTCGAGACTAGAAGGCTAAGGGGTGATCTAATCCAGGTTTTTAAAATTAGAATGGAGTTTCGATAACGTAAACAGATAGAGCTTCTTCGAAATATCATAATATATTTGAACAAGAAATAGCAGGTGTAAACTGACAAGTAGAAGGTTCGAGATAGCCAATTGCCAAAAACCTTTTTACGCATAGAATAGTAAATAGCTGGAATAGCTTGCCGGTAGAAATAATTAGTAGCACGTATACACATGTTTAAAAATCTATATAGATTAAGGTAGTAAAATTAATGCTTTTGTGGCTCGGAACCCACGTATAAAATTGTAGGTCCCCTCCGCCACCACGGAGGACATGCGGCAACACACAATTACAAACACAGTTAGGTAGACAGCCAGATTGGATCCTAGGGTCTTTGTTGGTCTCAATCATTATAACATTTCTCTCCCTTCATCGCAATGTTGCCTCACTTTTCTTTACTATCACTTTATAACAGACAATGGTCTTCTGAATTCTCTAACTGTATGCTTCCTCCTTTAAGGAAACGGACGGTATTTCAATCTTTCATCTAATCAACCGGTGAACTCTGGAACAATCTTCCTCAATCTATTTTTTTCCCTGTCTATGACCTCCAATCTTTCAAACGCAGTGTCCAGGCATCTCAAAATCCCTGGAACTTGATTTTGGCTGTTTTCTTCTCTATGAGGGGGAGAGACGTTTTGCGGTATTTGCCCTGGCCGCTCCTTCCTGAAAAAAATATAGGGTGGCGCAAAAGTTAGGAGTCAAAGAGTCATCATTGCATAACGTAAATAATATATGTAAAGGATACGAAAAAAGATTCCTGATAGTGAAGAGATACAAACTTTAATGAATTAACGTGCTAGTGGACCACTGATAGAGGAAATTACAGTATATGTTTGAATTGTTGACCATTAACTTCAACACGTTTCATCGATTCGACATGTCTTAGCTTCCCGGTATTGCTATTTGCAATCGTAGATCTGATTTTTTCTTTAATTGTTTCTATGTTTCTATGACGGTCAACATAGACGACTGACTTGAAATGATCTCGCAGAAAGAAATCAAAAGGCGTGAAGTTTTGCGATCTACGAGGCCATTCAACAAGACCGTGGCCGCCCAATCCACTTGTTTGGGAACGCCTTATTTAAAAAGTCATGGACATTGAAAGCAAAATACGGTTGTGCACCGTCCTGTTGAAACCACAGATTCGTCCGTTGCGCCAGTGGTACGTTGTCCGAAATGGGTTGTAGGTATATCTGCAGCATTTGCAGATATCTGTCACAGGTTACAGTGTTGTTGAAGAAGTAAGGACCAATTATCCGATCTTTCCTTATTGCTGCCCAACATTACCCGAGGATCATATTGCAAATGAGTCCCATCCGTCCAGTGTGGGTTTTCGTCTGACCAAAAGCGCGCATTATGCCTATTAACATTACCTCTGAAGTGGAATATTGCCTCGTCACTGAACATGATCCAACGGATTCGAAGCCGTTGCTGCAAGAACCACCGCCAGTCTGTATCATCGCCATGCAACCCCTGAACCAGCAGGACTTTGAGGGGTGGAAATGATATTTCTTGAGAATTCGCTGGATAGAACGCCTGCTGACATACATCTCCTGAGACAACTTTCTGGTCAACATTTTTGAGCTCTGTCGAAGATGCCTCATGATGATTGTTGTTGTTGCTTCATCAGTTGCACTTTTTGGCATGCCAGCATGGGGACGGTCTTCAACACTTCCTTTTCTTTGAGTCGCTTAATAATTTTTCCAACAGTTCCATGATGAATTGGGAACCTTTTTGAGTATTTTTCGTTGAATTCAGTAACAATTCATCGGTTTGTAGTGCCTAACTTAACATTCATTAAAACAAGCTCCACTCCTCATTTACAGTTGACTCATGGTGTTTGCGCCACCCTATATATATATAAAACCTTTGGTTAGTTTCCGCCCGAATTGTTCATTCTGACGAAGGTCAAGCTTTTCACTCCACCTTAGACCTACAGTTTAACGTGGAATCCGAACTACGCCCTATCAGCAGCCCAGCGTCTTAACCACTAGGCCACCTAGGGTACCTATTTATCTACCAACCACTTTCTTTATTTTGTGGAAGGATGAACAGCTGGGTTTTGCTGCGCGCCGGCTGCCGCGGGTCTCGAACACGGGGCCGATGGATTCGTAGTCAGCGACGCTAACCACTACACCCACTATCCCACTTGATGCTATGATTACATCTATAGATATGGTTAGATATGGCTAAACAATGCATTGGAATTATTTGCTGTTCTACACGCATATTTATGCTTTGTTTAACCATATGTATAGATGTAATCATAGCATCAAGTGGGATAGTTCTAAAGCGCTTGTTAAAAACAGAGATATAATTGAAAGAAATATTCCAGAATGTGGATTTATCCATTTTAAAAATAATTTCACTAACAGTGCGGGAATGTATAAAATTGATAATATCTTGTTGAAATTCCTTTTGCCTCTCATTAACTCCTGTTAAGTATGTGCTAATTGTTTTGGTTTCCGCCACGTTGTATATATTTATGGGTATCTTGCATTCTTTCTTCATTCCCTGACGAGGCCTTGGAATCGTTTTTCTTTTTCCTTGTTGGTTTGTATCATATATATATATATATATATATATACACCGAAATATTATGCATGAACATGACCGATTTTGAATAATGCTTGCCTCCACCAGACTTCGAACCCACGACCTCTTGAAAAGAAAGTGAGGGCGCTAGCCACCACGGAATAAAGTTTAATACAACTTCTCACACATTTAAACAACCTAGGAAACGAATAACGCTTTCGCGTCCAGAGGCGTTTTACGTGTTAACCCTCCTGCACTCGAGGTAATAATAATGATTGGGGTTGTTTAACCTCTTTCGCAACATCTAAGGTCATATGACGGAGGGGACCTACAGCTTTACGTGGGATCCGAACCTCGGTCGCTACATAATCTGGACACGGAGGACGGTCTCCCATCCAACCACTACACGACCCAATGTCGCTTAACTTCGCTGATCAACGGGAAGGGGTGTTACGACATTGGCTACGACGTAGGACCTGCACTCGAGGTAATAACCAAAATTTCATTCAAATTATCTGGCGCAACCAGGCCCCAGCCTGGAAAATAGAGGACTAGGAACCGTAATTCATGTACCAGGCCTTGGGTGCAATGCTGGGGTCCATAAATGGAATATCATGCATGAACACGCGCGATTTTGCTTAATTAAGAACTTGCCTCCACCAGAGTTCGAACCCACTACCTCTTGAATAGAAAGTGAGGGCGCTAGCCACTGTACTACAAGGGCTAAAAATTTATATTTTAAATGACAGGACTGAATCAAATTCGGATTTTCAGTCTCCATATTAATCCACCAAATTTGTTTGTTTACGGCTTTTTTAAATTTTATTATTTACATTTATTTCTTCACTTTCCGTTGTCAAATGTAAATGAATCTCCAATATTTTGCCTGAAAAGCTCTCATACTTCCCCACGGCATATTGAGGTAGGAATACTCTGGCTAGA
Organism: Bathynomus jamesi; assembly: GCA_023014485.1. NCBI lineage: Eukaryota > Metazoa > Arthropoda > Malacostraca > Isopoda > Cirolanidae > Bathynomus > Bathynomus jamesi. Next base: position 443,564 of record JAJOZX010003996.1, on the reverse strand, counting down.
TTACCTGCCCCTAAATATAAAATCGAATAGAAATGTCATTTTTCTGAAAATTTGTGGATGTTCTTTTCATTTGTGCAGCATGGCATACCTCATATAATAGTTTTTTTTTCTCAATAAAGATTGTTTTGCTTGTTTGTAAAGGAGGATTTGAAAACAAAAACAGAATATTTTAATTAATTTTTATTGAGAATTATTAAGAATACGTATCATTACTGTTTGTAGAAACAAGTTCAGAATCGAAAATATAAATGAAGAGATTCCATCTTTTTCCTTCTTCAAAGTAGTTTAATCCCAAGGATAGACGATGTGAATGCCGGGTCTGTGTGCGAAATAAATCATATGAGTACTGTATAATATTTCCTCTTCCACTATTACCACTACTACTACTACTGATAATAATAATAATAATAATAATAATAATTATTATTATTATTATTATTATTTAGATCAGAAGTTAAGCATATACAGGGTCGAAGAAAAGTCTTTAAGGATTTTATACATACAAATAATTTGTTAATAATAAATAAATTCCAAAGATATCACTGCAGTGTATGCGATACTTTTCAAAGCAACTATACAAGTCCAAGAATGACCGAACGCAAGAACAGGAAGGCACTGGGCTCTAACCCCCGTCACCGCCATGCCAGTAAGGCTGGAATATTGCAATGAAGAAAAAATGCATCTTGTATTGTGGGCTATTTCTTATAATAATTGTGAAGAAAGTTTACGTTTATTTCAACAAAAATGTAATAAACCACCACCAAATACAGCCACTCTTCGACACTGGAAACTCAAACTTTTGGAAACAGGAATCCCGGTAAAAGATCGTCCAAGAAGTGGAAGGCCAGTAACGGCGATAGGAGACAACAACAAAGAAAATGTCCTCGCCACATTTCAAGTCGATCCAACAACTTCAACGATAAAAGTCGCACAGGAATTAGGTATTTCCAAATTTCCAGTAAAAAAATATTGAAATTACAGGGGTACACGATTACACACCCATTTACTCTCAGCTCATACACGACGATGATTCTGATAGACGGCCGCAGTTTGCTGAAACAATGAGACAAGTTCAACAGTGATCGACATTTCCTTCGAAAGTTCAAATTTTTAGATGAATGTTTCTTCCTTTAAACGAGTAAAGGAAACAAACACAACGTTCAGTATTGGGAGAAAAAAAATTCCCAAAATACGATTGGGTAAACCCGTTAAAACGGCACCACTAACAGTTTGGGCGTGCATTTAAAGCTATTCAGGACTCGTTAACTTTGACATATCAAGAGATATGATGGGTGGCAGGCCCGTGCACAGGACACTTCAGATGGGGGGGGAAACTTAACAAAAAGGGCACCATCTCCTCCCTCCTCAAAAAAGAATAAGTCTCTTCACAGCATTTATAAGGATGTTATTTTTTTTTTTTTGGAAAAAAAAGGGCACTTCTGAGGCATGAAGGGGCAAATGGGAGGGCTCAAGCCCATGTAGCCCCCCCCTCCTCTGCACTTGCCTGTAGGTGGAAAACGCTATTGCCAAGTATTGAGAGACAAAGGTTTGCTACAGTTTACTAATGACGTTGAAGAAATTGGCTTCATTAACATGATGGAGAGCCGCCACATTAGTCTTCAGCTGCCCTGAGATTCTGGATACTAACATTGAATGAAGATGGGTTGGGTGGCGAGGTCCCATCGAGTGGCCAGCCAGATCACCTGATTTAACTCCATGTGATTTCTGGCTTTGGGCTTATTTGCGTGATAAACTCTACACTCCTGGTTTCATCTATCCAAGTGTGAATGCCCTTGCCCGCTGAATAGATGAACAACTGAAGAGGATCCCACTCGATATGTTCAGAAGAACAATGAAGAATTTCAGAGAGAGAATCCACAAATGTATCATAGCGGATGGAGAACTCTTTCAAGATTGAATTACAATTTAACCAAATATTTGTATGAATAAAATTCTTATAGACTTTTTGTTTGATAATTTGAACACTTATCTGTATAATGATTTTAACTAAATAGTTGGATTTATAAAACTTTAGAATTTTCTCCCACCCTGTATATGTCCAATATAATAAAATTTATATTTGAAGAGTGATGAAGAGAAACTGGATTGGCATCATGAATATATATATATATATATTATATATACACACCTCGATGGTGTAGTGGTTAGCCGTGCCAACCATGTCCCTATCCATGTCCATGTCCCCCTCGATGTCCCCATCCATGTCCCCCTCGATGTCCCCATCCATGTCCCCATCCATGTCCCCGTCCATGTCCCCATCCATGTCCCCGTCCATGTCCCCATCCCGGATGTGGTTCTGCTTCTGCCTCTGCCTCAGGGTAGGGTATGGCCAAGCTAAAGACAACCACGAGGGCCAGGGTTATCCACTGTGTGAAAGGAGGTAAGAAATAATTAGGAGACTGATGGGAGGAAATAATACATTAATAATATTAAGAGAAGCAATAATTCTTTTGTCTTACGATAACAAAGTTATGTTTGAAAACACCTAATCATGCATGGAAGCAAAACTGAATTTTACTTCTTTTTAAAACTGAATTTTATCATTTTAAAGTACCTGAAACAAATACAGTAAATAAACGAAGGGAATAAAGAACGTTACCCGGGCTCATAGAAAACAGAAATACCAACTATTAATGAATGTATGATCAAACCTTTGTTTTGGATCAATGAAACGTTTCAATAAATAACTCGATCCTAAAATACAAAATTAATTAACGTTTCAAAATGAAATTAACTTAAAAATTTTATGAAATAATAAGTTAAACCATGTGACGTTTCGACAAATAGGATTCATAATATTCGGTTGAAACGTTTGAAAAAGTGAGAAAGTTCAATATGCTGAAATGTTATTTTTTATTTTTTTTTCTGGTTGATTTTTCTTTAGTTTTAAAAGTAGATTCTTTCCACATTTTAAGTGGCCTCGAAATTTAGGACCAGTATTTGGTCACAAAAAAAAAAAATAAAAAAAATAAAAAAAAAAATATATATATACATATATATATATATATTCATAAGTTTATATAAAACGGCACACACACACACACACACATACATATATATATATATATATATATATATATATATATATATATATATATATAAAAATATTTTATATATATATATATATATATATATATATATATATATATATATATATATAAGCAAACAACCACAAGGAAAAGGAAGCGCTCGGACTTTGTGTTTCCTTTTCCTTGTGGTTGTTTGCTTATTAATAAGGTCACGTGTTATTTTGTGATTCTAGTGCATATATATATATATATATATAATATATATACACATATATATATATATATATGTGTGTGTGTGTGTGTGTGTGTGTGTGTGTGTGTACCGTTTTATATAAACGTATGAATTTATTATTTAATAATGGTAATCAGTCGGGAGGTCCAGAAAGTGGCACATTGCTCAGGTGATTAATGCGTCCCATTCCACTAATTGCTGGATTATTACCAGCACCATCGGAAGTCAAATCCCTGACCTCAGTGTTTAAACTTAGATTATAGGGAAATCGTCTTACCTACTGAGCTACAGTATGGATGTTGCAGTAATTAAAAAAAAAATTATTTTATAATTAAAATACTTCTTTTAAAGAAAACTCGTTTTTGCAACAAAATGTTAATAAGAACGCATCACTTTAACATATTGTTCCAAAAGCATTCGGGAAGCAATATGTTAAAGTGATCCCTCCTGGGAAGCAATATGTTTAAAAGAGAAATGTTGGATGGTTAGAAAGTGGTGGGTAATCTAGGTTAACTATCGAAAATATCACGACCTAACCTAACAATCTTCAAGGGCGTCTAGTTGACCTAACGACTGGTTAGGTTAGGTCGTGATATTTTCGCTAGTTAGCCTTATAAGGCTAACTAAAGAAGGCTGGGGGCCATGATCTTCAGGTGATCCAAATATTTTTACATTCACAAAAAATGGCAAAGCTTAATAAGTTAAGTTGTCCATTAATTTACATTTTCTCGACTACATAATCTCTAAATATTATCAAATATTTTAATGTAACTGTAATTGGTGTGTGTAATGTCTATTTTTGGGAAGCAATATGTTAAAGTGATTAACACTGGGAAGCAATACGTTAAGGTGATATACACTGGAAGCAATATGTTAAAATGATTAACACTAGGAAGGAATTTGTTAAAGAGAGGTTCCTGGGAAGCAATATGTTAAAGTGATCCATAAGAACATTTGTATAATATTATTATTTCTAGAAACGTCTTAAAATAAAGTAAAAATATTTATTAAAAAGAGAATTTTGAATGATGATTAATTTCGTTGAATAAAATAAATCAAAATGAACTGTATTATAAAATAAAAATTATTGAAAAAGACTTACGAATAGTTTGGAGAACATTTTCACTTTGTGGAAATTGTTGTTTGCTTGTTAAAACTTTAACTAAGAAGTTTGTTCAAGAACTCCCGAAATCGACATTTTATATACCTTCCCAAAAGTTACCAGACAGCGCAACTTCTTAATTGTGGTGTCAACAGACTTGACCTCGCGTAATAAATCTTCATTTGACAATTGTTTTTATTAATAATCATTATTTAATTTCGTGTGTGTATTTGTGTGTCAGTTTGTGTTAATTTCTAAATATAGTTACTTGCGTACTCCTTTTAATATGTGTGCGCAGATACGCACGTTTGGGTTAAAAATTATTATAGGCAAATTTGTTTCATCGAATGGTTATTTGGTGAAGGATGTGTAATTTGGGGTGGGTTGAAAAAAATTAATTTAATGAAACATGCTGAAAATGATGCCGGAGTAGTCACTGATTAAGGAATAAGTGATATCTTTTAGAAATATTAATTTCGGTGCTGGCAACTATGAAAAATAAATTGCTAACAAAGGCCACAAAAGATTCTTTTTAGCATGTTTCCTTAAATCAATTTTTCGCCTCACACGTATGAGGATCTCAGCTATAAACTCAATTAATGTCAATGTCTATCAAAAAACCATTAGTAAACATTGTTTTTGCTTATTTTAAAATGGAGGACCCATATGTGTTTGACCTATCATGTGTATTTGTGTGCCTACATGTGCATTTGTGACCTATCATTTGTTTGACCTATCATGTGTTTCCTGATTCAGCATTTTATTTTCTTTTGTTTCAGATTAATAGCATAGCTTGCAATGAATGGCCTCTTCTGGTATAACAAGAGAAAAAGTGAAGCATTCTGTTTTCGGAACGCCAACAGAGCTTCCTGGCAACCAACTACCAACTTATGAGGATGTATTCAAAGCTTATCTTAAAAATAAGCTCATTACTGCAACATTTAGCCCTCAGAAATACGCTGAAATTATAGCAGAAAAAGTGAATGATATATATATATATATATATATATATATATATATATATATATATCCGTGCTTCCATTCTAACAATCGACTTCACAAGCATAGTAATTAAGGTAAAGAGATTAATTGAGAAGGGACAAGAACTTAGAAAATATCCCATGAGTAAAAGATCTTTCAGCACTTATCAAAGTAAATATGATTCCTTCAGAAATTTATTTCAGATATGTTGCTGCAAGTGCTATGCCTCGGGTTCTCGTAAAACAAGTGAGTGTAAATGCGCTAAGGCAGAGAAAATCCCGAATGATGAATGGGGGTTCTGGAGTGATCAACATACTGAACAAAAAATGATTACAGGTAAGTTGGACAAAGTGAAAACCTCAAAACTACAACAAATGGAAAACAGGAAGTATAAAAGACAATTCTTTAAAGATAAACAAAAGAGTTTTGTTCAGGAAATGTAATTGAATCCTTGTGATATCGGTAAGATCAGCTCTGAAAGTGAAAATGGTAATCAAAATGAAGATTTCGAATTGAGCGAGTACGAGTTAGACACAGAAGCTAGCACTTCTCAAGATCGACACCAATATCCAGAATTATGCGAGGCAGTTGATCGATGGAAAATAAGCAACCGTGATGCTTGTTTAAATGCTAATGCTGACTTAAAAGATCTTAATCTATTATCTGAAAATACTACGATTGATCTCAGTAAACTACGTCGTCGAAGAACCTTGTGGAGAAGCACAGAAAGAAAGAAGCATGAAGAACAGAATAAAGGATTATTTGCCTTGAATTTGATGGAAAATTTGATAAAACTCTTTCAGAAGTGGGAGAATGCCAGCGGACTTTGAATGAAGACCACTATGTTGCTTCTGAAAGTGGAAGGGCAAGTGATATTGCTAAAGAAATTATATCAGTAATTACTGACACCAACTCTGCATCGACTTTAAAAGCAGTAGTTTGTGATGGAACTAATGTAAATACAGGTAAATCAAATGGAATAATTAGAAAACGAGAGCTAACATTGAGAAGACCATTACAATAGTTTATTTGCTTACTTCACACTAATGAGCTTCCCTTGAGAAAATACGTGGAAGTTCTTGACGGGCAAACGACAGGACCGAGAAGTTCACAGGGCAAAATCGGCAAGGATTTGAACTTTGATCCAAAGAACAGACCAATTGCAAAATTTCCACCTCTCGCGCGAAAAGTGATGGACTTACCAGAAGTGCAGCAGAGCTCAGCAGTAGTTTGTGATGCAACTAATGTAAATACAGGTAAATCAAATGGAATAATTAGAAAACTAATCCTTGATTTTAATTTGTTCATGAATGGTGTTTTTATTGTTAACATAAAACCAGTTGCGCTTTCTTGCTAAATAAAGAACTGGATACCGAGTTTTTATCTAGTCCATAGCTTACTTGTTTCGTTATCTATGTATTAAATCTTTGTAATTTAATTCGCGTATTCTCGTTTATCGCCTGAAAAGAATTAAAAAAACAACAACTTTAGTTTATGAAATAGATTTAAAAACGGATTGGAGATTGAAAACCTTCCTTCACCAAATGACTTCAGGGCTTGAACTCAAAGATTTATTATTATTATTATTATTATTATTGTTATTACTAGGGACCACCTCAGATAAATAGTTGTTGCTTACCTTGTATACATGAAGCTATTAATAGTGATGCAGGTGTTTAACTCTCTTAAAATTTTCCCATTTTTCTTTTAAATATAATCTATTTGAACAGACTTAAATTGAGGACGTCTTGTACATTTTTATTTTTCTCTAATGAGTTTTTAGAGAATCATTTTCACAGATTTTGGTTGTAAAAGAGTCTCCTTTTTTTTATGCTAACAAGCAGAGCCTTCGGCTCACTGCCCTACGGGCACCACTTGTGCTTCACAAACTCGCCTACGGCGAGGGCACCTTCGGTGCCTGGGTTACCCCTTTGGGGGGAGGTCATTATCCCTCTCCCCAAAACCCTCTCACCCCCCCTTCATGCAGCTTGGGGGCTTACCCCCTGCCCCATTACGCCACACCCCTCTTCCCATTACCCCCACCCTTCCCCCTTTACCACCCAGGGGAAACGGGTGCTGGAACCTTGCAACAATTAATCAACATTGCAATTGCACATATGCACTTTATTTATTTTTTATTTTTTAACTTTTTAATGTATTTTTTTTATTGGTATAGGACAAAATACGTATTTTGTTACTTATATTTTGTAAGAGAATCGTCCCTTTTTTTTTGTTCTTTCAGCACTCAATATTTGATTAGCGGATGAATTAACATCAGATTTATAGTTATATATGCGTATGTGTGCGTATATATATATATATATATATATATATATATATATGTGAACCTTTTCCGTTCTATGTGCACCATTGAAATGATAGAAATGGATATTTTTTAAACTTATTTTAACTTTTTGTTAATAATTGATGAGTACATTTTGAATAGGAGAAATTTAATTTATTTAATTTAACAGCTTTAATGAACATAAATTAAAACAAAAAATATTTGTCGTTTCTTCAAAAATTTGGCGGTAATTAGCGTGGAAAATTGGACGTAGGCTATAGGCCATCTTATTCTTTGTTCGCGCAAAGACCTAGGCTATATATATATATATATATATATATATATATATATATATATACAGGGGTGGGCCGTAAGTTTCCATACATAGGAAAATTTAAATTATGGTCTTCACGTGCGTCGGTATTTGGATCAGCAGTTTCCGGATGCTTGGATTGGTCGGCGTGGTCCTGTGGAGGGGCCTCCCAGATCCCCAGATCTCACCCCCCTTGATTTCTATCTTTGGGGGCACTTGAAGGCCATGGTGTATCAGGAAAAGATACGAGACATAAATCATCTAAAGGAACGTATCACCAACGCCATTACAAGCATAACGTCAACTGTGCTAATGCGTGTTCATCAACAGTGGGGAACACGTATTGAAATGTGTTTTCAAAACAATGGCAACCATGTAGAGCATATTATATAAATAAAAATGGTTGTCCATAAAAAAATGTTTATTTTTCCTATGTATGGAAACTTACGGCCCACCCTGTATATATATATATATATATATATAGCCCGGTTAGGTTAATTGAATGCCCAATTAGATTAATTGAATACACTGTTAAGTCAATTGAATGCCATGTTACGTTAATTTGACGCCCTTGACGATTGGTTAGGTTAAGTCGTGATATTTTTGTTAGTTTTAACGAAAATATCAATTAACTCAATTCAATTAATTCAATTAACTTAACTGGACATTCAATAATTTTATCGTTGGTTTCAATATATATATATATATATATATATATAAAGTTTAAAAAATAGTTTCTCTCATTTGAATGGTGCCCATAGAGAGGAAAAGGTCCATAAATTAAGTAAAATTTGCGAATCGATGCAGCCAAGTAGTCATCGATGTAAAAGCATGAAAAAAAAGACTCATTTGTTGAGATGATGATAAAATTATATCAGCACACTATTAAGGAGCAATATATATATACAATATATGTTACATACACCGTACATGGTACAAGGAACTCCTCTGGAAAAATTAAATCCAGTATAGTCCGAATAAGTATTGGTAATTGACAAACACTACAGTTTTTCATAATGTTCCATGCACGGTCCAGTAACATAAAAGTTTCTCAGGGGACCATTCAGAGTTGTATCATATATATATATATATATATATATATATATATATATATATATATATATATATATATTATTCATCGATACATTCATAGTTTAAGGGGAAGTATGAAGAATTAAAAGCATCTTTTCACATAGAGGACCATTCCGGCCATGCCCCATATGAATATACATAGATCGAGTCTAAAAGCTCATTTGAAATACGAGAATAATTGTTACATCCTAGTGTCAAATCGGATTTTATCGAAAACTTTAATAACACTGAGCAATATACTAAATCTGAAACCCATTTGTTTAACTAATTTCATTAAACAATTCTCTCTCTCTCTCTCTCTCTCTCTCTCTCTCTCTCTCTCTCTCTGTATATATGCAGTATATACTGTACACTGTACAGTATTCGAAGAACGTCATTATATAAAAATAATAAATACTCAGTGGAAGGAGTGCCGCGAAGGTCAACGAAACCTGTTTGAACGAATAAAAATATTATAAACACTGCTCTGCAAGGTCTGCAAGGTTTCTGCTCAGTGGCGTAGCTTGGGGGGCTGGGGGGGAGCGACTGTCATCCTTGATCGGAAAAATATCTGATCCAGTCGGAAATCTAGAATCGGTTGTAAAAAATTTTGGCAATAAAGGAGAGACAGAGAGATACATTGCCCTGTGGCCAATTTTAAATTCAGCTTCTCATAATCATACATTATTTATAGCATGGATAAGCCTGTGACGGAGTGGCTTGAAAAACATACACTATAATAGTCACGCAAAAGGTGTCAAATTTGTCCAATCAGGAATGTATAACACATTTGCCCCTCCCCTGAATAAAGACCACGCTACGCCACTGTTTCTGTTGTTTCAACATTCATAGCTGTTTTATAGTAATTTTGGTATGTTCAATGCAAAACTGATATCCATCTTTGCCCATGACGTAGGGTTTTTTCAAATAGCCATATAATTTTATATAATGTTTATTTACGCCCGTAGATGTCCCTGTATATTATACGAGTATATTATTATTGTTACTGTATTATAATATTATGCTATTTATTATTATTAATTATTATTTTTATTATTAATTATTATTATTATTATTATTATTATTATTTTTATTATTACTATTATTATTATTAGGAATGTTCAATGGTCTACTGCAGTAATATTGATGGCGTAATATGTAGCTTAGGAAATGCCTATCAACCAGGTGATTGGAGATTATTTATTGACTCCTCCAAGACAAGCCTCAAAGGTGTTCTCTTTCATAATAGTAACCAATAGGCTTCTGTTCCTATAACTCATTCTGTTCACTTGAAAGAAACATACAAAAATATTGAACTTCTTGAAAAGGTTCTGTATAATGAGCATGAGTGGACTGTATGTGGAGACCTGAAAGTTTTATGCATGCTGCTTGGTCAGCAGTCTGGTTATACGAAAATGCTTTTGTGTGAATGGGAGAGCAGAGCGAGAAGTCAGCGTTGGAAGAAGAAGCTGTGGCCACCCAGAGGCAGTCTGACACCTGGTTCAAAGAATGTCATTCATAAAAAGTTGGTTGAGCCAACCAAAGTGATGTTACCTCCACTCCACACAAAACTGGGCTTGATTGAGCAGTTTGTGAAGGCATTGGATAAGGATGGTGATTGCTTCAAGTACATTTGTGGCAAATTCCCAGCTCTCACCTATGAGAAAGTTAAAGAAGGTGTCTTTGTGGGACCCCAAATCAGGAAGTTAACATTAGATGATCAGTTTGAAGGAACGATGAACCAAGCTGAAAGAGAAGCATGGGTTGGCTTCAAAAATGTTACTCAGAACTTCTTGGGGGACAAAAAGGATCCAAATTTCAAAATGACTGTTGAAAACATATAACTCATAAAATTCAGAAAAATGATCAACTGAATAATTGTGCCAGCTTTATTCCTTTATTTGACAAATTAATTACTTAAAATAGACCTTTGATCATGGCTTGAAACGTTTAAAATCCAAATATCCTAATATGCTAAATATAACCAAATACTGTACATGAAAATACTTTTTTTTTTATTTTTCGATTTGTGAAAAATCCTGACATGATGGAACAAAATGGATGTTAATTTTGAAATTAGTATTGCAGAATTATGTAAAGGGACCTATTCAAACAAAAACAATGGAAATGTTTTTTTGATTTGCAGACCAGTGTATTCTAAAACACTGGTGCTCGGTAGTTCAACGGTTCCGGTGGCGGACTCTGAGCGGTGAGGCTCTGGTTCGCTGTTCTCGCCTGCTGCCTCCTGGGTTGGGTTGAATTAGCCGTTTAATCTGTTAATGTTCGGTCTACGGGTGAACTTTGGAGTACCCCTTCCCCTTTATTTAAATGTAATAAATACATTTAAAAAAGTAGTATAACCGCATAAAGAAAGTACTATGGATATATTCATCGGTGGCTACCATCACTGACTAAGAAATCTATCAGCCCGGGTTCGTGACTAAGAAATCTATCAGCCTGGGTTCGACTCCCTTCCAGGACAGGCGGCACGCACCTCATCCAGATGTTCATCTTTCCATTGTTGGCAGATAAAAAATTCTTATAGAGTGAAATTTTATTTTAATTTCGTATTTACTTTTCTTTCTCTTCGTTAATTATCACTCTTTCTACTTCTTTACACTGATTTCTTTGAATTCTATGATCGGGTAGTCGCAGTAGCGGATTATAATGGGGGCAAAGGGGGCATTTGCCTCCGGCCCTAGATGCTGACCCGCCCGAAGATGCTGACCGGCCCCAAGAAACTATGTAAACGCTATGATCTACCGTTGAAATAATTGGTCGACCGTGAGGAAGAAAAAAAAATTCTAGATTCCGTTTCTACAAAACCTAGTTTAGTATTCCATTTATATGAACAAAGTATACATTTTCTGTAATCACATCTTTGTTTTTGTTTCGTTTTCTGTTGATCGATCCCAGTCAGCTGATCACATCACTCATGTATGATGTATCAGGCCCGAAAATATTCATTGCTCCAGGCCCTAACAATGATTAATCCGGCCCTGGGTAGACTGGTTGTAGCGTGGCCGCCATTGAAACTCAAAACGAACAAAGAGATGGAGGAAAGAAATTACAAACGATTATCACTATTTTCTGATTTTCATTTAAATTGAAACAATGAACAGGACCGGGGAAAGTGAGTGAGGATTTATAATTTACAGTTTTGATAGTGGAGAGAGATTTTAGTTAACTTTAAATTAGTGGTGTACCAATTAATCGGCATCTGCATCGGCTATTTTTTGGCAATCGGCATCGGCCAAATTCAGCCGATTCTCTTACCGATTATTTGAAATTTTTTAATTTTCATTACAAACAAAATCTAGAGAATTTATAGGAAATTGAACAGACAAAAACACTATTTGTGATAATTTATACTCATTTCAAAGTGTAATTATATAAAAAATATTTTACAGTCACGAAAAAGGCAAAGCTTAATAATTTAAGTTGCTCATAAATTTACATTTTATCTACCTAGCTAATCTCTAAATATTATAAAGTAGCGTAATCTCCTACTCTATATTAATAATAATTCTATATTAAGTTGTACTTTATAGTTTTATATTAAACCATTTTATTATGTTGACTCTATTTTAAGTATTCTAATAATTTTATAAACCCTATTTATACATCCATTTTTTTATTCAAATTGGCCACCAGGGACTTGAAATTTTAATGAAAATTTTGTTGTGGTTAACATTGTTGAAGAAAGAAAATACCTTCAGCATAAAGAAAAACAATTACTTTAAATATTGGTATTCAATTTAGGAAACTAAAATAAAATGATTTTATCATTTTACTGATTAATAAAGCTTTTTAACATCATTTTAGCCACGGTATATGAGTAACAAATTCTGGTGCTGTATACTGTGGAGTGAGCAAAGGAAAAGCATTTAAACAAATTTGAAATATAAAAATATGAAAATTGAAAGTTTTCACATTAGAGTAGGAAAATTTATGAAGGGAATTGATTTTTAAAAATATAGGCAAAGAATCGGCATCAGCATCGTATAGGCAGGTTTTCATGGAATCGGCTAGAGTTTTGAATCGGTATCTCACTAACTTAAATCACAATTTCAGCTTAATCGGACAAAATACACATTCTTATACTCCACTAGCTCGGGGTAAATGCCTCCACAATTTCCAATTTAGTGATTTATATTTTAAATAACTACATTTTACATATGTTAATTTCGTACAATTTTAATCAGTTTATTATACTCTAAAAAACATTATTAAATTTAACCCTTTCATGACTGAATTATGAAATTTTTATTTTCACACTTTTTTCCAGTTCAAACCAAAATAACGTCTAACATTCAGATCGTAGGGCTCAAAATCGATTGTCAAGCTCATGTTGCCATAAAGCAACGGTCGGCGTCAAAGGTTAAACATTTATATTTTTTATTAAAACATCAATACGCGACATCTAAATGAGGCGGAATGCTGCAGAGAGGTCGAAACAGGTTGTTCCTGAGCATTTATTAAAAAAGAAATAAAAACCCTAAAGTTTATTATTTATGAACAAAAACGACAATTTCCATCCTAGAGCAGATTGTACAGCATCCTACACGTACCCCTATCACCTTGGAGATAGGCCCAACATTCTGAATTCATTTCTTACCTCAAATCATTCTTCTTAATTTGTCAATTTTTTCTCCGTTGGGCTCCTCCGACCACAATCTTATATCTGTTTCCTGTCCTATCACTCCAATTCGGCCTTTGGATCCTGCCAAGAGGAGGCGCCTTTGGCACTTCGGCGACGCTGATTGGGAGGCCCTTAGGCAGTATTTCTGTTATTTCCCATGACTACTGCTTCCGTGGCTGGGGCCCTTCCGAGTATGCTGAGCGCATCATAGAAATGATTCTCTCGGACATGGAGGTGTACATTCCATATCCTATTCCTACTACTAATGCTAAAAAAAAAAACCTTGGTTTAACTTTAATTGTTCTTGGCTCTTCGCAACAGAGACGAGGCTTCCAGATGGTACCGTCACTATCTAAGTTCTCACTCAGCTTATATTTCTCCCCAAAGATGTTCTTTCTGCCCTGTCTGGGCTCAACTCTAGGAAGGCGTACTCTCCTGATGTGTTCCTTCTGTTGTCATCAAGAAGTGTACTTCTGTGCTGACACCCTTACCTAGGCAAACTCTTTCGTCTTTGTCTCTCATCTGGTATTTTTCTTTCCTGCTGGAATTTCGATTTCAATCAGCCTGTGCCAAAGAAGGGTCGCACTTCCAGTCCTATTCACTCCTATGTCGATGATTCTACTCTTCACTTCTTCACCCGCTTCACAAACTGTTCCTCTCAACGGTCACTCCATGATTCGCGTAGGACGGCCATGGTACACGTGACCTCTGATCTTTCTGTTATCTCTGATTAGAGCAGAAAACTTGTGGCTTTCAATGACTCAAAAACTCAGTTCTTTCATCTGCCTACTCGTCACAATCTTCTACACGAGTATCCCCTTTTTCTTCTATTAACATTCTATTAACATCTCGCAGAAAGAAATCAAAAGGCGTGAAGTTTTGCGGTCTACGAGGCCATTCAACAAGACCTTGCCGCCCAATCCACTTGTTTGGGAACGCCTTATTTAAAAAGTCATGGACATTGAAAGCAAAATACGGTTGTGCACCGTCCTGTTGAAACCACAGATTCGTCCGTTGCGCCAGTGGTACGTTGTCCGAAATGGGTTGTAGGTATATCTGCAGCATTTGCAGATATCTGTCACAGGTTACAGTGTTGTTGAAGAAGTAAGGACCAATTATCCGATCTTTCCTTATTGCTGCCCACACCATTACCCGAGGATCATATTGCAAATGAGTCCCATCCGTCCAGTGTGGGTTTTCGTCTGACCAAAAGCGCGCATTATGCCTATTAACATTACCTCTGAAGTGGAATATTGCCTCGTCACTGAACATGATCCAACGGATTCGAAGCCGTTGCTGCAAGAACCATCGCCAGTCTGTATCATCGCCATGCAACCCCTGAACCAGCAGGACTTTGGAGGGGTGGAAATGATATTTCTTGAGAATTCGCTGGATAGAACGCCTGCTGACATACATCTCCTGAGACAACTTTCTGGTCAACATTTTTGGGCTCTGTCGAAGATGCCTCATGATGATTGTTGTTGTTGCTTCATCAGTTGCACTTTTTGGCATGCCAGCATGGGGACGGTCTTCAACACTTCCTTTTCTTTGAGTCGCTTAATAATTTTTCCAACAGTTCCATGATGAATTGGGAACCTTTTTGAGTATTTTTCGTTGAATTCAGTAACAATTCATCGGTTTGTAGTGCCTAACTTAACATTCATTAAAACAAGCTCCACTCTCTCATTTACAGTTGACTCATGGTGTTTGCGCCACCCTATATATATATATATATAAAACCTTTGGTTAGTTTCCGCCCGAATTGTTCATTCTGACGAAGGTCAAGCTTTTCACTCCACCTTAGACCTACAGTTTAACGTGGAATCCGAACTACGCCCTATCAGCAGCCCAGCGTCTTAACCACTAGGCCACCTAGGGTACCTATTTATCTACCAACCACTTTCTTTATTTTGTGGAAGGATGAACAGCTGGGTTTTGCTGCGCGCCGGCTGCCGTCGGGTCTCGAACACGGGGCCGATGGATTCGTAGTCAGCGACGCTAACCACTACACCCACTATCCCACTTGATGCTATGATTACATCTATACATATGGTTAGATATGGCTAAACAATGCATTGGAATTATTTGCTGTTCTACACGCATATTTATGCTTTGTTTAACCATATGTATAGATGTAATCATAGCATCAAGTGGGATAGTTCTAAAGCGCTTGTTAAAAACAGAGATATAATTGAAAGAAATATTCCAGAATGTGCATTTATCCATTTTAAAAATAATTTCAATAACAGTGCGGGAATGTATAAAATTGATAATATCTTGTTGAAATTCCTTTTGCCTCTCATTAACTCCTGTTAAGTATGTGCTAATTGTTTTGGTTTCCGACACGTTGTATATATTTATGGGTATCTTGCATTCTTTCTTCATTCCCTGACGAGGCCTTGGAATCGTTTTTCTTTTTCCTTGTTGGTTTGTATCATATATATATATATATATATATATATATATATATATACACACACCGAAATATTATGCATGAACATGACCGATTTTGAATAATGCTTGCCTCCACCAGACTTCGAACCCACTACCTCTTGAAAAGAAAGTGAGGGCGCTAGCCACCACGGAATAAAAGTTTAATACAACTTCTCACACATTTAAACAACCTAGGAAACGAATAACGCTTTCGCGTCCAGAGGCGTTTTACGTGTTAACCCTCCTGCACTCGAGGTAATAATAATGATTGGGGTTGTTTAACCTCTTTCGCAACATCTATGGTCATATGACGGAGGGGACCTACAGCTTTACGTGGGATCCGAACCTCGGTCGCTACATAATCTGGACACGGAGGACGGTCTCCCATCCAACCACTACACAGACCCAATGTCGCTTAACTTCGCTGATCAACGGGAAGGGGTGTTACGACATTGGCTACGAAGTAGGACCTGCACTCGAGGTAATAACCAAAATTTCATTCAAATTATCTGGCGCAACCAGGCCCCAGCCTGGAAAATAGAGGACTAGGAACCGTAATTCATGTACCAGGCCTTGGGTGCAATGCTGGGGTCCCATAAATGGAATATCATGCATGAACACGCGCGATTTTGCTTAATTAAGAACTTGCCTCCACCAGAGTTCGAACCCACTACCTCTTGAATAGAAAGTGAGGGCGCTAGCCACTGTACTACAAGGGCTAAAAATTTATATTTTAAATGACAGGACTGAATCAAATTCGGATTTCAGTCTCCATATTAATCCACCAAATTTGTTTGTTTACGGCTTTTTTAAAATTTTATTATTTACATTTATTTCTTCACTTTCCGTTGTCAAATGTAAATGAATCTCCAATATTTTGCCAGAAAAGCTCTCATACTTCCCCACGGCATATTGAGGTAGGAATACTCTGGCTAGATTACCTGCCCCTAAATATAAAATCGAATAGAAATGTCATTTTTCTGAAAATTTGTGGATGTTCTTTTCATTTGTGCAGCATGGCATACCTCATATAATTGTTTTTTTTCCTCAATAAAGATTGTTTTGCTTGTTTGTAAAGGAGGATTTGAAAACAAAAACAGAATATTTTAATTAATTTTTATTGAGAATTATTAAGAATACGTATCATTACTGTTTGTAGAAACAAGTTCAGAATCGAAAATATAAATGAAGAGATTCCATCTTTTTCCTTCTTCAAAGTAGTTTAATCCCAAGGATAGACGATGTGAATGCCGGGTCTGTGTGCGAAATAAATCATATGAGTACTGTATAATATTTCCTCTTCCACTATTACCACTACTACTACTACTGATAATAATAATAATAATAATTATTATTATTGTTATTATTATTATTTAGATCAGAAGTTAAGCATATACAGGGTCGAAGAAAAGTCTTTAAGGATTTTATACATACAAATAATTTGTTAATAATAAATAAATTCCAAAGATATCACTGCAGTGTATGCGATACTTTTCAAAGCAACTATACAAGTCCAAGAATGACCGAACGCAAGAACAGGAAGGCACTGGGCTCTAACCCCCGTCACCGCCATGCCAGTAATGCTGGAATATTGCAATGAAGAAAAAATGCATCTTGTATTGTGGGCTATTTCTTATAATAATTGTGAAGAAAGTTCACGTTTATTTCAACAAAAATGTAATAAACCACCACCAAATACAGCCACTCTTCGACACTGGAAACTCAAACTTTTGGAAACAGGAATCCCGGTAAAAGATCGTCCAAGAAGTGGAAGGCCAGTAACGGCGATAGGAGACAACAACAAAGAAAATGTCCTCGCTACATTTCAAGTCGATCCAACAACTTCAACGATAAAAGTCGCACAGGAATTAGGTATTTCCAAATTTCAAGTATCAAAAATATTGAAATTACAGGGGTACACGATTACACACCCATTTACTCTCAGCTCATACACGACGATGATTCTGATAGACGGCCGCAGTTTGCTGAAACAATGAGACAAGTTCAACAGTGATCGACATTTCCTTCGAAAGTTCAAATTTTTAGATGAATGTTTCTTCCTTTAAACGAGTAAAGGAAACAAACACAACGTTCACTATTGGGAGAAAAAAAATTCCCAAAATACGATTGGGTAAACCCATTAAAACGGCTACACTAACAGTTTGGGCGTGCATTTAAAGCTATTCAGGACTCGTTAACTTTGACATATAAAGAGATATGATGGGTGGCAGGCCCGTGCACAGGACACTTCAGATGGGGGGGGAAACTTACAAAAAGGGGCACCATCTCCTCCCTCCTCAAAAAAGAATAAGTCTCTTCACAGCATTTATAAGGATGTTATTTTTTTTTTTTTGGAAAAAAAAAAGGGCACTTCTGAGGCATGAAGGGGCAATGGGAGGGCTCAAGCCCATGTAGCCCCCCCCCTCCTCTGCACTTGCCTGATAGGTGGAAAACGCTATTGCCAAGTATTGAGAGACAAAGGTTTGCTACAGTTTACTAATGACGTTGAAGAAATTGGCTTCATTAACATGATGGAGAGCCGCCACATTAGTCTTCAGCTGCCCTGAGATTCTGGATACTAACATTGAATGAAGATGGGTTGGGTGGCGAGGTCCCATCGAGTGGCCAGCCAGATCACCTGATTTAACTCCATGTGATTTCTGGCTTTCGGCTTATTTGCGTGATAAACTCTACACTCCTGGTTTCATCTATCCAAGTGTGAATGCCCTTGCCCGCAGAATAGATGAACAACTGAAGAGGATCCCACTCGATATGTTTAGAAGAACAATGAAGAATTTCAGAGAGAGAATCCACAAATGTATCATAGCGGATGGAGAACTCTTTCAAGATTGAATTACAATTTAACAAAATATTTGTATGAATAAAATTCTTATAGACTTTTTGTTTGATCATTTGAACACTTATCTGTATAATGATTTTAACTAAATAGTTGGATTTATAAAACTTTAGAATTTTCTCCCACCCTGTATATGTCCAATATAATAAAATGTATATTTGAAGAGTGATGAAGAGAAACTGGATTGGCATCATGAATATATATATATATATATATATATATATATACACACCTCGATGGTGTAGTGGTTAGCCGTGCCAACCATGTCCCCATCCATGTCCCCCTCGATGTCCCCATCCATGTCCCCCTCGATGTCCCCATCCATGTCCCCATCCATGTCCCCGTCCATGTCCCCATCCATGTCCCCGTCCATGTCCCCATCCCGGTTGTGGTTCTGCTTCTGCCTCTGCCTCAGGATAGGGTATGGCCAAGCTAAAGACAACCACGAGGGCCAGGGTTATCCACTGTGTGAAAGGAGTTAAGAAATTAATTAGGAGACTGATGGGAGGAAATAATACAGTAATAATATTAAGAGAAGCAATAATTCTTTTGTCTTACGATAACAAAGTTATGTTTGAAAACACCTAATCATGCTTGGAAGCAAAACTGAATTTTACTTCGTTTTAAAACTGAATTTTATCATTTTAAAATACCTGAAACAAATACTACAGTAAATAAACGAAGGGAATAAAGAACGTTACCCGGGCTCATAGAAAACAGAAATACCAACTATTAATGAATGTATGATCAAACCTTTGTTTTGGATCAATGAAATGTTTCAATAAATAACTCGATCCTAAAATACAAAATTAATTAACGTTTCAAAATGAAATTAACTTCAAAATTTTATGAAATAATAAGTTAAACCATGTGACGTTTCGACAAATAGGACTCATAATATTCGGTTGAAACGTTTGAAAAAGTGAGAAAGTTCAATATGCTAAAATGTTATTTTTTATTTTTTTTTCTGGTTGATTTTTCTTTAGTTTTAAAAGCAAGATTTCTTTCCACATTTTAAGTGGCCTCGAAATTTAGGACCAGTATTTGGTCACAAAAAAAAAAAAAAAAAAAAAAATATATATTATATATATATTATAAGCAAAGAACCACAAGGAAAAGGAAACACAAAGTCCGAGCGCTTTCGTGATATATTCACATTATCCTCCTTGATAATGTGAATATATCACGAAAGCGCTGGGACTTTGTGTTTCCTTTTCCTTGTGGTTGTTTGCTTATTAATAAGGTCACGTGTTATTTTGTGATTTTAGTGCATATATATATATATATATATATATTCATAAGTTTATATAAAACGGCACACACACACACACACACACACACACACACACACACATATATATAATATATATATATATATATATATATATAACATTATTTATATATATATATATATATATATATATATATATATATATATATATATATATATAATATGTGTGTGTGTGTGTGTGTGTGTGTGTGTGTGTGTGTGTGCCGTTTTATATAAACTTATGAGTTTATTATTTAATAATGGTAATCAGTCGGGAGGTCCAGAAAGTGGCACATTGCTCAGGTGATTAATGCGCCCCATTCCACTAATTCCTGGATTATTACCAGCACCATCGGAAGTCAAATCCCTGACCTCAGTGTTTAAACTTAGATTATAGGGAAATGGTCTTACCTACTGAGCTACAGTATGGATGTTGCAGTAATTAAAAAAAAAATTATTTTATAATTAAAATACTTCATTTAAAGAAAACTCGTTTTTGCAACAAAATGTTAATAAGAACGCATCACTTTAACATATTGCTTCCAAAAGCATTCGGGAAGCAATATGTTAAAGTGATCCCTCCTGGGAAGCAATATGTTTAAAAGAGAAATGTTGGATGGTTAGAAAGTGGTTGGTAATCTAGGTTAACTATCGAAAATATCACGACCTAACCTAACAATCTTCAAGGGCGTAAAGTTGACCTAACGACTGGTTAGGTTAGGTCGTGATATTTTCGCTAGTTAGCCTTATAAGGCTAACTAAAGAATGCTGGGGGCCCTGATCTTCAGGTGATCCAAATATTTTACATTCACAAAAAATGGCAAAGCATAATAAGTTAAGTTGTCCATTAATTTACATTTTCTCGACTAGCTAATCTCTAAATATTATCAAATATTTTAATGTAACTGTAATTGGTTGTGTAATGTCTATTTTTGGGAAGCAATATGTTAAAGTGATTAACACTGGGAAGCAATACGTTAAAGTGATATACACTGGGAAGCAATATGTTAAAATGATTAACACTAGGAAGCAATTTGTTAAAGAGAGGTTCCTGGGAAGCAATATGTTAAAGTTATCCATAAGAACATTCGTATAATATTATTATTTCTAGAAACGTCTTAAAAATAAAGTAAAAATATTTATTAAAAAAGAGAATTTTGAATGACTGATTAATTTCGTTGAATAAAATAAACTCAAAATGAACTGTATTATAAAATAAAAATTATTGAAAAAGACTTACGAATAGTTTGGAGAACATTTTCACTTTGTGGAAATTGTTGTTTGCTTGTTAAAACTTTAACTAAGAAGTTTGTTCAAGAACTCCCCGAAATCGACATTTTATATACCTTCCCAAAAGTTACCAGACAGCGCAACTTCTTAATTGTGGTGTCAACAGACTTGAACTCGCTTAATAAATCTTCATTTGACAATTGTTTTTATTATCATTATTTAATTTCGTGTGTGTATTTGTGTGTGGCTGTTTGTGTTAATTTCTAAATATAGTTACTTGCGTACTCCTTTTAATATGTTGTGCGCAGATACGAACGTTTGGGTTAAAAATTATTATAGGCAAATTTTGTTTCATCGAATGGTTATTTGGTGAAGGATGTGTAATTTAGGGTGGGTTGAAAAAATTTAATTTAATGAAACATGCTGAAAATGATGCCGGAGTAGTCACTGATTAAGGAATAAGTGATATCTTTTAGAAATATTAATTTCGGTGCTGGCAACTATGAAAAATAAATTGCTAACAAAGGCCACAAAAGATTCTTTTTAGCATGTTTCCTTAAATCAATTTTTCGCCTCACAGGTATGAGGATCTCAGCTATAAACTCAATTAATGTCAATGTCTATCAAAAAACCATTAGTAAACATTATTTTTGCTTATTTTAAAATGGAGGACCCATATGTGTTTGACCTATCATGTGTATTTGTGTGCCTACATGTGCATTTGTGACCTATCATTTGTTTGACCTATCATGTGTTTCCTGATTCAGCATTTTATTTTCTTTTGTTTCAGATTAATAGCATAGCTTGCAATGAATGACCTCTTCTGGTATAACAAGATAAAAAGTGAAGCATTCTGTTTTCGGAACGCCAGCAGAGATTCCTGGCAACCAACTACCAACTTGTGAGGATGTATTCAAAGCTTATCTTAAACATAAGCTCATTACTGCAAGATTTAGCTCTCAGAAATACGCTGAAATTATCGCAGAAGAAGTGAATGATATATATATTATATATATATATATATATATATATATATATTATATATATATATATATATATCCGTGCTTCCATTCTAACAATCGACTTCACAAGCATAGTAATTAAGGTAAAGAGATTAATTGAGAAGGGACAAGAACTTAGAAAATATCCCATGAGTAAAACATCTTTCAGCACTTATCAAAGTAAATATGATTCCTTCAGAAATTTATTTCAGATATGTTGCTGCAAGTGCTATGCCTCCTGTTCTTGTAAAACAAGTGAGTGTAAATGCGCTAAGGCAGAGAAAATCCCGAATGATGAATGGGGGTTCTGGAGAGATCAACATACTGAACAAAAAATGATTACAGGTAAGTTGGACAAAGTGAAAACCTCAAAACTACAACAAATGGAAAACAGGGAGTATAAAAGACAATTCTTTAAAGATAAACAAAAGAGTTTTGTTCAGGAAATGTAATCGATGTGATCGATGGAAAATAAGCAACCGTGATGCTTGTTTAAATGCTAATGCTGACTTAAAAGATCTTAATCTATTATCTGAAAATACTACGATTGATCTCAGTAAACTACGTCGTCGAAGAACCTTGTGGAGAAGCACAGAAAGAAAGAAGCATGAAGAACAGAATAAAGGATTATTTGCCTTGAATTTGATGGAAAATTTGATAAAACTCTTTCAGAAGTGGGAGAATGCCAGCGGACTTTGAATGAAGACCACTATGTTGCTTCTGAAAGTGGAAGGGCAAGTGATATTGCTAAAGAAATTATATCAGTAATTACTGACACCAACTCTGCATCGACTTTAAAAGCAGTAGTTTGTGATGGAACTAATGTAAATACAGGTAAATCAAATGGAATAATTAGAAAACGAGAGCTAACATTGAGAAGACCATTACAATAGTTTATTTGCTTACTTCACACTAATGAGCTTCCCTTGAGAAAATACGTGGAAGTTCTTGACGGGCAAACGACAGGACCGAGAAGTTCACAGGGCAAAATCGGCAAGGATTTGAACTTTGATCCAAAGAACAGACCAATTGCAAAATTTCCACCTCTCGCGCGAAAAGTGATGGACTTACCAGAAGTGCAGCAGAGCTCAGCAGTAGTTTGTGATGCAACTAATGTAAATACAGGTAAATCAAATGGAATAATTAGAAAACTAATCCTTGATTTTAATTTGTTCATGAATGGTGTTTTTATTGTTAACATAAAACCAGTTGCGCTTTCTTGCTAAATAAAGAACTGGATACCGAGTTTTTATCTAGTCCATAGCTTACTTGTTTCGTTATCTATGTATTAAATCTTTGTAATTTAATTCGCGTATTCTCGTTTATCGCCTGAAAAGATTTAAAAAAAACAACAACTTTAGTTTATGAAATAGATTTAAAAACGGATTGGAGATTGAAAACCTTCCTTCACCAAATGACTTCAGGGCTTGAACTCAAAGATTTATTATTATTATTATTATTATTATTGTTATTACTAGGGACCACCTCAGATAAATAGTTGTTGCTTACCTTGTATACATCAAGCTATTAATAGTGATGCAGGTGTTTAACTCTCTTAAAATTTTTAAATTTTTATTTTAAATATAATCTATTTGAACAGACTTAAATTGAGGACGTCTTGAACATTTTTATTTTTCTCTAATGAGTTTTTAGAGAATCATTTTCACAGATTTTGGTTGTAAAAGAGTCTCCTTTTTTTTATGCTAACAAGCAGAGCCTTCGGCTCACTGCCCTACGGGCACCACTTGTGCTTCACAAACTCGCCTACGGCGAGGGCACCTTCGGTGCCTGGGTTACCCCTTTGGGGGGAGGTCATTATCCCTCTCCCCAAAACCCTCTCACCCCCCCTTCATGCAGCTTGGGGGCTTACCCCCTGCCCCATTACGCCACACCCCTCTTCCCATTACCCCCACCCTTCCCCCTTTAGTAACCACCCAGGGGAAAAGGGTGCTGGAACCTTGCAACAATTAATCAACATTGCAATTGCATATATGCACTTTATTTATTTTTTATTTTTTAACTTTTTAATGTATTTTTTTTATTGGTATAGGACAATATACTTATTTTGTTACTTATATTTTGTAAGAGAATCGTCCCCTTTTTTTTTGTTCTTTCAGCACTCAATATTTGATTAGCGGATGAATTAACATCAGATTTATAGTTATATATGCGTATGTGTGCGTATATATATATATATATATATATATATATATATATATATATATTATATATGTGAACCTTTTCCGTTCTACAGGGTGTCCCGTAAGTCTGGACCCATAGGGAAAAATAATAAAATTACAAAATAGTCCAAAAATTTATTACATAATCTGTTCAAAGTGTCCGCCGTTGTGTCGCACACATAGTTGAAGACGTAATCTCCACTGCGACAGCACTTTCTGAATCACAGTCGCAGAAATTTCTTGACACGCCTCCACAATGCGTGCTTTAAGGTGGAAAATGTTCTGAAGTTTGACCTCGTACACTTTGGCTTTCAAGTGGCCCCACAAATAAAACTCCAGCGGAGTAAGATCATAATAAAAAAATAATAAAAATAATAATAAAAATAATAAAAAAATATATTATAAATAAATTTTTGGACTATTTTGTAATTTTATTATTTTTCCCTATGGGTCCAGACTTACGGGACACCCTGTATGTGCACCATTGAAATGAGAGAAATGGATATTTTTTAAACTTATTTTAACTTTTTGTTAATAATTGATGAGTACATTTTGAATAGGAGAAATTTAATTTATTTAATTTAACAGCTTTAATGAACATAAATTAAAACAAAAAATATTTGTCGTTTCTTCAAAAATTTGGCGGTAATTAGCGTGGAAAATTGGACGTAGGCTATAGGCCATCTTATTCTTTGTTCGCGCAAAGACCTAGGATATATATATATATATATATATATATATAGCCCGGTTAGGTTAATTGAATGCCCAATTAGATTAATTGAATACACTGTTAAGTCAATTGAATGCCATGTTACGTTAATTTGACGCCCTTGACGATTGGTTAGGTTAAGTCGTGATATTTTTGTTAGTTTTAACGAAAATATCAATTAACTCAATTCAATTAATTCAATTAACTTAACTGGACATTCAATAATTTTATCGTTGGTTTCAATATATATATATATATATATATATATATATATATATGTTAAACACAGACCGTGCATGGAACAAGGAACTCTTCTGGGAAAATTAAATCCACTATAGTCCGAATAAGTAATGGTAAATGACAAATACCATAGTTTTTTCTTTTTCATGATTTTAGCCCGACGTGGGCAACGGGTCTCTCGCAAAGAGATCCCATAAATATAGCTTCCCTCACCAGCTATCTGCAAAGCAGACAGGATCCAGCTTTGGGACATGGATCTACGGTTTAAAGCAAGCCTAGATCCCTACATTCAGAACCTCTATATAAGTAAAAGACTCGTTGCATTCACGTCGGGTTGAATAAATCAAAGAAAAAGGGGGTAACTATTGTATTTTTAGCCAAAAAAACCAAAACTTAAACCTCAACCGGGACATTGAGCGTCCACTTTTCAAGGCACATAACACGTCCGTTTAATATACACAAATTCAGAATGGTTCCCTGAGACAATTATATGTTAAACACAGACCGTGCATGGAACAAGGAACTCTTCTGGGAAAATTAAATCCACTATAGTCCGAATAAGTAATGGTAAATGACAAATACCATAGTTTTTTCTTTTTCATGATTTTAGCCCGACGTGGGCAACGGGTCTCTCGCAAAGAGATCCCATAAATATAGCTATGGGATCTCTTTGCGAGAGACCCGTTGCCCACGTCGGGCTAAAATCATGAAAAAGAAAAAACTATGGTATTTGTCATTTACCATTACTTATTCGGACTATAGTGGATTTAATTTTCCCAGAAGAGTTCCTTGTTCCATGCACGGTCTGTGTTTAACATATAATTGTCTCAGGGAACCATTCTGAATTTGTGTATAAACGGACGTGTTATGTGCCTTGAAAAGTGGACGCTCAATGTCCCGGTTGAGGTTTAAGTTTTGGTTTTTTTGGCTAAAAATACAATAGTTACCCCCTTTTTCTTTGATTTATTCAACCCGACGTGAATGCAACGAGTCTTTTACTTATATAGAGGTTCTGAATGTAGGGATCTAGGCTTGCTTTAAACCCTAGATCCATGTCCCAAAGCTGGATCCTGTCTGCTTTGCAGATAGCTGGTGAGGGAAGCTATATTTATGGGATCTCTTTGCGAGAGACCCGTTGCCCACGTCGGGCTAAAATCATGAAAAAGAAAAAACTATGGTATTTGTCATTTACCATTACTTATTCGGACTATAGTGGATTTAATTTTCCCAGAAGAGTTCCTTGTTCCATGCACGGTCTGTGTTTAACATATAATTGTCTCAGGGAACCATTCTGAATTTGTGTATATATATATATATATATATATATATATAAAGTTTAAAAAATATTAGTTTCTCTCATTTGAATGGTGCCCATAGAGAGGAAAAGGTCCATAAATTAAGTAAAATTTGCGAATCGATGCAGCCAAGTAGTCATCGATGTAAAAGCATGAAAAAAAAGACTCATTTGTTGAGATGATGATAAAATTATATCAGCACACTATTAAGGAGCAATATATATATACAATATATGTTACATACACCGTACATGGTACAAGGAACTCCTCTGAAAAAATTAAATCCAGTATAGTCCGAATAAGTATTGGTAAATGACAAACACTACAGTTTTTCATAATGTTCCATGCACGGTCTGTCTGTAACATAAAAGTTCCTCAGGGGACCAGTCAGAGTTGTATCATATATATATATAATATATTATATATATATATATATAATATATATATTATATATTATTCATCGATACATTCATAGTTTAAGGGGAAGTATGAAGAATTAAAAGCATCTTTTCACATAGAGGACCATTCCGGCCATGCCCCATATGAATATACATAGATCGAGTCTAAAAGCTCATTTGAAATACGAGAATAATTGTTACATCCTAGAGTCAAATCGGATTTTATCGAAAACTTTAATAACACTGAGCAATATACTAAATCTGAAACCCATTTGTTTAACTAATTTCATTAAACAATTCTCTCTCTCTCTCTCTCTCTCTCTCTCTCTCTCTCTCTCTCTCTCTCTCTCTCTCTCTCTCTCTGTATCTATGCAGTATATACTGTACACTGTACAGTATTCGAAGAACGTCATTATATAAAAATAATAAATACTCAGTGGAAGGAGTGCCGCGAAGGTCAACGAAACCTGTTTGAACGAATAAAAATATTATAAACACTGCTCTGCAAGGTCTGCAAGGTTTCTGCTCAGTGGCGTAGCTTGGGGGGCTGGGGGGGAGCGACTGTCATCCTTGATCGGAAAAATATCTGATCCAGTCGGAAATCTAGAACTGGTTGTAAAAAAATTTTGTCAATAAAGGAAAGACAGAGATACATTGCCCTGTGGCCAATTTTAAATTCAGCTTCACATAATCATACATTATATTATAGCATGGATAAGCCTGTGACGGAGTGGCTTGAAAAACATACACTATAATAGTCACCCAAAAGGTGTCAAATTTGTCCAATCAGGAATGTATAACACATTTGCCCCTCCCCTGAATAAAGACCACGCTACGCCACTGTTTCTGTTGTTTCAACATTCATAGCTGTTTTATAGTAATTTTGGTATGTTCAATGCAAAACTGATATCCATCTTTGCCCATGACGTAGGGTTTTTTCAAATAGCCATATAATTTTATATAATGTTTATTTACGCCCGTAGATGTCCCTGTATATTATACGAGTATATTATTATTGTTACTGTATTATAATATTATGCTATGTTATTATTATTGTTACTGTATTATAATATTATGCTATGTTATTATTATTAATTATTATTATTTTTATTATTAATTATTATTATTATTATTATTATTATTATTATTATTATTAACTATTATTATTATTAGGAATGTTCAATGGTCTACTGCAGTAATATTGATGGCGTAATATGTAGCTTAGGAAATGCCTATCAACCAGGTGATTGGAGATTATTTATTGACTCCTCCAAGACAAGCCTCAAAGGTGTTCTCTTTCATAATAGTAACCAATAGGCTTCTGTTCCTATAACTCATTCTGTTCACTTGAAAGAAACATACAAAAATATTGAACTTCTTCAAAAGGTTCTGTATAATGAGCATGAGTGGACTGTATGTGGAGACCTGAAAGTTTTATGCATGCTGCTTGGTCAGCAGTCTGGTTATACGAAAATGCTTTTGTGTGAATGGGAGAGCAGAGCGAGAAGTCAGCGTTGGAAGAAGAAGCTGTGGCCACCCAGAGGCAGTCTGACACCTGGTTCAAAGAATGTCATTCATAAAAAGTTGGTTGAGCCAACCAAAGTGATGTTACCTCCACTCCACACAAAACTGGGCTTGATTGAGCAGTTTGTGAAGGCATTGGATAAGGATGGTGATTGCTTCAAGTACATTTGTGGCAAATTCCCAGCTCTCACCTATGAGAAAGTTAAAGAAGGTGTCTTTGTGGGACCCCAAATCAGGAAGTTAACATTAGATGATCAGTTTGAAGGAACGATGAACCAAGCTGAAAGAGAAGCATGGGTTGGCTTCAAAAATGTTATTCAGAACTTCTAGTGGGACAAAAAGGATCCAAATTTCAAAATGACTGTT
Organism: Bathynomus jamesi; assembly: GCA_023014485.1. Classification (NCBI taxonomy): domain Eukaryota; kingdom Metazoa; phylum Arthropoda; class Malacostraca; order Isopoda; family Cirolanidae; genus Bathynomus; species Bathynomus jamesi. The sequence continues at coordinate 414,386 of JAJOZX010003996.1, read as the reverse complement.
GAAAACATATAACTCATAAAATTCAGAAAAATGATCAACTGAATAATTGTGCCAGCTTTATTCCTTTATTTGACAAATTAATTACTTAAAATAGACCTTTGATCATGGCTTGAAACGTTTAAAATCCAAATATCCTAATATGCTAAATATAACCAAATACATGAAAATACTTTTTTTTTATTTTTCGATTTGTGAAAAATCCTGACATGATGGAACAAAATGGATGTTAATTTTGAAATTAGTATTGCAGAATTATGTAAAGGGACCTATTCAAACAAAAACAATGGAAATGTTTTTTTGATTTGCAGACCAGTGTATTCTAAAACACTGGTGCTCGGTAGTTCAACGGTTCCGGTGGTGGACTCTGAGCGGTGAGGCTCTGGTTCGCTGTTCTCGCCTGCTGCCTCCTGGGTTGGGTTGAATTAGCCGTTTAATCTGTTAATGTTCGGTCTACGGGTGAACTTTGGAGTACCCCTTCCCCTTTATTTAAATGTAATAAATACATTTAAAAAAGTAGTATAACCGCATAAAGAAAGTACTATGGATATATTCATCGGTGGCTACCATCACTGACTAAGAAATCTATCAGCCCGGGTTCGACTCCCTTCCAGAACAGGCGGCACGCACCTCATCCAGATGTTCATCTTTCCATTGTTGGCAGATAAAAAATTCTTATAGAGTCAAATTTTATTTTAATTTCGTATTTACTTTTCTTTCTCTTCATTAATTATCACTCTTTCTACTTCTTTACACTGATTTCTTTGAATTCTATGATCGGGTAGTCGCAGTAGCGGATTATAATGGGGGCAAAGGGGGCATTTGCCTCCGGCCCTAGATGCTGACCCGCCCGAAGATGCTGACCGGCTCCAAGAAACTATGTAAACGCTATGATCTTCCGTTGAAATAATTGGTCGACCGTGAGGAAGAAAAAAAATTCTAGATTCCGTTTCTACAAAACCTAGTTTAGTATTCCATTTATATGAACAAAGTATACATTTTCTGTAATCACATCTTTGTTTTTGTTTCGTTTTCTGTTGATCGATCCCAGTCAGCTGATCACATCACTCATGTATGATGTATCAGGCCCGAAAATATTAATTGCTCCCGGCCCTAACAATGCTTAATCCGGCCCTGGGTAGACGGGTTGTAGCATGGCCGCCATTGAAACTCAAAACGAACAAAGAGATGGAGGAAAGAAATTACAAACGATTATCACTATTTTCTGATTTTCATTTAAATTGAAACAATGAACAGGACCGGGTAAAGTGAGTGCGGATTTATAATTTACAGTTTTGATAGTGGAGAGAGATTTTAGTTAACTTTAAATTAGTGGTGTACCAATTAATCGGCATCTTCATCGGCTATTTTTTGGCAAATGGCATCGACCAAATTCAGCCGATTCTCTTACCGATTATTTGAAATTTTAAAATTTTCATTATGAAACAAAATCTAGGGAATTTATAGGAAACTGAACAGACAACAACACTATTTGTGATAATTTATACTCATTTCAAAGTGTAATTATATAAAAAAATATTTTACAGTTACGAAAAAGGCAACGCTTAATAAGTTAAGTTGCTCATAAATTTACATTTTATCTACCTAGCTAATCTCTAAATATTATAAAGTAGCGTAATCTCCTACTCTATATTAATAATAACTCTATATTAAGTTGTACTTTATATTTTATATATTAACCCATTTTATTATGTTGACTCTATTTTAAGTATTCTAATAATTTTATAAACCCAAATTATATATCCATTTTTTTATTCAAATTGGCCACCAGGGACATGAAATTTTAATGAAAAATTTTGTTGTGGTGAACATTGTTGAAGAAAGAAAATACCTTCAGCATAAAGAAAAACAATTACTTCAAATATTGGTATTCAATTTATGAGACTAAAATAACTACATTTTAATTTGTTAATTTCGTACAATTTTAATCAGTTTATTATACTCTAAAAAACATTATTAAATTTAACCCTTTCATGACTGAATTATGAAATCTTTATTTTCACACTTTTTTCCAGTTCAAACGAAGTTAACCTCTAACATTCAGATCGTAGGGCTCAAAATCGATTGTCAAGCTCATATTGCCATAAAGCAACGGTTGGCGTCAAAAGGTTAAACATTATTATATTTTTTATTAAAAAACCAACACACGACATCTAAATGAAGCAGAATGCTGCAGAGGGGTCGAAACAGGTTGTTCCTGAGCATTTATTAAAAAAGGAATAAAAAACCCTCAAGTTTATTATTTATGAAAAAAAATGATAATTTCCAACCTAGAGCAGATTGTACAGCATCCTACTCGTACCCCTCTCACCTTGGAGATAGGCCCAACATTCTGGATTTATTTCTCAACTCAAATCATTCTTCTTAATTTGTCAATTTTTTTCTCCTTTGGGGGTCCTCCGACCACAATCTTATATCTGTTTCCTGTCCTATCACTCTAATTCGGCCTTTGGATCCTGCCAAGAGGAGGCGCCTTTGGCACTTCGGCGCCGCTGATTGGGAGGCCCTTAGGCAGTATTTCTGTGATTTCGCATGATTACTGCTTCCGTTGCTGGGGCCCTTCCGAGTATGCTGAGTGCATCACAGAGATGATTCTCTCGGACATGGAGGTGTACATTCCATATTCTATTCATACTACTAATGCAAAAAAAAACAACCTTGGTTTAACTTTAATTGTTCTTGGCTCTTCGCAAAAGAGACGAGGCTTTCAGACGGTACCGTCACTATCTAAGTTCTCACTCAGCTTATATTTCTGCCCCAAAGATGTTCTTTCTGCCCTGTCTGGGCTCAACTCTAGGAAGGCGTACTTTCCTGATGTGTTCCTTCTGTTGCCATCAAGAAGTGTGCTTCTGTGCTGAGACCCGTACCTAGGCAAACTATTTCGTCTTTGTCTCTCATATGGGATTTTTCTTTCCTGCTGGAAGTTCGCTTTCATTCAGCCTGTCCAAAAGAAGGGTCGCACTTCCTGTCGTATTCACTCCTATGTCGATGATTCCACTCTTCACTTCTCCACCCGCTTCACAGAGCGTTCCTCTCAACAGTCACTCCATGATTCGCTTAAGACGGCCATGGTACACCTGACCTCTGATCTTTCTGTTATCTCTGATGAGAACAGAAAACCTTGTGGCATTCAATGACTCAAAATCAGTTCCTTCATCTGCTTACTCGTCACAATCTTCTACACGAGTATCCCCTTACCTTCAACAATACATAACTCAATCCTTTTTCTTCTCTTAACGTTCTTGGCGTTTCGTTTTCTCGTGATATTTTCTGAAAAGATCAAATGTACTCTCTTTCCAAACTAGCTTTTGAGAGGTTAAATGTGATGTGCCGCCTCCGCAGTTTCTTCACCCGTCTCAGTTGCTGTCTCTGAACAGCGGTTTTGTCCATCCCTGTACGGCAGAGCATTTTTTAAGCTTTTCTCACTGGGCGACAAAGGCAGATCGGGAAGTGAGGGGGGGGGATTAAGGCAGGGGTGTGCTGCCAATTTCTTAACAACGGTTCTGGTACAGATGGGGGTGTAAATCGGCGGGCGCCAATGGCGCGAGTCATTAAACTAGGGGTCTGAGGTGAGCAGTAGCTCCCTCAGCGGGGTCCGGGTGAAGCCCCTGAAGCCAACGCATTTTAGCCTTTTCAAAGAAGCATTTTGTAACATTTTGGCAGAAATTATTTAACATATTCTTTATATTCACTGTTGACATAATTATCCAAATATAAACTAATTTTTCATCAAAAATAAATAAATATTGAAACGACCACTGCTTGTGATACTACCTATATTTTTCTATAAAATCCTGAAAAAATGAAAAAAAAAAATTAGATAAAATAAATTTTTACTTACTGTTAAATATTTGTTAAAAACAAACAAACGGTTCGGTGATCCAATCAAAATTTAACAACCGGTTCGGGCGAACCGGACCGAACCGGTCCCAGCACACCCCTGGATTAAGGATACTATGGATCCGGATGTTCTCTAATCAGGCCACCATCCCCGTGTGGTCTGAAATAACACTAGCATTATCTATATATAAATATTCAATGTAAATTTCATATTTACATTTAGGATAAACAGTTCTAATTGCGGCATATGTGTATTGGCATATGTGTATTGGCTTCCGAGACAATACTCCCAAGACAACTCCCAAAACAATTCTATTTTTACAAATTTTGAAAATTCCTTGTCGTCCAGTACCCTAAAATTTCATTTACTGGGCGACAAATTTTCTTCACTGGGTGACATTCATGTCGCCCACTCACTAGGTTAAAAAATGCTCTGTCCCATACAGCTAAAAGAATTAAAAGAAAGCATTGTTATGCCGTTAACAAAGATTTTTAATGTGTCTATTTCTGAGGGGTGCGTACCAGATAATTTCAAATTAGCAAATGTAACACCTATTTTAAAGAAAGGCGATAAAAGTGCAGCGGGAAGTTATAGGCCAATCAGTTTAACGTCTGTTGAGGGTAAGCTATTGGAATCAATAAATAGGGATCGTATAGTCGAACACTTAGAAGTGCATAACTTGATTAGAAATACGCAGCACGGTATTAGGGGAAACAAATCTTGCTTAACTAATCCTTTAGAATTTTTCCAAAGCGCGGTTGAAGTTTACGATAGTTATCGAGCGGTAGATGTAGTGTATTTAGATTTTGAAATAGCGTTTGACACCGTACCGCACAAAAGACTCATTGAAAAAACTAAGGCTCATGGAATCAGGGATGTAGTAATAAATTGGATAGAAGAGTGGTTGCGAGGTAGGAAACAGAAGGTGGTCGTTGATGGAGCGGAGTCTTCTTGGGCTAATGTAGCGAGCGGCGTTCCTCAGGGTTCTGTATTGGGCCCCTTGCTTTTTCTTATATATACAGTATTAACGATTTAGATGTCAGCCTAGTTAGTACAGTTTCAAAGTTTGCGGATGACACGAAGCTGGGTTGTAGGGTGATTAATGACAAAGATAGAGTAAAATCCAGGAAGATCTAAATAAAATCGTAGATTGGTCAGTCACATGGCAACTGAGATTTAACGTCGATAAGTGTAAAATTTTACATATAGGTTCGCGTAACGGTAACTTTGCGTATCGTATGTCAGGGAAGGAGTTGGCAAGCGTAGAACAGGAAAAAGATTTAGGACTTATCGCCACTGGTGATTTAAAAGTGGCGTAACAATGTACAGCAGCGGTCAATAAAGCGAACAAAGTGCTAGGTTTCATAGCTACGAATTTTCAGTACAAATCGCATGATATTATTGTTCCTCTTTATAAATCATTAGTTAGACCACATCTGGAGTACGTGATCCAATTTTGGAATCCGCATATGCGCAAAGATATAGACAAAATCGAAAGAGTTCAAAGACGAGTAACTAAGATGATTCCGTCGCTTAGGTCGAAGTCGTACTGGGATGGCTTAAGGAGTTAAAATTAACTACACTCGAGACTAGAAGGCTAAGGGGTGATCTAATCCAGGTTTTTAAAATTATGAATGGGTTCGATAACGTAAACAGATAGAGCTTCTTCGAAATATCATAATATATTTGAACAAGAAATAGCAGGTGTAAGCTGACAAGTAGAAGGTTCGAGATAGCAATTGCCAAAAACCTTTTTACGCATAGAATAGTAAATAGCTGGAATAGCTTGCCGGTAGAAATAATTAGTAGCACGTCTATACACATGTTTAAAAATCGATATAGATTAAGGTAGTAAAATTAAGGCTTTTGTGGCTCGGAACCCACGTAAAATTGTAGGTCCCCTCCGCCACCACGGAGAACATGCGCAACACACAATTACAAACACAGTTAGGTAGACCAGCCAGATTGGATCCTAGGGTCTTTGTTGGTCTGAATCATTATAACATTTCTCTTTACTATCTTTACTATCACTTTTATAACAGACAATGGTCTTCTGAATTCTCTAACTGTATGCTTCCTCCTTTAAGGAAACGACGGTATTTTCAATCTTTCATCTAATCAACCGGTGAACTCTGGAACAATCTTCCTCAATCTATTTTTTTCCCTGTCTATGACCTCCAATCTTTCAAACGCAGTGTCCAGGCATCTCAAAATCCCTGGAACTTGATTTTGGCTGTTTTCTTCTTCTATGAGGGGGGAGAGACGTTTTTGCGGTATTTGCCCTTGGCCGCTCCTTCCTGCCTAAAAAAAATATAGGGTGGCGCAAAAGTTAGGAGTCAAAGAGTCATCATTGCATAACGTAAATAATATATGTAAAGGATACGAAAAAAGATTCCTGATAGTGAAGAGATACAAACTTTAATGAATTAACGTGCTAGTGGACCACTGATAGAGGAAATTACAGTATATGTTTGAATTGTTGACCATTAACTTCAACACGTTTCATCGATTCGACATGTCTTAGCTTCCCGGTATTGCTATTTGCAATCGTAGATCTGATTTTTTCTTTAATTGTTCTATGTTTCTATGACGGTCAACATAGACGACTGACTTGAAATGATCTCGCAGAAAGAAATCAAAAGGCGTGAAGTTTTGCGATCTACGAGGCCATTCAACAAGACCTTGCCGCCCAATCCACTTGTTTGGGAACGCCTTATTTAAAAAGTCATGGACATTGAAAGCAAAATACGGTTGTGCACCGTCCTGTTGAAACCACAGATTCGTCCGTTGCGCCAGTGGTACGTTGTCCGAAATGGGTTGTAGGTATATCTGCAGCATTTGCAGATATCTGTCACAGGTTACAGTGTTGTTGAAGAAGTAAGGACCAATTATCCGATCTTTCCTTATTGCTGCCCACACCATTACCCGAGGATCATATTGCAAATGAGTCCCATCCGTCCAGTGTGGGTTTTCGTCTGACCAAAAGCGCGCATTATGCCTATTAACATTACCTCTGAAGTGGAATATTGCCTCGTCACTGAACATGATCCAACGGATTCGAAGCCGTTGCTGCAAGAACCACCGCCAGTCTGTATCATCGCCATGCAACCCCTGAACCAGCAGGACTTTGGAGGGGTGGAAATGATATTTCTTGAGAATTCGCTGGATAGAACGCCTGCTGACATACATCTCCTGAGACAACTTTCTGGTCAACATTTTTGGGCTCTGTCGAAGATGCCTCATGATGATTGTTGTTGTTGCTTCATCAGTTGCACTTTTTGGCATGCCAGCATGGGGACGGTCTTCAACACTTCTTTTTCTTTGAGTCGGTTAATAATTTTTCCAACAGTTCCATGATGAATTGGGAACCTTTTTGAGTATTTTTCGTTGAATTCAGTAACAATTCATCGGTTTGTAGTGCCTAACTTAACATTCATTAAAACAAGCTCCACTCTCTCATTTACAGTTGACTCATGGTGTTTGCGCCACCCTATATATATGTTAACCCCTCCTTCTATGGCCCGGATTCGGTTCGGATTCGACTGGGGGGTTCTGGTTAGGAGGCTGCAACGGATATTTCTTCTGATACTTTTCTTCTATAATTTTCTAATTCTTTCTCTGATACTTTATAACTTATCGACTTTACTAAGTTCCTCTGAAGGTAGCCCAACTCGAGGGGGAAAATAAAAAGTTTCTCTTATTGTAAATTTACTTCTTAAAAATGTACAGTTATTGCTCTGAATTTACAGGGGTAGAGGTTCGACCTCTTTCGACCATAGCTCAGGCCGGAATCTAAAAATATTAAGGAGGCAAGGGGCCTCTGCCCCCCCTCCCCGCAGCGAGGCTGCTAACCAGGGGAGTCTCTTAGCAGTGACCAAGGCAGAGTCTCGTAATGAAGTGTCCTTCATTTTACAAATACATGTATAATTTACGCCTAAATTTTGGGGGACGGCAGTGGGAGGTTAAGTTTACGCCCTTTTTAAACACGATCAGATGTTTGACAGATTCCAAAATAAAAATTAAAAAGAAATAAATAAAAATAAAAACTAATCTTTTTTTTTTTTGCCACGACTGAGTACATTTTCGTTTGGGTTTATTAGAATTATGCTTGCGAATATGGATTACTTCCCATTCGCTTATGATTGTCCCTTACAGTTCTATTAAAGTACATTCTTACATTATATATAAAGTCATTACATTCAATTATAGTTTCATTGAAGTACATTACGTCGTTACCATTCTTACAGTGTTTTTATATATATATATATATATGGTTATATTATATGGTTAGATTATATGGTTAGATTACATGGTTAGATTATATGGTTAGATTATATGGTTAGATTATATGGTCAGATTATATGGTTAGATTATAGTATATGGTTATTATATATGGTTATTATATATGGTTATTAGTAAAACACAAGTACATGAGACATGACAAGATAATTTATATACAACATAATATGTTATATTACATTATAATATGTTATGAATTTGGATCAGAGCGAAAGGGGATGTTTATCTTAGAAACGTTCGGTTCTGCTGATTCGCGAATTTGAGCATTTAACTACTGTAAGCCTAATGAATGCCTTGTGAGGGTTGAACGCACTTAAAAAAAAAATAATTAAAAAAAATATATGTGGACGTATTTTACATGTACATAATCCAATAGGTTGTGAGCGTAATATAGAGACGCGTAAAATATGGACTGATAGGTTGATAGGTATCAGTAGACAATAGGTAGGAAACAACATAAATAATGATGTATAGAGAATGAAGTTTTTTCTTTTTATTATTATTATTATTCTTATTATTATTATTAAAGAATTTACCATACATTCAATACGGAAGCTGTTCAAATACTAAACACGTGATTCAGTGTTCAAGGTATGGAAAACGTGAAGAGAATTAAGTTACTTTATGACGTCATAGTTATTGAATTTTGTACGTATAATACAAATCATTATTAGGAAGATTTACAAGAACGAATTAGAGGCAAAGAGTTATATGCAATGTGTATGCATAATCTAGGGACGAGGGTGAGATGCAAGACAATCATAATTAATTAATAACTTCTATAACAAATAAAAATGGATACGACTAAACCATAGGTATGGTAGATCGTAGGGTTTTGACACGATCAAAAATAGGAAGCCACAAGTAAAATTATTATCCAAACTCGCGTTAAGCGATTTTGGTTCTTATGTAAAAATGAATATTGATTAATTATTCATTGTCCATTTTTACATTGCTCTCCCCTTTTAAAAATGATATTTATACAATAATCTAATAGGGTACTATTAATACAATACAAATGAGAAAATAACATCCTAACTACTTCAAGTTAGATGACGAATTTTTTTTTTACATTACAAATTTTTATACAGAACAAGTGAGTTATTATATAATATAAAATTTCAAAGATTAATACTTTAATTTATGCAAACAGAATAAAAGGATTAATACATTAATTTGGACAAACAATTAAGTTAGGCAAAGAATGGTATTGTTAATTTAAAAAGAAAATTTCTGTGGGGAAAATTACATACATACTGAATAGTAGGTAAAAGGGAAAAATATAAATTATTTTCCAAAGTTACCCTGATCGTGCAGTCTATAACTAATTTTATTGACTATTGTAGGTAAAAATCGAATTACGTAATGGATGATGTATAGACCTGTGGTCTAGTGTGTATGTGTGTGTATTACATACAAAGTGTGTATCTTATAAATTTGAGGGATGGATTAGCGGAGAGGATTCTTAAATTAACTGAATAAACGCCTGAGCAAAAATCTATATAAATAGCATAGTTAGCACTTTCACGCTATGAAATAGTTTATTGTGACATCCAATGATTTTAGCATAAGGTTTGTATATATATATATATATATATAGTGCGCATACATGCCTGTGTATGTGTAGGGATTTGGGAGGTTTTTGAATTAACAAAGTTTAAAACTAATGTATAATAATTTAAGATGGGTTTAGGGTTATAAAATCTTTTGAGTCAATTATTGTCGTTATTATTATCATTATTATTATTATTATAAAATCCTTTAAGTTCAAGGTAGTATTTAAGTATTTAATTAAATCAGTTCCACGTATTAAGGTAATACAAAGAAATGTACTTAGAGGACTTACAATTGATGAAAGTAAATCTCACGGTTTAAAAATTGAATTTTTGGAAGATGGAATTAAATTCGACTAGTAACATTCCTAGCTATATATGAACTATATAACCATTAACATTAACCAGAAGTATCGGTACGATAATTGAATTAAGAAAATTAAGAATACAAATGAAAAATATAAATCAATTTATGCATTTTAATGAGCTAAACATAATTTTATAATATTCTTAAAATAAAAGTAAATCGAACCTTAGATGAGTTTCGGCCAAGAATAAAGAGTGTTATTGAAATGGAAGGAAAGCATTTCGAACAATCTTTTCTTTTAATAATTTCAGTTAAATTTTACATTAAAAATTATTTTTATATACTAAAAAAAAATATTAAAAAGGTTTAATAATTTTTTGCATGTTAAGTAGAAAAATCATACTCTTTCGTTGATTGTTGATAGAATTTGAATTATTTGATATTTTAGTCTGAAAACTTGTTTGCATATGATAAGTACATATGTTTTATTGTGTAGAAGTTTTATTAAAATTAAATGACAAAAAAGAATAAACACAACAGAAATTTAGGGCATGTGCGGTCCTACAGGTAAATTTCCCGACCATATAGAGCAAGATAAATAGGTACATGATCGATTAATTATTACACTATTTCTGTTATCATATAATCGCAATAATTATAAAACTCGTCACCAACATTTGTAAAAACGGTTTTGGTTGCCAACAATAAAATATGTCATTTTACCTATATATTTTTATACGCAACAATGGCATGAAAAAGAAGACAAATCGGTCCATTTCCTTCTTACAACAAAACAAAGAAAGGTTAACTAAAGACGCAACCCGGTCAATTCAGGTTGAATTAAATTATCTTTACAAAAAAAAAGGTTGAATTAAATTCTTAAATTACATTTCCTTAAATTAAATTCTCTTAACTTACAAAGGAAAAAGTTGAATTCAATTGACTGCATTGAAATGACGGGACTTAAAAACTAACTTCTTAAAAACTAATTTCTTCAAAACTAACTGCTTCAAAACTAACTGCTTCAAAACTAACTGCTTCAAAACTAACTGCTTCAAAACTGGCTTCTTCAAAACTGGCTTCTTCAAAACTGGCTTCTTCAAAACTGGCTTCTTCAAAACTGGCTTCTTCAAAACTGGTTTCTTCAAAACTGGCTTCTTGAAAACTGACTTCTTCAAAACTGGCTTCTACAAAACTGGCTTCTTCAAAACTGACTTCTGTAATCTCTGGGGCGGTTGTCCCTCTTGGCGCAACCTTCTGACTTGAACTCTTGTCAAGTATTTCCATAAATCTCTGGGGCGGTTGTCCATCTTGGTGCAACCTTCTGACTTGACCTCTTGTCAAGTATTTCTATAAATCTCTGGGGGCGGTTGTCCATCTTGGCGCAACCTTCTGACTTGACCTCTTGTCAAGTATTTCTATAAATCTCTGGGGGCGGTTGTCCATCTTGACGCAACCTTCTGACTTCAAAACTTATTTGCAACTTATTTGCAACGAAAACTGACTTGCAACTTATTTGCAACGAAAACTGACTCGCAACTTATTTGCAAAGAAAACTGACTTGCAACCTATTTGCAACGAAAACTGACTTGCAACTTATTTGCAACTAAAACTGACTTCAAAACTGACTTGCAACTTATTTGCAACTAAAACTGACTTCAAAACTGACTTGCAACTTCTTTGCAACTAAAACTGACTTCAAAACTGACTTGCAACTTCTTTGCAACTAAAACTGACTTCAAAACTGACTTGCAACTTCTTTGCAACTAAAACTGACTTCAAAACTGACTTGCAACTTCTTTGCAACTAAAACTGACTTCAAAACTGACTTGCAACTTCTTTGCAACTAAAACTGACTTCAAAACTGACTTGCAACTTCTTTACAACTAAAACTGACTTCAAAACTGACTTCAAAACTGACTTGCAACTTCTTTGCAACTAAAACTGACTTCAAAACTGACTTGCAACTTATTTGCAACGAAAACTGACTTCAAAACTGACTTGCAACTTCTTTGCAACTAAAACTGACTTGGCACAACCTTCTGACTTGACCTCTTGTCAAGTATTTCTATAAATCTCTGGGGGCGGTTGTCCATCTTGGCGCAACCTTCTGACTTGACCTCTTGTCAAGTATTTCTATAAATCTCTGGGGGCGGTTGTCCATCTTGACGCAACCTTCTGACTTCAAAACTTATTTGCAACTTATTTGCAACGAAAACTGACTTGCAACTTATTTGCAACGAAAACTGACTCGCAACTTATTTGCAACGAAAACTGACTTGCAACTTATTTGCAACGAAAACTGACTTGCAACTTATTTGCAACTAAAACTGACTTCAAAACTGACTTGCAACTTATTTGCAACTAAAACTGACTTCAAAACTGACATGCAACTTCTTTGCAACTAAAACTGACTTGCAACTTCTTTGCAACTAAAACTGACTTCAAAACTGACTTGCAACTTTTTTGCAACTAAAACTGACTTCAAAACTGACTTGCAACTTCTTTGCAACTAAAACTGACTTGCAACTTCTTTGCAACTAAAACTGACTTCAAACTGACTTGCAACTTCTTTGCAACTAAAACTGACTTCAAAACTGACTTGCAACTTCTTTGCAACTAAAACTGACTTCAAAACTGACTTGCAACTTCTTTGCAACTAAAACTGACTTCAAAACTGACTTGCAACTTCTTTGCAACTAAAACTGACTTCAAAACTGACTTGCAACTTATTTGCAACGAAAACTGACTTCAAAACTGACTTGCAACTTATTTGCAACGAAAACTGACTTCAAATATCTCTCTAAATCTATAAACTCTCTATAAACACTCTCTCTCTTAATTTGCAAGTCAATTCAATTCAGTAATTGAAAAAAATTTGCAAACAAAAATATAAAATGTAAACGACATTTCACTCTAATGTACACGAAGGTACGATACTATTATGTTTGATACATAAAATAAAATTATTCTATACTGAATATAACAGTGAAAATAACTGAAATAACTCTCTGAAATTAACTCTCTCTGAAATTAACTCTCTCTGAAATTAACTCTCTCTGAAATTAACTCTCTCTGAAATTAACTCTCTCTGAAATTAACTCTCTTTGAAATTAACTCTCTTTGAAATTAACTCTCTTTGAAATTAACTCTCTTTGAATTTAACTCTCTTTGAAATTAAATCTCTTTGAAATTAACTCTCTTTGAAATTAACTCTCTCTTACATTTAACTTCTCTTACATTTAACTTCTCTTACATTTAACTTCTCTTACATTTAACTTCTCTTAGTAATTTTCACAGAAGTTAAATGTGTTTCACTAAAAAGAAATGTATCACTAGTGTCTGAAATGTTCACTGTGTTTTCTTGTAAATTCTGATTTGATACTCATTATTAACTGTTAATAATACTGACTTTTCAAGTGTTTATAAATTACTTAAAAAAAACAAAATGTACTTAACAAAAGTTCTACTGGCAAAATCCTCAGAGACGTGTCCTGAAGACGTCTTGCTGGCTACTTCTTCTTGGATGAAAACTAGGCGTGGAGAACTTGGAGTCGTGACACCCCGTTTCAAGGGTGGATGTTACGAACTAGAAGTCGTGACACGCCGGTCAACTGGTTTATCGTGATGCAGGGTAATTTCTATCTTGGCCAAAGAGTGCCCTCTTCTTAAAATCTTCTTCTTCTTAAAGTAATCTTCTTCTTAAAGTAATCTTCTTCTTAAAGTAATCTTCTTCTTAAAGTATCTTCTTCTTAAAGTAATCTTCTTCTTAAATCTGTTAAGATCCTGGTAAAGGGTCCAGTCTTGTTATCTTCCTTCTTCTATGTGTTTATCCTGGCTATAGGGTCGCCAGTTTGTTAACCCCTCCTTCTATGGCCCGGATTCGGTTCGGATTCGACGGGGGGGTTCTGGTTAGGAGGCTGCAACGGATATTTCTTCTGATACTTTTCTTCTATAATTTTCTAATTCTTTCTCTGATACTTTATAACTTATCGACTTTACTAAGTTCCTCTGACGATAGCCCAACTCGAGGGGGAAAATAAAAAGTTTCTCTTATTGTAAATTTACTTCTTAAAAATGTACAGTTATTGCTCTGAATTTACAGGAGTAGAGGTTCGACCTCTTTCGACCATAGCTCAGGCCGGAATCTAAAAATATTAAGGAGGCAAGGGGCCTCTGCCCCCCTCCCCGCAGCGAGGCTGCTAACCAGGGGAGTCTCTTAGCAGTGACCAAGGCAGAGTCTCGTAATGAAGTGTCCTTCATTTTACAAATACATGTATAATATACGCCTAAATTTTGGGGGACGGCAGTGGGAGGTTAAGTTTACGCCCTTTTTAAACACGATCAGATGTTTGACAGATTCCAAAATAAAAAAAAAAAAAAAAATAATAAAAAACATCTTTTTTTTTTTTGCCACGACTGAGTACATTTTCGTTTGGGTTTATTAGAATTATGCTTGCGATTATGGATTACTTCCCATTCGCTTATGATTGTCCCTTACAGTTCTATTAAAGTACATTCTTACATTATATATAAAGTCATTACATTCAATTATAGTTTCATTGAAGTACATTACGTCGTTACCATTCTTACAGTGTTTTTATATATATATATTATATGGTTATATTATATGGTTAGATTATATGGTTAGATTACATGGTTAGATTATATGGTTAGATTATATGGTTAGATTATATGGTCAGATTATATGGTTAGATTATATATGGTTATTATATATGGTTATTATATATGGTTATTAGTAAAACACAAGTACATGAGACATGACAAGATAATTTATATACAACATAATATGTTATATTACATTATAATATGTTATGAATTTGGATCAGAGTGAAAGGGGATGTTTATCTTAGAAACGTTCGGTTCTGCTGATTCGCGAATTTGAGCATTTAACTACTGTAAGACTAATGAATGCCTTGTGAGGGTTGAACGCACTTAAAAAAAAAAAAAAAATATATGTGGACGTATTTTACATGTACATAATCCAATAGGTTGTGTGCGTAATATAGAGACGCGTAAAATATGGACTGATAGGTTGATAGGTATCAGTAGACAATAGGTAGGAAACAACATAAATAATGATGTATAGAGAATGAAGTTTTTTTCTTTTTATTATTATTATTATTCTTATTATTATTATTAAAGAATTTACCATACATTCAATACGGAAGATGTCCAAATACTAAACACGTGATTCAGTGTTCAAGGTATGGAAAACGTGAAGAGAATTAAGTTACTTTATGACGTCATAGTTATTGAATTTTGTACGTATAATACAAATCATTATTAGGAAGATTTACAAGAACGAATTAGAGGCAAAGAGTTATATGCAATGTGTATGCATAATCTAGGGACGAGGGTGAGATGCAAGACAATCATAATTAATTAATAACTTCTATAACAAATAAAAATGGATACGACTAAACCATAGGTATGGTAGATCGTAGGGTTTTGACACGATCAAAAATAGGAAGCCACAAGTAAAATTATTATCCAAACTCGCGTTAAGCGATTTTGGTTCTTATGTAAAAATGAATATTGATTAATTATTCATTGTCCATTTTTACATTGCTCTCCCCTTTTAAAAATGATATTTATACAATAATCTAATAGGGTACTATTAATACAATACAAATGAGAAAATAACATCCTAACTACTTCAAGTTAGATGACGAATTTTTTTTTACATTACAAATTTTTATACAGAACAAGTGAGTTATTATAATATAAAAAATTCAAGATTAATACTTTAATTTATGCAAACAGAATAAAAGGATTAATACATTAATTTGGACAAACAATTAAGTTAGGCAAAGAATGGTATTGTTAATTTAAAAAGAAAATTTCTGTGGGAAAATTACATACATACTGAATAGTAGGTAAAAGGGAAAAATATAAATTATTTTCCAAAGTTACCCTGATCGTGCAGTCTATAACTAATTTTATTGACTATTGTAGGTAAAAATCGAATTACGTAATGGATGATGTATAGACATGTGGTCTAGTGTGTATGTGTGTGTATTACATACAAAGTGTGTATCTTATAAATTTGAGGGATGGATTAGCGGAGAGGATTCTTAAATTAACTGAATAAACGCCTGAGCAAAAATCTATATAAATAGCATAGTTAGCACTTTCACGCTATGAAATAGTTTATTGTGACATCCAATGATTTTAGCATAAGGTTTGTATATATTATATATATATATAGTGCGCATACATGCGTGTGTATGTGTAGGGATTTGGGAGGTTTTTGAATTAACAAAGTTTAAAACTAATGTATAATAATTTAAGATGGGTTTAGGGTTATAAAATCTTTTGAGTCAATTATTGTCGTTATTATTATCATTATTATTATTATTATAAAATCCTTTAAGTTCAAGGTAGTATTTAAGTATTTAATTAAATCAGTTCCACGTATTAAGGTAATACAAAGAAATGTACTTAGAGGACTTACAATTGATGAAAGTAAATCTCACGGTTTAAAAATTGAATTTTTGGGATGGAATTAAATTCGACTAGTAACATTCCTAGCTATATATGAACTATATAACCATTAACATTAACCAGAAGTATCGGTACGATAATTGAATTAAGAAAATTAAGAATACAAATGAAAAATATAAATCAATTTATGCATTTTAATGAGCTAAACATAATTTTATAATATTCTTAAAAATAAAAGTAAATCGAACCTTAGATGAGTTTCGGCCAAGAATAAAGAGTGTTATTGAAATGGAAGGAAAGCATTTCGAACAAACTTTTCTTTTAATAATTTCAGTTAAATTTTACATTAAAAATTATTTTTATATACTAAAAAAAAATATTAAAAAGGTTTAATAATTTTTTGCATGTTAAGTAGAAAAATCATACTCTTTCGTTGATTGTTGATAGAATTTGAATTATTTGATATTTTAGTCTGAAAACTTGTTTGCATATGATAAGTACATATGTTTTATTGTGTAGAAGTTTTATTAAAATTAAATGACAAAAAAGAATAAACACAACAGAAATTTAGGGCATGTGCGGTCCTACAGGTAAATTTCCCGACCATATAGAGCAAGATAAATAGGTACATGATCGATTAATTATTACACTATTTCTGTTATCATATAATCGCAATAATTATAAAACTCGTCACCAACATTTGTAAAAACGGTTTTGGTTGCCAACAATAAAATATGTCATTTTACCTATATATTTTTATACGCAACAATGGCATGAAAAAGAAGACAAATCGGTCCATTTCCTTCTTACAACAAAACAAAGAAAGGTTAACTAAAGACGCAACCCGGTCAATTCAGGTTGAATTAAATTATCTTTACAAAAAAAAGGTTGAATTAAATTCTTAAATTACATTTCCTTAAATTAAATTCTCTTAACTTACAAAGGAAAAAGTTGAATTCAATTGACTGCATTGAAATGACGGGACTTAAAAACTGACTTCTTAAAAACTAATTTCTTCAAAACTAACTGCTTCAAAACTAACTGCTTCAAAACTAACTGCTTCAAAACTAACTGCTTCAAAACTGGCTTCTTCAAAACTGGCTTCTTCAAAACTGGCTTCTTCAAAACTGGCTTCTTCAAAACTGGCTTCTTCAAAACTGGTTTCTTCAAAACTGGCTTCTTGAAAACTGACTTCTTCAAAACTGGCTTCTACAAAACTGGCTTCTTCAAAACTGACTTCTGTAATCTCTGGGGCGGTTGTCCCTCTTGGCGCAACCTTCTGACTTGAACTCTTGTCAAGTATTTCCATAAATCTCTGGGGGCGGTTGTCCATCTTGGTGCAACCTTCTGACTTGACCTCTTGTCAAGTATTTCTATAAATCTCTGGGGGCGGTTGTCCATCTTGGCGCAACCTTCTGACTTGACCTCTTGTCAAGTATTTCTATAAATCTCTGGGGGCGGTTGTCCATCTTGACGCAACCTTCTGACTTCAAAACTTATTTGCAACTTATTTGCAACGAAAACTGACTTGCAACTTATTTGCAACGAAAACTGACTCGCAACTTATTTGCAAAGAAAACTGACTTGCAACTTATTTGCAACGAAAACTGACTTGCAACTTATTTGCAACTAAAACTGACTTCAAAACTGACTTGCAACTTATTTGCAACTAAAACTGACTTCAAAACTGACTTGCAACTTCTTTGCAACTAAAACTGACTTCAAAACTGACTTGCAACTTCTTTGCAACTAAAACTGACTTCAAAACTGACTTGCAACTTCTTTGCAACTAAAACTGACTTCAAAACTGACTTGCAACTTCTTTGCAACTAAAACTGACTTCAAAACTGACTTGCAACTTCTTTGCAACTAAAACTGACTTCAAAACTGACTTGCAACTTCTTTACAACTAAAACTGACTTCAAAACTGACTTCAAAACTGACTTGCAACTTCTTTGCAACTAAAACTGACTTCAAAACTGACTTGCAACTTATTTGCAACGAAAACTGACTTCAAAACTGACTTGCAACTTCTTTGCAACTAAAACTGACTTGGCACAACCTTCTGACTTGACCTCTTGTCAAGTATTTCTATAAATCTCTGGGGGCGGTTGTCCATCTTGGCGCAACCTTCTGACTTGACCTCTTGTCAAGTATTTCTATAAATCTCTGGGGGCGGTTGTCCATCTTGACGCAACCTTCTGACTTCAAAACTTATTTGCAACTTATTTGCAACGAAAACTGACTTGCAACTTATTTGCAACGAAAACTGACTCGCAACTTATTTGCAACGAAACTGACTTGCAACTTATTTGCAACGAAAACTGACTTGCAACTTATTTGCAACTAAAACTGACTTCAAAACTGACTTGCAACTTATTTGCAACTAAAACTGACTTCAAAACTGACATGCAACTTCTTTGCAACTAAAACTGACTTGCAACTTCTTTGCAACTAAAACTGACTTCAAAACTGACTTGCAACTTTTTTGCAACTAAAACTGACTTCAAAACTGACTTGCAACTTCTTTGCAACTAAAACTGACTTGCAACTTCTTTGCAACTAAAACTGACTTCAAAACTGACTTGCAACTTCTTTGCAACTAAAACTGACTTCAAAACTGACTTGCAACTTCTTTGCAACTAAAACTGACTTCAAAACTGACTTGCAACTTCTTTGCAACTAAAACTGACTTCAAAACTGACTTGCAACTTCTTTGCAACTAAAACTGACTTCAAAACTGACTTGCAACTTATTTGCAACGAAAACTGACTTCAAAACTGACTTGCAACTTATTTGCAACGAAAACTGACTTCAAATATCTCTCTAAATCTATAAACTCTCTATAAACACTCTCTCTCTTAATTTGCAAGTCAATTCAATTCAGTAATTGAAAAAAATTTGCAAACAAAAATATAAAATGTAAACGACATTTCACTCTAATGTACACGAAGGTACGATACTATTATGTTTGATACATAAAATAAAATTATTCTATACTGAATATAACAGTGAAAATAACTCTGAAAATAACTCTCTGAAATTAACTCTCTCTGAAATTAACTCTCTCTGAAATTAACTCTCTCTGAAATTAACTCTCTCTGAAATTAACTCTCTTTGAAATTAACTCTCTTTGAAATTAACTCTCTTTGAAATTAACTCTCTTTGAAATTAACTCTCTTTGAAATTAACTCTCTTTGAAATTAACTCTCTCTTACATTTAACTTCTCTTACATTTAACTTCTCTTACATTTAACTTCTCTTAGTAATTTTCACAGAAGTTAAATGTGTTTCACTAAAAAGAAATGTATCACTAGTGTCTGAAATGTTCACTGTGTTTCTTGTAAATTCTGATTTGATACTCATTATTAACTGTTAATAATACTGACTTTTCAAGTGTTTATAAATTACTTAAAAAAAACAAAATGTACTTAACAAAAGTTCTACTGGCAAAATCCTCAGAGACGTGTCCTGAAGACGTCTTGCTGGCTACTTCTTCTTGGATGAAAACTAGGCGTGGAGAACTTGGAGTCGTGACACCCCGTTTCAAGGGTGGATGTTACGAACTAGAAGTCGTGACACGCCGGTCAACTGGTTTTATCGTGATGCAGGGTAATTTCTATCTTGGCCAAAGAGTGCCCTCTTCTTAAAATCTTCTTCTTCTTAAAGTAATCTTCTTCTTAAAGTAATCTTCTTCTTAAAGTAATCTTCTTCTTAAAGTAATCTTCTTCTTAAAATCTGTTAAGATCCTGGTAAAGGGTCCAGTCTTGTTATCTTCCTTCTTCTATGTGTTTATCCTGGCTATAGGGTCGCCAGTTTGTTAACCCCTCCTTCTATGGCCCGGATTCGGTTCGGATTCGACGGGGGGGTTCTGGTTAGGAGGCTGCAACGGATATTTCTTCTGATACTTTTCTTCTATAATTTTCTAATTCTTTCTCTGATACTTTATAACTTATCGACTTTACTAAGTTCCTCTGACGATAGCCCAACTCGAGGGGGAAAATAAAAAGTTTCTCTTATTGTAAATTTACTTCTTAAAAATGTACAGTTATTGCTCTGAATTTACAGGAGTAGAGGTTCGACCTCTTTCGACCATAGCTCAGGCCGGAATCTAAAAATATTAAGGAGGCAAGGGGCCTCTGCCCCCCCTCCCCGCAGCGAGGCTGCTAACCAGGGGAGTCTCTTAGCAGTGACCAAGGCAGAGTCTCGTAATGAAGTGTCCTTCATTTTACAAATACATGTATAATATACGCCTAAATTTTGGGGGACGGCAGTGGGAGGTTAAGTTTACGCCCTTTTTAAACACGATCAGATGTTTGACAGATTCCAAAATAAAAATTAAAAAGAAATAAATAAAAATAAAAACATCTTTTTTTTTTTGCCACGACTGAGTACATTTTCGTTTGGGTTTATTAGAATTATGCTTGCGATTATGGATTACTTCCCATTCGCTTATGATTGTCCCTTACAGTTCTATTAAAGTACATTCTTACATTATATATAAAGTCATTACATTCAATTATAGTTTCATTGAAGTACATTACGTCGTTACCATTCTTACAGTGTTTTTATATATATATATATATATGGTTATATTATATGGTTAGATTATATGGTTAGATTACATGGTTAGATTATATGGTTAGATTATATGGTTAGATTATATGGTCAGATTATATGGTTAGATTATATATGGTTATTATATATGGTTATTATATATGGTTATTAGTAAAACACAAGTACATGAGACATGACAAGATAATTTATATACAACATAATATGTTATATTACATTATAATATGTTATGAATTTGGATCAGAGCGAAAGGGGATGTTTATCTTAGAAACGTTCGGTTCTGCTGATTCGCGAATTTGAGCATTTAACTACTGTAAGACTAATGAATGCCTTGTGAGGGTTGAACACACTTAAAAAAAAATAATAAAAAAATATATGTGGACGTATTTTACATGTACATAATCCAATAGGTTTGTGCGTAATATAGAGACGCGTAAAATATGGACTGATAGGTTGATAGGTATCAGTAGACAATAGGTAGGAAACAACATAAATAATGATGTATAGAGAATGAAGTTTTTTTCTTTTATTATTATTATTATTCTTATTATTATTATTAAAGAATTTACCATACATTCAATACGGAAGATGTCCAAATACTAAACACGTGATTCAGTGTTCAAGGTATGGAAAACGTGAAGAGAATTAAGTTACTTTATGACGTCATAGTTATTGAATTTTGTACGTATAATACAAATCATTATTAGGAAGATTTACAAGAACGAATTAGAGGCAAAGAGTTATATGCAATGTGTATGCATAATCTAGGGACGAGGGTGAGATGCAAGACAATCATAATTAATTAATAACTTCTATAACAAATAAAAATGGATACGACTAAACCATAGGTATGGTAGATCGTAGGGTTTTGACACGATCAAAAATAGGAAGCCACAAGTAAAATTATTATCCAAACTCGCGTTAAGCGATTTTGGTTCTTATGTAAAAATGAATATTGATTAATTATTCATTGTCCATTTTTACATTGCTCTCCCCTTTTAAAAATGATATTTATACAATAATCTAATAGGGTACTATTAATACAATACAAATGAGAAAATAACATCCTAACTACTTCAAGTTAGATGACGAATTTTTTTTTTACATTACAAATTTTTATACAGAACAAGTGAGTTATTATATAATATAAAAAATTCAAAGATTAATACTTTAATTTATGCAAACAGAATAAAAGGATTAATACATTAATTTGGACAAACAATTAAGTTAGGCAAAGAATGGTATTGTTAATTTAAAAAGAAAATTTCTGTGGGGAAAATTACATACATACTGAATAGTAGGTAAAAGGGAAAAATATAAATTATTTTCCAAAGTTACCCTGATCGTGCAGTCTATAACTAATTTTATTGACTATTGTAGGTAAAAATCGAATTACGTAATGGATGATGTATAGACCTGTGGTCTAGTGTGTATGTGTGTGTATTACATACAAAGTGTGTATCTTATAAATTTGAGGGATGGATTAGCGGAGAGGATTCTTAAATTAACTGAATAAACGCCTGAGCAAAAATCTATATAAATAGCATAGTTAGCACTTTCACGCTATGAAATAGTTTATTGTGACATCCAATGATTTTAGCATAAGGTTTGTATATATATATATATATATATATATATATATATATAGTGCGCATACATGCGTGTGTATGTGTAGGGATTTGGGAGGTTTTTGAATTAACAAAGTTTAAAACTAATGTATAATAATTTAAGATGGGTTTAGGGTTATAAAATCTTTTGAGTCAATTATTGTTGTTATTATTATCATTATTATTATTATTATAAAATCCTTTAAGTTCAAGGTAGTATTTAAGTATTTAATTAAATCAGTTCCACGTATTAAGGTAATACAAAGAAATGTACTTAGAGGACTTACAATTGATGAAAGTAAATCTCACGGTTTAAAAATTGAATTTTTGGAAGATGGAATTAAATTCGACTAGTAACATTCCTAGCTATATATGAACTATATAACCATTAACATTAACCAGAAGTATCGGTACGATAATTGAATTAAGAAAATTAAGAATACAAATGAAAAATATAAATCAATTTATGCATTTTAATGAGCTAAACATAATTTTATAATATTCTTAAAAATAAAAGTAAATCGAACCTTAGATGAGTTTCGGCCAAGAATAAAGAGTGTTATTGAAATGGAAGGAAAGCATTTCGAACAATCTTTTCTTTTAATAATTTCAGGTAAATTTTACATTAAAAATTATTTTTATATACTAAAAAAAATATTAAAAAGGTTTAATAATTTTTTGCATGTTAAGTAGAAAAATCATACTCTTTCGTTGAATGTTGATAGAATTTGAATTATTTGATATTTTAGTCTGAAAACTTGTTTGCATATGATAAATACATATGTTTTATTGTGTAGAAGTTTTATTAAAATTAAATGACAAAAAAGAATAAACACAACTGAAATTTAGGGCATGTGCGGTCCTACGGGTAAATTTCCCGACCATACAGAGCAAGATAAATTAGGTACATGATCGATTAATTATTACACTATTTCTGTCATCATATAATCGCAATAATTATAAAACTCGTTACCAACATTTGTAAAAACGGTTTTGGTTGCCAACAATAAAATATGTCATTTTACCTATATATTTTTATACGCAACAATGGCATGAAAAAGAAGACAAATCGGTCCATTTCCTTCTTACAACAAAACAAAGAAAGGTTAACTAAAGACGCAACCCGGTCAATTCAGGTTGAATTAAATTATCTTTTACAACATAAAAAAAAAAGGTTGAATTAAATTCTTAAATTACATTTTCTTAAATTAAATTCTCTTAACTTACAAAGAAAAAGTTGAATTCAATTGACTGCATTGAAATGACTTGGGACTTAAAAACTGACTTCTTAAAAACTAACTGCTTTAACACTAACTGCTTCAAAACTAACTGCTTCAAAACTAACTGCTTCAAAACTGGCTTCTTCAAAACTGGCTTCTTCAAAACTGGCTTCTTCAAAACTGGCTTCTTCAAAACTGGCTTCTTCAAAACTGGCTTCTTCAAAACTGACTTCTTCAAAACTGGCTTCTTCAAAACTGACTTCTTCAAAACTGGCTTCTTCAAAACTGGCTTCTTCAAAACTGACTTCTGTAATCTCTGGGGCGGTTGTCCCTCTTGGCGCAACCTTCTGACTAGACCTCTTGTCAAGTATTTCTATAAATCTCTGGGGGCGGTTGTCCATCTTGGCGCAACCTTCTGACTTGACCTCTTGCCAAGTATTTCTATAAGTCTCTGGGGGCGGTTGTCCATCTTAGCGCAACCTTCTGACTTGACCTCTTGTCAAGTATTTCTATAAATCTCTGGGGGCGGTTGTCCATCTTGGCGCAACCTTCTGACTTGACCTCTTGTCAAGTATTTCTATAAATCTCTGGGGGCGGTTGTCCATCTTGGCGGAACCTTCTGACTTGACCTCTTGTCAAGTATTTCTATAAATCTCTGGGGGCGGTTGTCCATCTTGACGCAACCTTCTGACTTCAAAACTTTTGCAACTTATTTGCAACGAAAACTGACTTGCAACTTATTTGCAACGAAAACTGACTCGCAACTTATTTGCAACGAAAACTGACTTGCAACCTATTTCCAACGAAAACTGACTTGCAACTTATTTGCAACTAAAACTGATTCAAAACTGACTTGCAACTTATTTGCAACTAAAACTGACTTCAAAACTGACTTGCAACTTCTTTGCAACTAAAACTGACTTGCAACTTCTTTGCAACTAAAACTGACTTCAAAACTGACTTGCAACTTCTTTGCAACTAAAACTGACTTCAAAACTGACTTGCAACTTCTTTGCAACTAAAACTGACTTCAAAACTGACTTGCAACTTCTTTGCAACTAAAACTGACTTCAAAACTGACTTGCAACTTCTTTGCAACTAAAACTGACTTCAAAACTGACTTGCAACTTATTTGCAACGAAAACTGACTTCAAAACTGACTTGCAACTTATTTGCAACGAAAACTGACTTCAAATATCTCTCTAAATCTATAAACTCTCTATAAACACTCTCTCTCTTAATTTGCAAGTCAATTCAATTCAGTAATTGAAAAAAATTTGCAAACAAAAATATAAAATGTAAACGACATTTCACTCTAATGTACACGAAGGTACGATACTATTATGTTTGATACATAAAATAAAATTATTCTATACTGAATATAACAGTGAAAATAACTCTGAAATAACTCTGAAATTAATCTCTCGAAATTACCTCTCTCTAAATTAACTCTCTCTAAATTAACTCTCTCTGAAATTAACTCTCTTTGAAATTAACTCTCTTTGAAATTAACTCTCTTTGAAATTAACTCTCTTTGAAATTAACTCTCTTTGAAATTATCTCTGTTTGAAATTAAATCTCTCTTACATTTAACTTCTCTTACATTTAACTTCTCTTACATTTAACTTCTCTTAGTAATTTTCACAGAAGTTAAATGTGTTTTCAACTAAAAAAAAATGTATCACTAGTGTCTGAAATGTTCACTGTGTTTCTTGTAAATTCTGATTTGATACTCTTATTAACTGTTAATAATACTGACTTTTCAATTGTTTATAATACTTAAAAAAAACAAAATGTACTTAACAAAAGTTCTACTGGCAAATCCTCAGAGACGTGTCCTGAAGACGTCTTGCTGGCTACTTCTTCTTGGATGAAAACTAGGCGTGGAGAACTTGGAGTCGTGACACCCCGTTTCAAGGGTGGATGTTACGAACTAGAAGTCGTGACACGCCGGTCAACTGGTTTTATCCTGATGCAGGGTAATTTCTATCTTGGCCAAAGAGTGGCCTCTTCTTAAAGTAATCTTCTTCTTCTTAAAATCTGTTAAGATCCTGGTAAAGGGTCCAGTCTTGTTATCTTCCTTCTTATATGTGTTTATCCTGGCTATAGAGTCGCCAGTCTGTTAACCCCTCCTTCTATGGCCCGGATTCGGTTCGGATTCGACTGGGGGGTTCTGGTTAGGAGGCTGCAACGGATATTTCTTCTGATACTTTTCTTCTATAATTTTCTAATTCTTTCTCTGATACTTTATAACTTATCGACTTTACTAAGTTCCTCTGATGATAGCCCAACTCGAGGGGGAAAATAAAAAGTTTCTCTTATTGTAAATTTACTTCTTAAAAATGTACAGTTATTGCTCTGAATTTACAGGGGTAGAGGTTCGACCTCTTTCGACCATAGCTCAGGCCGGAATCTAAAAATATTAAGGAGGCAAGGGGCCTCTGCCCCCCCCCCTCCCCGCAGCGAGGCTGCTAACCAGGGGAGTCTCTTAGCAGTGACCAAGGCAGAGTCTCGTAATGAAGTGTCCTTCATTTTACAAATACATGTATAATATACGCCTAAATTTTGGGGGACGGCAGTGGGAGGTTAAGTTTACGCCCTTTTTAAACACGATCAGATGTTTGACAGATTCCAAAATAAAAATTAAAAAAAATAAATAAAAATAAAAACATCTTTTTTTTTTTGCCACGACTGAGTACATTTTCGTTTGGGTTATATAGAATTATGCTTGCGATTATGGATTACTTCCCATTCGCTTATGATTGTCCCTTACAGTTCTATTAAAGTACATTCTTACATTATATATAAAGTCATTACATTCAATTATAGTTTCATTGAAGTACATTACGTCGTTACCATTCTTACAGTGTTTTTATATATATATATATATATGGTTATATTATATGGTTAGATTATATGGTTAGATTACATGGTTAGATTATATGGTTAGATTATATGGTTAGATTATATGGTCAGATTATATGGTAGATTATATATGGTTATATATATGGTTATTATATATGGTTATTAGTACAACACAAGTACATGAGACATGACAAGATAATTTATATACAACATAATATGTTATATTACATTATAATATGTTATGAATTTGGATCAGAGTGAAA
Source organism: Bathynomus jamesi (assembly GCA_023014485.1). Classification (NCBI taxonomy): domain Eukaryota; kingdom Metazoa; phylum Arthropoda; class Malacostraca; order Isopoda; family Cirolanidae; genus Bathynomus; species Bathynomus jamesi. The sequence goes on along the minus strand of JAJOZX010003996.1, from coordinate 387,370 downwards.
GGGGATGTTTATCTTAGAAACGTTCGGTTCTGCTGATTCGCGAATTTGAGCATTTAACTACTGTAAGACTAATGAATGCCTTGTGAGGGTTGAACGCACTTAAAAAAAAATAATAAAAAAAATATGTGGACGTATTTTACATGTACATAATCCAATAGGTTGTGTGCGTAATATAGAGACGCGTAAAATATGGACTGATAGGTTGATAGGTATCAGTAGACAATAGGTAGGAAACAACATAAATAATGATGTATAGAGAATGAAGTTTTTTTCTTTTATTATTATTATTATTCTTATTATTATTATTAAAGAATTTACCATACATTCAATACGGAAGATGTCCAAATACTAAACACGTGATTCAGTGTTCAAGGTATGGAAAACGTGAAGAGAATTAAGTACTTTATGACGTCATAGTTATTGAATTTTGTACGTATAATACAAATCATTATTAGGAAGATTTACAAGAACGAATTAGAGGCAAAGAGTTATATGCAATGTGTATGCATAATCTAGGGACGAGGGTGAGATGCAAGACAATCATAATTAATTAATAACTTCTATAACAAATAAAAATGGATACGACTAAACCATAGGTATGGTAGATCGTAGGGTTTTGACACGATCAAAAATAGGAAGCCACAAGTAAAATTATTATCCAAACTCGCGTTAAGCGATTTTGGTTCTTATGTAAAAATGAATATTGATTAATTATTCATTGTCCATTTTTACATTGCTCTCCCCTTTTAAAAATGATATTTATACAATAATCTAATAGGGTACTATTAATACAATACAAATGAGAAAATAACATCCTAACTACTTCAAGTTAGATGACGAATTTTTTTTTTACATTACAAATTTTTATACAGAACAAGTGAGTTATTATATAATATAAAAATTCAAGATTAATACTTTAATTTATGCAAACAGAATAAAAGGATTAATACATTAATTTGGACAAACAATTAAGTTAGGCAAAGAATGGTATTGTTAATTTAAAAAGAAAATTTCTGTGGGGAAAATTACATACATACTGAATAGTAGGTAAAAGGGAAAAATATAAATTATTTTCCAAAGTTACCCTGATCGTGCAGTCTATAACTAATTTTATTGACTATTGTAGGTAAAAATCGAATTACGTAATGGATGATGTATAGACCTGTGGTCTAGTGTGTATGTGTGTGTATTACATACAAAGTGTGTATCTTATAAATTTGAGGGATGGATTAGCGGAGAGGATTCTTAAATTAACTGAATAAACGCCTGAGCAAAAATCTATATAAATAGCATAGTTAGCACTTTCACGCTATGAAATAGTTTATTGTGACATCCAATGATTTTAGCATAAGGTTTGTATTATATATATATTAATATATATATATATATAGTGCGCATACATGCGTGTGTATGTGTAGGGATTTGGGAGGTTTTTGAATTAACAAAGTTTAAAACTAATGTATAATAATTTAAGATGGGTTTAGGTTTATAAAATCTTTTGAGTCAATTATTGTTGTTATTATTATCATTATTATTATTATTATAAAATCCTTTAAGTTCAAGGTAGTATTTAAGTATTTAATTAAATCAGTTCCACGTATTAAGGTAATACAAAGAAATGTACTTAGAGGACTTACAATTGATGAAAGTAAATCTCACGGTTTAAAAATTGAATTTTTGGAAGATGGAATTAAATTCGACTAGTAACATTCCTAGCTATATATGAACTATATAACCATTAACATTAACCAGAAGTATCGGTACGATAATTGAATTAAGAAAATTAAGAATACAAATGAAAAATATAAATCAATTTATGCATTTTAATGAGCTAAACATAATTTTATAATATTCTTAAAAATAAAAGTAAATCGAACCTTAGATGAGTTTCGGCCAAGAATAAAGAGTGTTATTGAAATGGAAGGAAAGCATTTCGAACAATCTTTTCTTTTAATAATTTCAGGTAAATTTTACATTAAAAATTATTTTTATATACTAAAAAAAATATTAAAAAGGTTTAATAATTTTTTGCATGTTAAGTAGAAAAATCATACTCTTTCGTTGAATGTTGATAGAATTTGAATTATTTGATATTTTAGTCTGAAAACTTGTTTGCATATGATAAATACATATGTTTTATTGTGTAGAAGTTTTATTAAAATTAAATGACAAAAAGAAATAAACACAACTGAAATTTAGGGCATGTGCGGTCCTACGGGTAAATTTCCCGACCATACAGAGCAAGATAAATTAGGTACATGATCGATTAATTATTACACTATTTCTGTCATCATATAATCGCAATAATTATAAAACTCGTTACCAACATTTGTAAAAACGGTTTTGGTTGCCAACAATAAAATATGTCATTTTACCTATATATTTTTATACGCAACAATGGCATGAAAAAGAAGACAAATCGGTCCATTTCCTTCTTACAACAAAAAACAAAGAAAGGTTAACTAAAGACGCAACCCGGTCAATTCAGGTTGAATTAAATTATCTTTTACAACATAAAAAAAAAAGGTTGAATTAAATTCTTAAATTACATTTTCTTAAATTAAATTCTCTTAACTTACAAAGAAAAAGTTGAATTCAATTGACTGCATTGAAATGACTTGGGACTTAAAAACTGACTTCTTAAAAACTAACTGCTTCAAAACTAACTGCTTCAAAACTAACTGCTTCAAAACTAACTGCTTCAAAACTTGCTTCTTCAAAACTTGCTTCTTCAAAACTGGCTTCTTCAAAACTGGCTTCTTCAAAACTGGCTTCTTCAAAACTGGCTTCTTCAAAACTGGCTTCTTCAAAACTGACTTCTTCAAAACTGGCTTCTTCAAAACTGACTTCTTCAAAACTGGCTTCTTCAAAACTGGCTTCTTCAAAACTGACTTCTGTAATCTCTGGGGCGGTTGTCCCTCTTGGCGCAACCTTCTGACTTGACCTCTTGTCAAGTATTTCTATAAATCTCTGGGGGCGGTTGTCCATCTTGGCGCAACCTTCTGACTTGACCTCTTGCCAAGTATTTCTATAAGTCTCTGGGGGCGGTTGTCCATCTTAGCGCAACCTTCTGACTTGACCTCTTGTCAAGTATTTCTATAAATCTCTGGGGGCGGTTGCCATCTTGGCGCAACCTTCTGACTTGACTCTTGTCAAGTATTTCTATAAATCTCTGGGGGCGGTTGTCCATCTTGGCGGAACCTTCTGACTTGACCTCTTGTCAAGTATTTCTATAAATCTCTGGGGGCGGTTGTCCATCTTGACGCAACCTTCTGACTTCAAAACGTATTTGCAACTTATTTGCAACGAAAACTGACTTGCAACTTATTTGCAACGAAAACTGACTCGCAACTTATTTGCAACGAAAACTGACTTGCAACCTATTTCCAACGAAAACTGACTTGCAACTTATTTGCAACTAAAACTGATTCAAAACTGACTTGCAACTTATTTGCAACTAAAACTGACTTCAAAACTGACTTGCAACTTCTTTGCAACTAAAACTGACTTGCAACTTCTTTGCAACTAAAACTGACTTCAAAACTGACTTGCAACTTCTTTGCAACTAAAACTGACTTCAAAACTGACTTGCAACTTCTTTGCAACTAAAACTGACTTCAAAACTGACTTGCAACTTCTTTGCAACTAAAACTGACTTCAAAACTGACTTGCAACTTCTTTGCAACTAAAACTGACTTCAAAACTGACTTGCAACTTATTTGCAACGAAAACTGACTTCAAAACTGACTTGCAACTTATTTGCAACGAAAACTGACTTCAAATATCTCTCTAAATCTATAAACTCTCTATAAACACTCTCTCTCTTAATTTGCAAGTCAATTCAATTCAGTAATTGAAAAAAATTTGCAAACAAAAATATAAAATGTAAACGACATTTCACTCTAATGTACACGAAGGTACGATACTATTATGTTTGATACATAAAATAAAATTATTCTATACTGAATATAACAGTGAAAATAACTCTGAAATAACTCTCTGAAATTAACTCTCTCTGAAATTAACTCTCTCTGAAATTAACTCTCTCTGAAATTAACTCTCTCTGAAATTAACTCTCTCTGAAATTAACTCTCTTTGAAATTAACTCTCTTTGAAATTAACTCTCTTTGAAATTAACTCTCTTTGAATTTAACTCTCTTTGAAATTAACTCTCTTTGAAATTAACTCTCTTTGAAATTAACTCTCTCTTACATTTAACTTCTCTTACATTTAACTTCTCTTACATTTAACTTCTCTTAGTAATTTTCACAGAAGTTAAATGTGTTTCACTAAAAAGAAATGTATCACTAGTGTCTGAAATGTTCACTGTGTTTCTTGTAAATTCTGATTTGATACTCATTATTAACTGTTAATAATACTGACTTTTCAAGTGTTTATAAATTACTTAAAAAAAACAAAATGTACTTAACAAAAGTTCTACTGGCAAAATCCTCAGAGACGTGTCCTGAAGACGTCTTGCTGGCTACTTCTTCTTGGATGAAAACTAGGCGTGGAGAACTTGGAGTCGTGACACCCCGTTTCAAGGGTGGATGTTACGAACTAGAAGTCGTGACACGCCGGTCAACTGGTTTTATCGTGATGCAGGGTAATTTCTATCTTGGCCAAAGAGTGGCCTCTTCTTAAAATCTTCTTCTTCTTAAAGTAATCTTCTTCTTAAAGTAATCTTCTTCTTAAAGTAATCTTCTTCTTAAAGTAATCTTCTTCTTAAAGTAATCTTCTTCTTCTTAAAATCTGTTAAGATCCTGGTAAAGGGTCCAGTCTTGTTATCTTCCTTCTTCTATGTGTTTATCCTGGCTATAGGGTCGCCAGTTTGTTAACCCCTCCTTCTATGGCCCGGATTCGGTTCGGATTCGACGGGGGGGTTCTGGTTAGGAGGCTGCAACGGATATTTCTTCTGATACTTTCTTCTATAATTTTCTAATTCTTTCTCTGATACTTTATAACTTATCGACTTTACTAAGTTCCTCTGACGATAGCCCAACTCGAGGGGGAAAATAAAAAGTTTCTCTTATTGTAAATTTACTTCTTAAAAATGTACAGTTATTGCTCTGAATTTACAGGAGTAGAGGTTCGACCTCTTTCGACCATAGCTCAGGCCGGAATCTAAAAATATTAAGGAGGCAAGGGGCCTCTGCCCCCCTCCCCGCAGCGAGGCTGCTAACCAGGGGAGTCTCTTAGCAGTGACCAAGGCAGAGTCTCGTAATGAAGTGTCCTTCATTTTACAAATACATGTATAATATACGCCTAAATTTTGGGGGACGGCAGTGGGAGGTTAAGTTTACGCCCTTTTTAAACACGATCAGATGTTTGACAGATTCCAAAATAAAAATTAAAAAGAAATAAATAAAAATAAAAACATCTTTTTTTTTTTTGCCACGACTGAGTACATTTTCGTTTGGGTTTATTAGAATTATGCTTGCGATTATGGATTACTTCCCATTCGCTTATGATTGTCCCTTACAGTTCTATTAAAGTACATTCTTACATTATATATAAAGTCATTACATTCAATTATAGTTTCATTGAAGTACATTACGTCGTTACCATTCTTACAGTGTTTTTATATATATATATATATGGTTATATTATATGGTTAGATTATATGGTTAGATTACATGGTTAGATTATATGGTTAGATTATATGGTTAGATTATATGGTCAGATTATATGGTTAGATTATATATGGTTATTATATATGGTTATTATATATGGTTATTAGTACAACACAAGTACATGAGACATGACAAGATAATTTATATACAACATAATGTTTATATTACATTATAATATGTTATGAATTTGGATCAGAGCGAAAGGGGATGTTTATCTTAGAAACGTTCGGTTCTGCTGATTCGCGAATTTGAGCATTTAACTACTGTAAGACTAATGAATGCCTTGTGAGGGTTGAACACACTTAAAAAAAAAATAAAAAAAAATATATATGGACGTATTTTACATGTACATAATCCAATAGGTTTGTGCGTAATATAGAGACGCGTAAAATATGGACTGATAGGTTGATAGGTATCAGTAGACAATAGGTAGGAAACAACATAAATAATGATGTATAGAGAATGAAGTTTTTTCTTTTTATTATTATTATTATTCTTATTATTATTATTAAAGAATTTACCATACATTCAATACGGAAGATGTCCAAATACTAAACACGTGATTCAGTGTTCAAGGTATGGAAAACGTGAAGAGAATTAAGTTACTTTATGACGTCATAGTTATTGAATTTTGTACGTATAATACAAATCATTATTAGGAAGATTTACAAGAACGAATTAGAGGCAAAGAGTTATATGCAATGTGTATGCATAATCTAGGGACGAGGGTGAGATGCAAGACAATCATAATTAATTAATAACTTCTATAACAAATAAAAATGGATACGACTAAACCATAGGTATGGTAGATCGTAGGGTTTTGACACGATCAAAAATAGGAAGCCACAAGTAAAATTATTATCCAAACTCGCGTTAAGCGATTTTGGTTCTTATGTAAAAATGAATATTGATTAATTATTCATTGTCCATTTTTACATTGCTCTCCCCTTTTAAAAATGATATTTATACAATAATCTAATAGGGTACTATTAATACAATACAAATGAGAAAATAACATCCTAACTACTTCAAGTTAGATGACGAATTTTTTTTTTACATTACAAATTTTTATACAGAACAAGTGAGTTATTATATAATATAAAAAATTCAAAGATTAATACTTTAATTTATGCAAACAGAATAAAAGGATTAATACATTAATTTGGACAAACAATTAAGTTAGGCAAAGAATGGTATTGTTAATTTAAAAAGAAAATTTCTGTGGGGAAAATTACATACATACTGAATAGTAGGTAAAAGGGAAAAATATAAATTATTTTCCAAAGTTACCCTGATCGTGCAGTCTATAACTAATTTTATTGACTATTGTAGGTAAAAATCGAATTACGTAATGGATGATGTATAGACCTGTGGTCTAGTGTGTATGTGTGTGTATTACATACAAAGTGTGTATCTTATAAATTTGAGGGATGGATTAGCGGAGAGGATTCTTAAATTAACTGAATAAACGCCTGAGCAAAAATCTATATAAATAGCATAGTTAGCACTTTCACGCTATGAAATAGTTTATTGTGACATCCAATGATTTTAGCATAAGGTTTGTATATATATATATATATATATATATATATATATAGTGCGCATACATGCGTGTGTATGTGTAGGGATTTGGGAGGTTTTTGAATTAACAAAGTTTAAAACTAATGTATAATAATTTAAGATGGGTTTAGGGTTATAAAATCTTTTGAGTCAATTATTGTTGTTATTATTATCATTATTATTATTATTATAAAATCCTTTAAGTTCAAGGTAGTATTTAAGTATTTAATTAAATCAGTTCCACGTATTAAGGTAATACAAAGAAATGTACTTAGAGGACTTACAATTGATGAAAGTAAATCTCACGGTTTAAAAATTGAATTTTTGGAAGATGGAATTAAATTCGACTAGTAACATTCCTAGCTATATATGAACTATATAACCATTAACATTAACCAGAAGTATCGGTACGATAATTGAATTAAGAAAATTAAGAATACAAATGAAAAATATAAATCAATTTATGCATTTTAATGAGCTAAACATAATTTTATAATATTCTTAAAAATAAAAGTAAATCGAACCTTAGATGAGTTTCGGCCAAGAATAAAGAGTGTTATTGAAATGGAAGGAAAGCATTTCGAACAATCTTTTCTTAATAATTTCAGGTAAATTTTACATTAAAAAATTATTTTTAATTCTAAAAAAAATATTAAAAAGGTTTAATAATTTTTTGCATGTTAAGTAGAAAAATCATACTCTTTCGTTGAATGTTGATAGAATTTGAATTATTTGATATTTTAGTCTGAAAACTTGTTTGCATATGATAAATACATATGTTTTATTGTGTAGAAGTTTTATTAAAATTAAATGACAAAAAAGAATAAACACAACTGAAATTTAGGGCATGTGCGGTCCTACGGGTAAATTTCCCGACCATACAGAGCAAGATAAATTAGGTACATGATCGATTAATTATTACACTATTTCTGTCATCATATAATCGCAATAATTATAAAACTCGTTACCAACATTTGTAAAAACGGTTTTGGTTGCCAACAATAAAATATGTCATTTACTATATATTTTTATACGCAACAATGGCATGAAAAAGAAGACAAATCGGTCCATTTCCTTCTTACAACAAAACAAAGAAAGGTTAACTAAAGACGCAACCCGGTCAATTCAGGTTGAATTAAATTATCTTTTACAACATAAAAAAAAAAGGTGAATTAAATTCTTAAATTACATTTCTTAAATTAAATTCTCTTAAACTTACAAGAAAAAGTTGAATTCAATTGACTGCATTGAAATGACTTGGGACTTAAAAACTGACTTCTTAAAAACTAACTGCTTCAAAACTAACTGCTTCAAAACTAACTGCTTCAAAACTAACTGCTTCAAAACTTGCTTCTTCAAAACTGGCTTCTTCAAAACTGGCTTCTTCAAAACTGGCTTCTTCAAAACTGGCTTCTTCAAAACTGCTTCTTCAAAACTGACTTCTTCAAAACTGGCTTCTTCAAAACTGACTTCTTCAAAACTGGCTTCTTCAAACTGGCTTCTTCAAAACTGACTTCTGTAATCTCTGGGGCGGTTGTCCCTCTTGGCGCAACCTTCTGACTTGACCTCTTGTCAAGTATTTCTATAAATCTCTGGGGGCGGTTGTCCATCTTGGCGCAACCTTCTGACTTGACCTCTTGCCAAGTATTTCATAAGTCTCTGGGGCGGTTGTCCATCTTAGCGCAACCTTCTGACTTGACCTCTTGTCAAGTATTTCTATAAATCTCTGGGGGCGGTTGCCATCTTGGCGCAACCTTCTGACTTGACCTCTTGTCAAGTATTTCTATAAATCTCTGGGGGCGGTTGTCCATCTTGGCGGAACCTTCTGACTTGACCTCTTGTCAAGTATTTCTATAAATCTCTGGGGGCGGTTGTCCATCTTGACGCAACCTTCTGACTTCAAAACGTTTTGCAACTTATTTGCAACGAAAACTGACTTGCAACTTATTTGCAACGAAAACTGACTCGCAACTATTTGCAACGAAAACTGACTTGCAACCTATTTCCAACGAAAACTGACTTGCAACTTATTTGCAACTAAAACTGATTCAAAACTGACTTGCAACTTATTTGCAACTAAAACTGACTTCAAAACTGACTTGCAACTTCTTTGCAACTAAAACTGACTTGCAACTTCTTTGCAACTAAAACTGACTTCAAAACTGACTTGCAACTTCTTTGCAACTAAAACTGACTTCAAAACGACTTGCAACTTCTTTGCAACTAAAACTGACTTCAAAACTGACTTGCAACTTCTTTGCAACTAAAACTGACTTCAAAACTGACTTGCAACTTCTTTCAACTAAAACTGACTTCAAAACTGACTTGCAACTTATTTGCAACGAAAACTGACTTCAAAACTGACTTGCAACTTATTTGCAACGAAAACTGACTTCAAATATCTCTCTAAATCTATAAACTCTCTATAAACACTCTCTCTCTTAATTTGCAAGTCAATTCAATTCAGTAATTGAAAAAAATTTGCAAACAAAAATATAAAATGTAAACGACATTTCACTCTAATGTACACGAAGGTACGATACTATTATGTTTGATACATAAAATAAAATTATTCTATACTGAATATAACAGTGAAAATAACTCTGAAAATAACTCTCTGAAATTAACTCTCTCTGAAATTAACTCTCTCTGAAATTAACTCTCTCTGAAATTAACTCTCTCTGAAATTAACTCTCTTTGAAATTAACTCTCTTTGAAATTAACTCTCTTTGAAATTAACTCTCTTTGAATTTAACTCTCTTTGAAATTAAATCTCTTTGAAATTAACTCTCTTTGAAATTAACTCTCTCTTACATTTAACTTCTCTTACATTTAACTTCTCTTACATTTAACTTCTCTTACATTTAACTTCTCTTAGTAATTTTCACAGAAGTTAAATGTGTTTCACTAAAAGAAATGTATCACTAGTGTCTGAAATGTTCACTGTGTTTCTTGTAAATTCTGATTTGATACTCATTATTAACTGTTAATAATACTGACTTTTCAAGTGTTTATAAATTACTTAAAAAAACAAAATGTACTTAACAAAAGTTCTACTGGCAAAATCCTCAGAGACGTGTCCTGAAGACGTCTTGCTGGCTACTTCTTCTTGGATGAAAACTAGGCGTGGAGAACTTGGAGTCGTGACACCCGTTTCAAGGGTGGATGTTACGAACTAGAAGTCGTGACTCGCCGGTCAACTGGTTTTATCGTGATGCAGGGTAATTTCTATCTTGGCCAAAGAGTGGCCTCTTCTTAAAATCTTCTTCTCTTAAAGTAATCTTCTTCTTAAAGTAATCTTCTTCTTAAAGTAATCTTCTTCTTAAAGTAATCTTCTTCTTAAAGTAATCTTCTTCTTCTTAAAATCTATTAAGATCCTGGTAAAGGGTCCAGTCTTGTTATCTTCCTTCTTCTATGTGTTTATCCTGGCTATAGGGTCGCCAGTTTGTTAACCCCTCCTTCTATGGCCCGGATTCGGTTCGGATTCGACGGGGGGGTTTCTGGTTAGGAGGCTGCAACGGATATTTCTTCTGATACTTTTCTTCTATAATTTTCTAATTCTTTCTCTGATACTTTATAACTTATCGACTTTACTAAGTTCCTCTGACGATAGCCCAACTCGAGGGGGAAAATAAAAAGTTTCTCTTATTGTAAATTTACTTCTTAAAAATGTACAGTTATTGCTCTGAATTTACAGGAGTAGAGGTTCGACCTCTTTCGACCATAGCTCAGGCCGGAATCTAAAAATATTAAGGAGGCAAGGGGCCTCTGCCCCCCTCCCCGCAGCGAGGCTGCTAACCAGGGGAGTCTCTTAGCAGTGACCAAGGCAGAGTCTCTTAATGAAGTGTCCTTCATTTTACAAATACATGTATAATATACGCCTAAATTTTGGGGGACGGCAGTGGGAGGTTAAGTTTACGCCCTTTTTAAACACGATCAGATGTTTGACAGATTCCAAAATAAAAATTAAAAAGAAATAAATAAAAATAAAAACATCTTTTTTTTTTTTGCCACGACTGAGTACATTTTCGTTTGGGTTTATTAGAATTATGCTTGCGATTATGGATTACTTCCCATTCGCTTATGATTGTCCCTTACAGTTCTATTAAAGTACATTCTTACATTATATATAAAGTCATTACATTCAATTATAGTTTCATTGAAGTACATTACGTCGTTACCATTCTTACAGTGTTTTTATATATATATATATATATGGTTATATTATATGGTTAGATTATATGGTTAGATTACATGGTTAGATTATATGGTTAGATTATATGGTTAGATTATATGGTCAGATTATATGGTTAGATTATATATGGTTATTATATATGGTTATTATATATGGTTATTAGTACAACACAAGTACATGAGACATGACAAGATAATTTATATACAACATAATGTGTTATATTACATTATAATATGTTATGAATTTGGATCAGAGCGAAAGGGGATGTTTATCTTAGAAACGTTCGGTTCTGCTGATTCGCGAATTTGAGCATTTAACTACTGTAAGACTAATGAATGCCTTGTGAGGGTTGAACACACTTAAAAAAAAATAATAATCCAATAGGTTTGTGCGTAATATAGAGACGCGTAAAATATGGACTGATAGGTTGATAGGTATCAGTAGACAATAGGTAGGAAACAACATAAATAATGATGTATAGAGAATGAAGTTTTTTCTTTTTATTATTATTATTATTCTTATTATTATTATTAAAGAATTTACCATACATTCAATACGGAAGATGTCCAAATACTAAACACGTGATTCAGTGTTCAAGGTATGGAAAACGTGAAGAGAATTAAGTTACTTTATGACGTCATAGTTATTGAATTTTGTACGTATAATACAAATCATTATTAGGAAGATTTACAAGAACGAATTAGAGGCAAAGAGTTATATGCAATGTGTATGCATAATCTAGGGACGAGGGTGAGATGCAAGACAATCATAATTAATTAATAACTTCTATAACAAATAAAAATGGATACGACTAAACCATAGGTATGGTAGATCGTAGGGTTTTGACACGATCAAAAATAGGAAGCCACAAGTAAAATTATTATCCAAACTCGCGTTAAGCGATTTTGGTTCTTATGTAAAAATGAATATTGATTAATTATTCATTGTCCATTTTTACATTGCTCTCCCCTTTTAAAAATGATATTTATACAATAATCTAATAGGGTACTATTAATACAATACAAATGAGAAATAACATCCTAACTACTTCAAGTTAGATGACGAATTTTTTTTTTACATTACAAATTTTTATACAGAACAAGTGAGTTATTATATAATATAAAAAATTCAAAGATTAATACTTTAATTTATGCAAACAGAATAAAAGGATTAATACATTAATTTGGACAAACAATTAAGTTAGGCAAAGAATGGTATTGTTAATTTAAAAAGAAAATTTCTGTGGGGAAAATTACATACATACTGAATAGTAGGTAAAAGGGAAAAATATAAATTATTTTCCAAAGTTACCCTGATCGTGCAGTCTATAACTAATTTTATTGACTATTGTAGGTAAAAATCGAATTACGTAATGGATGATGTATAGACCTGTGGTCTAGTGTGTATGTGTGTGTATTACATACAAAGTGTGTATCTTATAAATTTGAGGGATGGATTAGCGGAGAGGATTCTTAAATTAACTGAATAAACGCCTGAGCAAAAATCTATATAAATAGCATAGTTAGCACTTTCACGCTATGAAATAGTTTATTGTGACATCCAATGATTTTAGCATAAGGTTTGTATATATATATATATAATATATATATATATAGTGCGCATACATGCGTGTGTATGTGTAGGGATTTGGGAGGTTTTTGAATTAACAAAGTTTAAAACTAATGTATAATAATTTAAGATGGGTTTAGGTTTATAAAATCTTTTGAGTCAATTATTGTTGTTATTATTATCATTATTATTATTATTATAAAATCCTTTAAGTTCAAGGTAGTATTTAAGTATTTAATTAAATCAGTTCCACTTATTAAGGTAATACAAAGAAATGTACTTAGAGGACTTACAATTGATGAAAGTAAATCTCACGGTTTAAAAATTGAATTTTTGGAAGATGGAATTAAATTCGACTAGTAACATTCCTAGCTATATATGAACTATATAACCATTAACATTAACCAGAAGTATCGGTACGATAATTGAATTAAGAAAATTAAGAATACAAATGAAAAATATAAATCAATTTATGCATTTTAATGAGCTAAACATAATTTTATAATATTCTTAAAATAAAAGTAAATCGAACCTTAGATGAGTTTCGGCCAAGAATAAAGAGTGTTATTGAAATGGAAGGAAAGCATTTCGAACAATCTTTTCTTTTAATAATTTCAGGTAAATTTTACATTAAAAATTATTTTTATATACTAAAAAAAATATTAAAAAGGTTTAATAATTTTTTGCATGTTAAGTAGAAAAATCATACTCTTTCGTTGAATGTTGATAGAATTTGAATTATTTGATATTTTAGTCTGAAAACTTGTTTGCATATGATAAATACATATGTTTTTTGTAGAAGTTTTATTAAAATTAAATGACAAAAAAGAATAAACACAACTGAAATTTAGGGCATGTGCGGTCCTACGGGTAAATTTCCCGACCATACAGAGCAAGATAAATTAGGTACATGATCGATTAATTATTACACTATTTCTGTCATCATATAATCGCAATAATTATAAAACTCGTTACCAACATTTGTAAAAACGGTTTTGGTTGCCAACAATAAAATATGTCATTTTACCTATATATTTTTATACGCAACAATGGCATGAAAAAGAAGACAAATCGGTCCATTTCCTTCTTACAACAAAACAAAGAAAGGTTAACTAAAGACGCAACCCGGTCAATTCAGGTTGAATTAAATTATCTTTTACAACATAAAAAAAAAAGGTTGAATTAAATTCTTAAATTACATTTTCTTAAATTAAATTCTCTTAACTTACAAAGAAAAAGTTGAATTCAATTGACTGCATTGAAATGACTTGGGACTTAAAAACTAACTGCTTCAAAACTAACTGCTTCAAAACTTGCTTCTTCAAAACTGGCTTCTTCAAAACTGGCTTCTTCAAAACTGGCTTCTTCAAAACTGGCTTCTTCAAAACTGGCTTCTTCAAAACTGACTTCTTCAAAACTGGCTTCTTCAAAACTGACTTCTTCAAAACTGGCTTCTTCAAAACTGGCTTCTTCAAAACTGACTTCTGTAATCTCTGGGGCGGTTGTCCCTCTTGGCGCAACCTTCTGACTTGACCTCTTGTCAAGTATTTCTATAAATCTCTGGGGGCGGTTGTCCATCTTGGCGCAACCTTCTGACTTGACCTCTTGCCAAGTATTTCTATAAGTCTCTGGGGGCGGTTGTCCATCTTAGCGCAACCTTCTGACTTGACCTCTTGTCAAGTATTTCTATAAATCTCTGGGGGCGGTTGCCATCTTGGCGCAACCTTCTGACTTGACCTCTTGTCAAGTATTTCTATAAATCTCTGGGGGCGGTTGTCCATCTTGGCGGAACCTTCTGACTTGACCTCTTGTCAAGTATTTCTATAAATCTCTGGGGGCGGTTGTCCATCTTGACGCAACCTTCTGACTTCAAAACGTATTTGCAACTTATTTGCAACGAAAACTGACTTGCAACTTATTTGCAACGAAAACTGACTCGCAACTTATTTGCAACGAAAACTGACTTGCAACCTATTTCCAACGAAAACTGACTTGCAACTTATTTGCAACTAAAACTGATTCAAAACTGACTTGCAACTTATTTGCAACTAAAACTGACTTCAAAACTGACTTGCAACTTCTTTGCAACTAAAACTGACTTGCAACTTCTTTGCAACTAAAACTGACTTCAAAACTGACTTGCAACTTCTTTGCAACTAAAACTGACTTCAAAACTGACTTGCAACTTCTTTGCAACTAAAACTGACTTCAAAACTGACTTGCAACTTCTTTGCAACTAAAACTGACTTCAAAACTGACTTGCAACTTCTTTGCAACTAAAACTGACTTCAAAACTGACTTGCAACTTCTTTGCAACTAAACTGACTTCAAAACTGACTTGCAACTTCTTTGCAACTAAACTGACTTCAAAACTGACTTGCAACTTATTTGCAACGAAAACTGACTTCAAAACTGACTTGCAACTTATTTGCAACGAAACTGACTTCAAATATCTCTCTAAATCTATAAACTCTCTATAAACACTCTCTCTCTTAATTTGCAAGTCAATTCAATTCAGTAATTGAAAAAAATTTGCAAACAAAAATATAAAATGTAAACGACATTTCACTCTAATGTACACGAAGGTACGATACTATTATGTTTGATACATAAAATAAAATTATTCTATACTGAATATAACAGTGAAAATAACTCTGAAAATAACTCTCTGAAATTAACTCTCTCTGAAATTAACTCTCTCTGAAATTAACTCTCTCTGAAATTAACTCTCTCTGAAATTAACTCTCTCTGAAATTAACTCTCTTTGAAATTAACTCTCTTTGAAATTAACTCTCTTTGAAATTAACTCTCTTTGAATTTAACTCTCTTTGAAATTAAATCTCTTTGAAATTAACTCTCTTTGAAATTAACTCTCTCTTACATTTAACTTCTCTTACATTTAACTTCTCTTACATTTAACTTCTCTTACATTTAACTTCTCTTAGTAATTTTCACAGAAGTTAAATGTGTTTCACTAAAAAGAAATGTATCACTAGTGTCTGAAATGTTCACTGTGTTTCTTGTAAATTCTGATTTGATACTCATTATTAACTGTTAATAATACTGACTTTTCAAGTGTTTATAAATTACTTAAAAAAAACAAAATGTACTTAACAAAAGTTCTACTGGCAAAATCCTCAGAGACGTGTCCTGAAGACGTCTTGCTGGCTACTTCTTCTTGGATGAAAACTAGGCGTGGAGAACTTGGAGTCGTGACACCCCGTTTCAAGGGTGGATGTTACGAACTAGAAGTCGTGACTCGCCGGTCAACTGGTTTTATCGTGATGCAGGGTAATTTCTATCTTGGCCAAAGAGTGGCCTCTTCTTAAAATCTTCTTCTTCTTAAAGTAATCTTCTTCTTAAAGTAATCTTCTTCTTAAAGTAATCTTCTTCTTAAAGTAATCTTCTTCTTAAAGTAATCTTCTTCTTCTTAAAATCTATTAAGATCCTGGTAAAGGGTCCAGTCTTGTTATCTTCCTTCTTCTATGTGTTTATCCTGGCTATAGGGTCGCCAGTTTGTTAACCCCTCCTTCTATGGCCCGGATTCGGTTCGGATTCGACGGGGGGGTTCTGGTTAGGAGGCTGCAACGGATATTTCTTCTGATACTTTTCTTCTATAATTTTCTAATTCTTTCTCTGATACTTTATAACTTATCGACTTTACTAAGTTCCTCTGACGATAGCCCAACTCGAGGGGGAAAATAAAAAGTTTCTCTTATTGTAAATTTACTTCTTAAAAATGTACAGTTATTGCTCTGAATTTACAGGAGTAGAGGTTCGACCTCTTTCGACCATAGCTCAGGCCGGAATCTAAAAATATTAAGGAGGCAAGGGGCCTCTGCCCCCCTCCCCGCAGCGAGGCTGCTAACCAGGGAGTCTCTTAGCAGTGACCAAGGCAGAGTCTCTAATGAAGTGTCCTTCATTTTACAAACATGTATAATATACGCCTAAATTTTGGGGGACGGCAGTGGGAGGTTAAGTTTACGCCCTTTTTAAACACGATCAGATGTTTGACAGATTCCAAAATAAAAATTAAAAAGAAATAAATAAAAATAAAAACATCTTTTTTTTTTTTGCCACGACTGAGTACATTTTCGTTTGGGTTTATTAGAATTATGCTTGCGATTATGGATTACTTCCCATTCGCTTATGATTGTCCCTTACAGTTCTATTAAAGTACATTCTTACATTATATATAAAGTCATTACATTCAATTATAGTTTCATTGAAGTACATTACGTCGTTACCATTCTTACAGTGTTTTTATATATATATATATATGGTTATATTATATGGTTAGATTATATGGTTAGATTACATGGTTAGATTATATGGTTAGATTATATGGTTAGATTATATGGTCAGATTATATGGTTAGATTATATATGGTTATTATATATGGTTATTATATATGGTTATTAGTACAACACAAGTACATGAGACATGACAAGATAATTTATATACAACATAATGTGTTATATTACATTATAATATGTTATGAATTTGGATCAGAGCGAAAGGGGATGTTTATCTTAGAAACGTTCGGTTCTGCTGATTCGCGAATTTGAGCATTTAACTACTGTAAGACTAATGAATGCCTTGTGAGGGTTGAACACACTTAAAAAAAAAATAATAAAAAAAATATATATGGACGTATTTTACATGTACATAATCCAATAGGTTTGTGCGTAATATAGAGACGCGTAAAATATGGACTGATAGGTTGATAGGTATCAGTAGACAATAGGTAGGAAACAACATAAATAATGATGTATAGAGAATGAAGTTTTTTCTTTTTATTATTATTATTATTCTTATTATTATTATTAAAGAATTTACCATACATTCAATACGGAAGATGTCCAAATACTAAACACGTGATTCAGTGTTCAAGGTATGGAAAACGTGAAGAGAATTAAGTTACTTTATGACGTCATAGTTATTGAATTTTGTACGTATAATACAAATCATTATTAGGAAGATTTACAAGAACGAATTAGAGGCAAAGAGTTATATGCAATGTGTATGCATAATCTAGGGACGAGGGTGAGATGCAAGACAATCATAATTAATTAATAACTTCTATAACAAATAAAAATGGATACGACTAAACCATAGGTATGGTAGATCGTAGGGTTTTGACACGATCAAAAATAGGAAGCCACAAGTAAAATTATTATCCAAACTCGCGTTAAGCGATTTTGGTTCTTATGTAAAAATGAATATTGATTAATTATTCATTGTCCATTTTTACATTGCTCTCCCCTTTTAAAAATGATATTTATACAATAATCTAATAGGGTACTATTAATACAATACAAATGAGAAAATAACATCCTAACTACTTCAAGTTAGATGACGAATTTTTTTTTTACATTACAAATTTTTATACAGAACAAGTGAGTTATTATATAATATAAAAAATTCAAAGATTAATACTTTAATTTATGCAAACAGAATAAAAGGATTAATACATTAATTTGGACAAACAATTAAGTTAGGCAAAGAATGGTATTGTTAATTTAAAAAGAAAATTTCTGTGGGGAAAATTACATACATACTGAATAGTAGGTAAAAGGGAAAAATATAAATTATTTTCCAAAGTTACCCTGATCGTGCAGTCTATAACTAATTTTATTGACTATTGTAGGTAAAAATCGAATTACGTAATGGATGATGTATAGACCTGTGGTCTAGTGTGTATGTGTGTGTATTACATACAAAGTGTGTATCTTATAAATTTGAGGGATGGATTAGCGGAGAGGATTCTTAAATTAACTGAATAAACGCCTGAGCAAAAATCTATATAAATAGCATAGTTAGCACTTTCACGCTATGAAATAGTTTATTGTGACATCCAATGATTTTAGCATAAGGTTTGTATATATATATATATATATTATATATATAGTGCGCATACATGCGTGTGTATGTGTAGGGATTTGGGAGGTTTTTGAATTAACAAAGTTTAAAACTAATGTATAATAATTTAAGATGGGTTTAGGTTTATAAAATCTTTTGAGTCAATTATTGTTGTTATTATTATCATTATTATTATTATTATAAAATCCTTTAAGTTCAAGGTAGTATTTAAGTATTTAATTAATCAGTTCCCACGTATTAAGGTAATACAAAGAAATGTACTTAGAGGACTTACAATTGATGAAAGTAAATCTCACGGTTTAAAAATTGAATTTTTGGAAGATGGAATTAAATTCGACTAGTAACATTCCTAGCTATATATGAACTATATAACCATTAACATTAACCAGAAAGTATCGGTACGATAATTGAATTAAGAAAATTAAGAATACAAATGAAAAATATAAATCAATTTATGCATTTTAATGAGCTAAACATAATTTTATAATATTCTTAAAAATAAAAGTAAATCGAACCTTAGATGAGTTTCGGCCAAGAATAAAGAGTGTTATTGAAATGGAAGGAAAGCATTTCGAACAATCTTTTTCTTTTAATAATTTCAGGTAAATTTTACATTAAAAATTATTTTTATATACTAAAAAAATATTAAAAAGGTTTAATAATTTTTTGCATGTTAAGTAGAAAAATCATACTCTTTCGTTGAATGTGTTGATAGAATTTGAATTATTTGATATTTTAGTCTGAAAACTTGTTTGCATATGATAAATACATATGTTTTATGTGTAGAAGTTTTATTAAAATTAAATGACAAAAAAGAATAAACACAACTGAAATTTAGGGCATGTGCGGGTCCTACGGGTAAATTTCCCGACCATACAGAGCAAGATAAATTAGGTACATGATCGATTAATTATTACACTATTTTCTGTCATCATATAATCGCAATAATTATAAAACTCGTTACCAACATTTGTAAAAACGGTTTGGTTGCCAACAATAAAATATGTCATTTTACCTATATATTTTTATACGCAACAATGGCATGAAAAAGAAGACAAATCGGTCCATTTCCTTCTTACAACAACAAAGAAAGGTTAACTAAAGACGCAACCCGGTCAATTCAGGTTGAATTAAATTATCTTTTACAACATAAAAAAAAAAGGTTGAATTAAATTCTTAAATTACATTTTCTTAAATTAAATTCTCTTAACTTACAAAGAAAAAGTTGAATTCAATTGACTGCATTGAAATGACTTGGACTTAAAACTGACTTCTTAAAACTAACTGCTTCAAAACTAACTGCTTCAAAACTAACTGCTTCAAAACTAACTGCTTCAAAACTTGCTTCTTCAAAACTGGCTTCTTCAAAACTGGCTTCTTCAAAACTGCTTCTTCAAAACTGGCTTCTTCAAAACTGGCTCTTCAAAACTGGCTTCTTCAAAACTGGCTTCTTTCAAACTGACTTCTTTCAACTGGCTTCTTCAAAACTGACTTCTTCAAAACTGGCTTCTTCAAAACTGGCTTCTTCGAAACTGACTTCTGTAATCTCTGGGGCGGTTGTCCCTCTTGGCGCAACCTTCTGACTTGACCTCTTGTCAAGTATTTCTATAAATCTCTGGGGGCGGTTGTCCATCTTGGCGCAACCTTCTGACTTGACCTCTTGCCAAGTATTCTATAAATCTCTGGGGGCGGTTGTCCATCTTGGCGCAACCTTCTGACTTGACCTCTTGTCAAGTATTTCTATAAATCTCTGGGGGGGTTGTCCATCTTGGCGGAACCTTCTGACTTGACCTCTTGTCAAGTATTTCTATAAATCTCTGGGGGCGGTTGTCCATCTTGACGCAACCTTCTGACTTCAAAACTTATTTGCAACTTATTTGCAACGAAAACTGACTTGCAACTTATTTGCAACTAAAACTGATTCAAAACTGACTTGCAACTTATTTGCAACTAAAACTGACTTCAAAACTGACTTGCAACTTCTTTGCAACTAAAACTGACTTGCAACTTCTTTGCAACTAAAACTGACTTCAAAACTGACTTGCAACTTCTTTGCAACTAAAACTGACTTCAAAACTGACTTGCAACTTCTTGCAACTAAAACTGACTTCAAAACTGACTTGCAACTTCTTTGCAACTAAAACTGACTTCAAAACTGACTTGCAACTTCTTTGCAACTAAAACTGACTTCAAAACTGACTTGCAACTTATTTGCAACGAAAACTGACTTCAAAACTGACTTGCAACTTATTTGCAACGAAAACTGACTTCAAATATCTCTCTAAATCTATAAACTCTCTATAAACACTCTCTCTCTTAATTTGCAAGTCAATTCAATTCAGTAATTGAAAAAAATTTGCAAACAAAAATATAAAATGTAAACGACATTTCACTCTAATGTACACGAAGGTACGATACTATTATGTTTGATACATAAAATAAAATTATTCTATACTGAATATAACAGTGAAAATAACTCTGAAAATAACTCTCTGAAATTACTCTCTCTGAAATTAACTCTCTCTGAAATTAACTCTCTCTGAAATTAACTCTCTCTGAAATTAACTCTCTCTGAAATTAACTCTCTTTGAAATTAACTCTCTTTGAAATTAACTCCTTTGAATTAACTCTCTTTGAATTTAACTCTCTTTGAAATTAAATCTCTTTGAAATTAACTCTCTTTTGAAATTAACTCTCTCTTACATTTAACTTCTCTTACATTTAACTTCTCTTACATTTAACTTCTCTTACATTTAACTTCTCTTAGTAATTTTCACAGAAGTTAAATGTGTTTCACTAAAAAGAAATGTATCACTAGTGTCTGAAATGTTCACTGTGTTTCTTGTAAATTCTGATTTGATACTCATTATTAACTGTTAATAATACTGACTTTTCAAGTGTTTATAAATTACTTAAAAAAAACAAAATGTACTTAACAAAAGTTCTACTGGCAAAATCCTCAGAGACGTGTCCTGAAGACGTCTTGCTGGCTACTTCTTCTTGGATGAAAACTAGGCGTGGAGAACTTGGAGTCGTGACACCCCGTTTCAAGGGTGGATGTTACGAACTAGAAGTCGTGACACGCCGGTCAACTGGTTTTATCGTGATGCAGGGTAATTTCTATCTTGGCCAAAGAGTGGCCTCTTCTTAAAATCTTCTTCTTCTTAAAGTAATCTTCTTCTTAAAGTAATCTTCTTCTTAAAGTAATCTTCTTCTTAAAGTAATCTTCTTCTTAAAGTAATCTTCTTCTTCTTAAAATCTGTTAAGATCCTGGTAAAGGGTCCAGTCTTGTTATCTTCCTTTCTATGTGTTTATCCTGGCTATAGGGTCGCCAGTTTGTTAACCCCTCCTTCTATGGCCCGGATTCGGTTCGGATTCGACGGGGGGGTTCTGGTTAGGAGGCTGCAACGGATATTTCTTCTGATACTTTTCTTCTATAATTTTCTAATTCTTTCTCTGATACTTATAACTTATCGACTTTACTAAGTTCCTCTGACGATAGCCCAACTCGAGGGGGAAAATAAAAAGTTTCTCTTATTGTAAATTTACTTCTTAAAAATGTACAGTTATTGCTCTGAATTTACAGGAGTAGAGGTTCGACCTCTTTCGACCATAGCTCAGGCCGGAATCTAAAAATATTAAGGAGGCAAGGGGCCTCTGCCCCCCTCCCCGCAGCGAGGCTGCTAACCAGGGGAGTCTCTTAGCATGACCAAGGCAGAGTCTCGTAATGAAGTGTCCTTCATTTTACAAATACATGTATAATATACGCCTAAATTTTGGGGGACGGCAGTGGGAGGTTAAGTTTACGCCCTTTTTAAACACGATCAGATGTTTGACAGATTCCAAAATAAAAATTAAAAAGAAATAAATAAAAATAAAAACATCTTTTTTTTTTTTGCCACGACTGAGTACATTTTCGTTTGGGTTTATTAGAATTATGCTTGCGATTATGGATTACTTCCCATTCGCTTATGATTGTCCCTTACAGTTCTATTAAAGTACATTCTTACATTATATATAAAGTCATTACATTCAATTATAGTTTCATTGAAGTACATTACGTCGTTACCATTCTTACAGTGTTTTTATATATATATATATATATGGTTATATTATATGGTTAGATTATATGGTTAGATTACATGGTTAGATTATATGGTTAGATTATATGGTTAGATTATATGGTCAGATTATATGGTTAGATTATATATGGTTATTATATATGGTTATTATATATGGTTATTAGTACAACACAAGTACATGAGACATGACAAGATAATTTATATACAACATAATGTGTTATATTACATTATAATATGTTATGAATTTGGATCAGAGCGAAAGGGGATGTTTATCTTAGAAAACGTTCGGTTCTGCTGATTCGCGAATTTGAGCATTTAACTACTGTAAGACTAATGAATGCCTTGTGAGGGTTGAACACACTTAAAAAAAAATAAAAAAAATATATATGGACGTATTTTACATGTACATAATCCAATAGGTTTGTGCGTAATATAGAGACGCGTAAAATATGGACTGATAGGTTGATAGGTATCAGTAGACAATAGGTAGGAAACAACATAAATAATGATGTATAGAGAATGAAGTTTTTTTTCTTTTATTATTATTATTATTCTTATTATTATTATTAAAGAATTTACCATACATTCAATACGGAAGATGTCCAAATACTAAACACGTGATTCAGTGTTCAAGGTATGGAAAACGTGAAGAGAATTAAGTTACTTTATGACGTCATAGTTATTGAATTTTGTACGTATAATACAAATCATTATTAGGAAGATTTACAAGAACGAATTAGAGGCAAAGAGTTATATGCAATGTGTATGCATAATCTAGGGACGAGGGTGAGATGCAAGACAATCATAATTAATTAATAACTTCTATAACAAATAAAAATGGATACGACTAAACCATAGGTATGGTAGATCGTAGGGTTTTGACACGATCAAAAATAGGAAGCCACAAGTAAAATTATTATCCAAACTCGCGTTAAGCGATTTTGGTTCTTATGTAAAAATGAATATTGATTAATTATTCATTGTCCATTTTTACATTGCTCTCCCCTTTTAAAAATGATATTTATACAATAATCTAATAGGGTACTATTAATACAATACAAATGAGAAAATAACATCCTAACTACTTCAAGTTAGATGACGAATTTTTTTTTACATTACAAATTTTTATACAGAACAAGTGAGTTATTATATATATAAAAAATTCAAAGATTAATACTTTAATTTATGCAAACAGAATAAAAGGATTAATACATTAATTTGGACAAACAATTAAGTTAGGCAAAGAATGGTATTGTTAATTTAAAAAGAAAATTTCTGTGGGGAAAATTACATACATACTGAATAGTAGGTAAAAGGGAAAAATATAAATTATTTTCCAAAGTTACCCTGATCGTGCAGTCTATAACTAATTTTATTGACTATTGTAGGTAAAAATCGAATTACGTAATGGATGATGTATAGACCTGTGGTCTAGTGTGTATGTGTGTGTATTACATACAAAGTGTGTATCTTATAAATTTGAGGGATGGATTAGCGGAGAGGATTCTTAAATTAACTGAATAAACGCCCGAGCAAAAATCTATATAAATAGCATAGTTAGCACTTTCACGCTATGAAATAGTTTATTGTGACATCCAATGATTTTAGCATAAGGTTTGTATATATTATATATATATTAATTATATATATATATATAGTGCGCATACATGCGTGTGTATGTGTAGGGATTTGGGAGGTTTTTGAATTAACAAAGTTTAAAACTAATGTATAATAATTTAAGATGGGTTTAGGTTTATAAAATCTTTTGAGTCAATTATTGTTGTTATTATTATCATTATTATTATATTATAAAATCCTTTAAGTTCAAGGTAGTATTTAAGTATTTAATTAAATCAGTTCCACTTATTAAGGTAATACAAAGAAATGTACTTAGAGGACTTACAATTGATGAAAGTAAATCTCACGGTTTAAAAATTGAATTTTTGGAAGATGGAATTAAATTCGACTAGTAACATTCCTAGCTATATATGAACTATATAACCATTAACATTAACCAGAAGTATCGGTACGATAATTGAATTAAGAAAATTAAGAATACAAATGAAAAATATAAATCAATTTATGCATTTTAATGAGCTAAACATAATTTTATAATATTCTTAAAAATAAAAGTAAATCGAACCTTAGATGAGTTTCGGCCAAGAATAAAGAGTGTTATTGAAATGGAAGGAAAGCATTTCGAACAATCTTTTCTTTTAATAATTTCAGGTAAATTTTACATTAAAAATTATTTTTATATACTAAAAAAAATATTAAAAAGGTTTAATAATTTTTTGCATGTTAAGTAGAAAAATCATACTCTTTCGTTGAATGTTGATAGAATTTGAATTATTTGATATTTTAGTCTGAAAACTTGTTTGCATATGATAAATACATATGTTTTATTGTGTAGAAGTTTTATTAAAATTAAATGACAAAAAAGAATAAACACAACTGAAATTTAGGGCATGTGCGGTCCTACGGGTAAATTTCCCGACCATACAGAGCAAGATAAATTAGGTACATGATCGATTAATTATTACACTATTTCTGTCATCATATAATCGCAATAATTATAAAACTCGTTACCAACATTTGTAAAAACGGTTTTGGTTGCCAACAATAAAATATGTCATTTTACCTATATATTTTTATACGCAACAATGGCATGAAAAAGAAGACAAATCGGTCCATTTCCTTCTTACAACAAAACAAAGAAAGGTTAACTAAAGACGCAACCCGGTCAATTCAGGTTGAATTAAATTATCTTTTACAACATAAAAAAAAAGGTTGAATTAAATTCTTAAATTACATTTTCTTAAATTAAATTCTCTTAACTTACAAAGAAAAAGTTGAATTCAATTGACTGCATTGAAATGACTTGGGACTTAAAAACTGACTTCTTAAAACTAACTGCTTCAAAACTAACTGCTTCAAAACTAACTGCTTCAAAACTAACTGCTTCAAAACTTGCTTCTTCAAAACTGGCTTCTTCAAAACTGGCTTCTTCAAAACTGGCTTCTTCAAAACTGGCTTCTTCAAAACTGGCTTCTTCAACTTTCTTAAAACTGACTTCTTCAAAACTGGCTTCTTCAAAACTGACTTCTTCAAAACTGGCTTCTTCAAACTGGCTTCTTCAAAACTGACTTCTGTAATCTCTGGGGCGGTTGTCCCTCTTGGCGCAACCTTCTGACTTGACCTCTTGTCAAGTATTTCTATAAATCTCTGGGGGCGGTTGTCCATCTTGGCGCAACCTTCTGACTTGACCTCTTGCCAAGTATTTCTATAAGTCTCTGGGGGCGGTTGTCCATCTTAGCGCAACCTTCTGACTTGACCTCTTGTCAAGTATTTCTATAAATCTCTGGGGGCGGTTGCCATCTTGGCGCAACCTTCTGACTTGACCTCTTGTCAAGTATTTCTATAAATCTCTGGGGGCGGTTGTCCATCTTGGCGGAACCTTCTGACTTGACCTCTTGTCAAGTATTTCTATAAATCTCTGGGGGCGGTTGTCCATCTTGACGCAACCTTCTGACTTCAAAACGTATTTGCAACTTATTTGCAACGAAAACTGACTCGCAACTTATTTGCAACGAAAACTGACTTGCAACCTATTTCCAACGAAAACTGACTTGCAACTTATTTGCAACTAAAACTGATTCAAAACTGACTTGCAACTTATTTGCAACTAAAACTGACTTCAAAACTGACTTGCAACTTCTTTGCAACTAAAACTGACTTGCAACTTCTTTGCAACTAAAACTGACTTCAAAACTGACTTGCAACTTCTTTGCAACTAAAACTGACTTCAAAACTGACTTGCAACTTCTTTGCAACTAAAACTGACTTCAAAACTGACTTGCAACTTCTTTGCAACTAAAACTGACTTCAAAACTGACTTGCAACTTCTTTGCAACTAAAACTGACTTCAAAACTGACTTGCAACTTATTTGCAACGAAAACTGACTTCAAAACTGACTTGCAACTTATTTGCAACGAAAACTGACTTCAAATATCTCTCTAAATCTATAAACTCTCTATAAACACTCTCTCTCTTAATTTGCAAGTCAATTCAATTCAGTAATTGAAAAAAATTTGCAAACAAAAATATAAAATGTAAACGACATTTCACTCTAATGTACACGAAGGTACGATACTATTATGTTTGATACATAAAATAAAATTATTCTATACTGAATATAACAGTGAAAATAACTCTGAAAATAACTCTCTGAAATTAACTCTCTCTGAAATTAACTCTCTCTGAAATTAACTCTCTCTGAAATTAACTCTCTCTGAAATTAACTCTCTCTGAAATTAACTCTCTTTGAAATTAACTCTCTTTGAAATTAACTCTCTTTGAAATTAACTCTCTTTGAATTTAACTCTCTTTGAAATTAAATCTCTTTGAAATTAACTCTCTTTGAAATTAACTCTCTCTTACATTTAACTTCTCTTACATTTAACTTCTCTTACATTTAACTTCTCTTACATTTAACTTCTCTTAGTAATTTTCACAGAAGTTAAATGTGTTTCACTAAAAAGAAATGTATCACTAGTGTCTGAAATGTTCACTGTGTTTCTTGTAAATTCTGATTTGATACTCATTATTAACTGTTAATAATACTGACTTTTCAAGTGTTTATAAATTACTTAAAAAAAACAAAATGTACTTAACAAAAGTTCTACTGGCAAAATCCTCAGAGACGTGTCCTGAAGACGTCTTGCTGGCTACTTCTTCTTGGATGAAAACTAGGCGTGGAGAACTTGGAGTCGTGACACCCCGTTTCAAGGGTGGATGTTACGAACTAGAAGTCGTGACACGCCGGTCAACTGGTTTTATCGTGATGCAGGGTAATTTCTATCTTGGCCAAAGAGTGGCCTCTTCTTAAAATCTTCTTCTTCTTAAAGTAATCTTCTTCTTAAAGTAATCTTCTTCTTAAAGTAATCTTCTTCTTAAAGTAATCTTCTTCTTAAAGTAATCTTCTTCTTCTTAAAATCTGTTAAGATCCTGGTAAAGGGTCCAGTCTTGTTATCTTCCTTCTTCTATGTGTTTATCCTGGCTATAGGGTCGCCAGTTTGTTAACCCCTCCTTCTATGGCCCGGATTCGGTTCGGATTCGACGGGGGGGTTCTGGTTAGGAGGCTGCAACGGATATTTCTTCTGATACTTTTCTTCTATAATTTTCTAATTCTTTCTCTGATACTTTATAACTTATCGACTTTACTAAGTTCCTCTGACGATAGCCCAACTCGAGGGGGAAAATAAAAAGTTTCTCTTATTGTAAATTTACTTCTTAAAAATGTACAGTTATTGCTCTGAATTTACAGGAGTAGAGGTTCGACCTCTTTCGACCATAGCTCAGGCCGGAATCTAAAAATATTAAGGAGGCAAGGGGCCTCTGCCCCCCTCCCCGCAGCGAGGCTGCTAACCAGGGGAGTCTCTTAGCAGTGACCAAGGCAGAGTCTCGTAATGAAGTGTCCTTCATTTTACAAATACATGTATAATATACGCCTAAATTTTGGGGGACGGCAGTGGGAGGTTAAGTTTACGCCCTTTTTAAACACGATCAGATGTTTGACAGATTCCAAAATAAAAATTAAAAAGAAATAAATAAAAATAAAAACATCTTTTTTTTTTTTGCCACGACTGAGTACATTTTCGTTTGGGTTTATTAGAATTATGCTTGCGATTATGGATTACTTCCCATTCGCTTATGATTGTCCCTTACAGTTCTATTAAAGTACATTCTTACATTATATATAAAGTCATTACATTCAATTATAGTTTCATTGAAGTACATTACGTCGTTACCATTCTTACAGTGTTTTTATATATATATATATATATGGTTATATTATATGGTTAGATTATATGGTTAGATTACATGGTTAGATTATATGGTTAGATTATATGGTTAGATTATATGGTCAGATTATATGGTTAGATTATATATGGTTATTATATATGGTTATTATATATGGTTATTAGTACAACACAAGTACATGAGACATGACAAGATAATTTATATACAACATAATGTGTTATATTACATTATAATATGTTATGAATTTGGATCAGAGCGAAAGGGATGTTTATCTTAGAAACGTTCGGTTCTGCTGATTCGCGAATTTGAGCATTTAACTACTGTAAGACTAATGAATGCCTTGTGAGGGTTGAACACACTTAAAAAAAAATAATAAAAAAAAATATATATGGACGTATTTTACATGTACATAATCCAATAGGTTTGTGCGTAATATAGAGACGCGTAAAATATGGACTGATAGGTTGATAGGTATCAGTAGACAATAGGTAGGAAACAACATAAATAATGATGTATAGAGAATGAAGTTTTTTCTTTTTATTATTATTATTATTCTTATTATTATTATTAAAGAATTTACCATACATTCAATACGGAAGATGTCCAAATACTAAACACGTGATTCAGTGTTCAAGGTATGGAAAACGTGAAGAGAATTAAGTTACTTTATGACGTCATAGTTATTGAATTTTGTACGTATAATACAAATCATTATTAGGAAGATTTACAAGAACGAATTAGAGGCAAAGAGTTATATGCAATGTGTATGCATAATCTAGGGACGAGGGTGAGATGCAAGACAATCATAATTAATTAATAACTTCTATAACAAATAAAAATGGATACGACTAAACCATAGGTATGGTAGATCGTAGGGTTTTGACACGATCAAAAATAGGAAGCCACAAGTAAAATTATTATCCAAACTCGCGTTAAGCGATTTTGGTTCTTATGTAAAAATGAATATTGATTAATTATTCATTGTCCATTTTTACATTGCTCTCCCCTTTTAAAAATGATATTTATACAATAATCTAATAGGGTACTATTAATACAATACAAATGAGAAAATAACATCCTAACTACTTCAAGTTAGATGACGAATTTTTTTTTTACATTACAAATTTTTATACAGAACAAGTGAGTTATTATATAATAAAAAATTCAAAGATTAATACTTTAATTTATGCAAACAGAATAAAAGGATTAATACATTAATTTGGACAAACAATTAAGTTAGGCAAAGAATGGTATTGTTAATTTAAAAAGAAAATTTCTGTGGGGAAAATTACATACATACTGAATAGTAGGTAAAAGGGAAAAATATAAATTATTTTCCAAAGTTACCCTGATCGTGCAGTCTATAACTAATTTTATTGACTATTGTAGGTAAAAATCGAATTACGTAATGGATGATGTATAGACCTGTGGTCTAGTGTGTATGTGTGTGTATTACATACAAAGTGTGTATCTTATAAATTTGAGGGATGGATTAGCGGAGAGGATTCTTAAATTAACTGAATAAACGCCTGAGCAAAAATCTATATAAATAGCATAGTTAGCACTTTCACGCTATGAAATAGTTTATTGTGACATCCAATGATTTTAGCATAAGGTTTGTATATATATATATATATAATATATATATATATATAGTGCGCATACATGCGTGTGTATGTGTAGGGATTTGGGAGGTTTTTGAATTAACAAAGTTTAAAACTAATGTATAATAATTTAAGATGGGTTTAGGTTTATAAAATCTTTTGAGTCAATTATTGTTGTTATTATTATCATTATTATTATTATTATAAAATCCTTTAAGTTCAAGGTAGTATTTAAGTATTTAATTAAATCAGTTCCACTTATTAAGGTAATACAAAGAAATGTACTTAGAGGACTTACAATTGATGAAAGTAAATCTCACGGTTTAAAAATTGAATTTTTGGAAGATGGAATTAAATTCGACTAGTAACATTCCTAGCTATATATGAACTATATAACCATTAACATTAACCAGAAGTATCGGTACGATAATTGAATTAAGAAAATTAAGAATACAAATGAAAATATAAATCAATTTATGCATTTTAATGAGCTAAACATAATTTTATAATATTCTTAAAAATAAAAGTAAATCGAACCTTAGATGAGTTTCGGCCAAGAATAAAGAGTGTTATTGAAATGGAAGGAAAGCATTTCGAACAATCTTTTCTTTTAATAATTTCAGGTAAATTTTACATTAAAAATTATTTTTATATACTAAAAAAAATATTAAAAAGGTTTAATAATTTTTTGCATGTTAAGTAGAAAAATCATACTCTTTCGTTGAATGTTGATAGAATTTGAATTATTTGATATTTTAGTCTGAAAACTTGTTTGCATATGATAAATACATATGTTTTATTGTGTAGAAGTTTTATTAAAATTAAATGACAAAAAAGAATAAACACAACTGAAATTTAGGGCATGTGCGGTCCTACGGGTAAATTTCCCGACCATACAGAGCAAGATAAATTAGGTACATGATCGATTAATTATTACACTATTTCTGTCATCATATAATCGCAATAATTATAAAACTCGTTACCAACATTTGTAAAAACGGTTTTGGTTGCCAACAATAAATATGTCATTTTACCTATATATTTTTATACGCAACAATGGCATGAAAAAGAAGACAAATCGGTCCATTTCCTTCTTACAACAAAACAAAGAAAGGTTAACTAAAGACGCAACCCGGTCAATTCAGGTTGAATTAAATTATCTTTTACAACATAAAAAAAAAAGGTTGAATTAAATTCTTAAATTACATTTTCTTAAATTAAATTCTCTTAACTTACAAAGAAAAAGTTGAATTCAATTGACTGCATTGAAATGACTTGGGACTTAAAAACTGACTTCTTAAAAACTAACTGCTTCAAAACTAACTGCTTCAAAACTGCTTCAAAACTAACTGCTTCAAAACTGCTTCTTCAAAACTGGCTTCTTCAAAACTGGCTTCTTCAAAACTGGCTTCTTCAAAACTGACTTCTTCAAAACTGGCTTCTTCAAAACTGACTTCTTCAAAACTGGCTTCTTCAAAACTGGCTTCTTCAAAACTGACTTCTGTAATCTCTGGGGCGGTTGTCCCTCTTGGCGCAACCTTCTGACTTGACCTCTTGTCAAGTATTTCTATAAATCTCTGGGGGCGGTTGTCCATCTTGGCGCAACCTTCTGACTTGACCTCTTGCCAAGTATTTCTATAAGTCTCTGGGGGCGTTGTCCATCTTAGCGCAACCTTCTGACTTGACCTCTTGTCAAGTATTTCTATAAATCTCTGGGGGCGGTTGCCATCTTGGCGCAACCTTCTGACTTGACCTCTTGTCAAGTATTTCTATAAATCTCTGGGGGCGGTTGTCCATCTTGGCGGAACCTTCTGACTTGACCTCTTGTCAAGTATTTCTATAAATCTCTGGGGGCGGTTGTCCATCTTGACGCAACCTTCTGACTTCAAAACGTATTTGCAACTTATTTGCAACGAAAACTGACTTGCAACTTATTTGCAACGAAAACTGACTCGCAACTTATTTGCAACGAAAACTGACTTGCAACCTATTTCAACGAAAACTGACTTGCAACTTATTTGCAACTAAAACTGATTCAAAACTGACTTGCAACTTATTTGCAACTAAAACTGACTTCAAAACTGACTTGCAACTTCTTTGCAACTAAAACTGACTTGCAACTTCTTTGCAACTAAAACTGACTTCAAAACTGACTTGCAACTTCTTTGCAACTAAAACTGACTTCAAAACTGACTTGCAACTTCTTTGCAACTAAAACTGACTTCAAAACTGACTTGCAACTTCTTTGCAACTAAAACTGACTTCAAAACTGACTTGCAACTTCTTTGCAACTAAAACTGACTTCAAAACTGACTTGCAACTTCTTTGCAACTAAAACTGACTTCAAAACTGACTTGCAACTTCTTTGCAACTAAAACTGACTTCAAAACTGACTTGCAACTTATTTGCAACGAAAACTGACTTCAAACTGACTTGCAACTTATTTGCAACGAAAACTGACTTCAAATATCTCTCTAAATCTATAAACTCTCTATAAACACTCTCTCTCTTAATTTGCAAGTCAATTCAATTCAGTAATTGAAAAAAATTTGCAAACAAAAATATAAAATGTAAACGACATTTCACTCTAATGTACACGAAGGTACGATACTATTATGTTTGATACATAAAATAAAATTATTCTATACTGAATATAACAGTGAAAATAACTCTGAAAATAACTCTCTGAAATTAACTCTCTCTGAAATTAACTCTCTCTGAAATTAACTCTCTCTGAAATTAACTCTCTCTGAAATTAACTCTCTCTGAAATTAACTCTCTTTGAAATTAACTCTCTTTGAAATTAACTCTCTTTGAAATTAACTCTCTTTGAATTTAACTCTCTTTGAAATTAAATCTCTTTGAAATTAACTCTCTTTGAAATTAACTCTCTCTTACATTTAACTTCTCTTACATTTAACTTCTCTTACATTTAACTTCTCTTACATTTAACTTCTCTTAGTAATTTTCACAGAAGTTAAATGTGTTTCACTAAAAAGAAATGTATCACTAGTGTCTGAAATGTTCACTGTGTTTCTTGTAAATTCTGATTTGATACTCATTATTAACTGTTAATAATACTGACTTTTCAAGTGTTTATAAATTACTTAAAAAAAAAAAATGTACTTAACAAAAGTTCTACTGGCAAAATCCTCAGAGACGTGTCCTGAAGACGTCTTGCTGGCTACTTCTTCTTGGATGAAAACTAGGCGTGGAGAACTTGGAGTCGTGACACCCCGTTTCAAGGGTGGATGTTACGAACTAGAAGTCGTGACCGCCGGTCAACTGGTTTTATCGTGATGCAGGGTAATTTCTATCTTGGCCAAAGAGTGGCCTCTTCTTAAAATCTTCTTCTTCTTAAAGTAATCTTCTTCTTAAAGTAATCTTCTTCTTAAAGTAATCTTCTTCTTAAAGTAATCTTCTTCTTAAAGTAATCTTCTTCTTCTTAAAATCTATTAAGATCCTGGTAAAGGGTCCAGTCTTGTTATCTTCCTTCTTCTATGTGTTTATCCTGGCTATAGGGTCGCCAGTTTGTTAACCCCTCCTTCTATGGCCCGGATTCGGTTCGGATTCGACGGGGGGGTTCTGGTTAGGAGGCTGCAACGGATATTTCTTCTGATACTTTTCTTCTATAATTTTCTAATTCTTTCTCTGATACTTTATAACTTATCGACTTTACTAAGTTCCTCTGACGATAGCCCAACTCGAGGGGGAAAATAAAAAGTTTCTCTTATTGTAAATTTACTTCTTAAAAATGTACAGTTATTGCTCTGAATTTACAGGAGTAGAGGTTCGACCTCTTTCGACCATAGCTCAGGCCGGAATCTAAAAATATTAAGGAGGCAAGGGGCCTCTGCCCCCCTCCCCGCAGCGAGGCTGCTAACCAGGGGAGTCTCTTAGCAGTGACCAAGGCAGAGTCTCGTAATGAAGTGTCCTTCATTTTACAAATACATGTATAATATACGCCTAAATTTTGGGGGACGGCAGTGGGAGGTTAAGTTTACGCCCTTTTTAAACACGATCAGATGTTTGACAGATTCCAAAATAAAAATTAAAAAGAAATAAATAAAAATAAAAACATCTTTTTTTTTTTTGCCACGACTGAGTACATTTTCGTTTGGGTTTATTAGAATTATGCTTGCGATTATGGATTACTTCCCATTCGCTTATGATTGTCCCTTACAGTTCTATTAAAGTACATTCTTACATTATATATAAAGTCATTACATTCAATTATAGTTTCATTGAAGTACATTACGTCGTTACCATTCTTACAGTGTTTTTATATATATATATATATGGTTATATTATATGGTTAGATTATATGGTTAGATTACATGGTTAGATTATATGGTTAGATTATATGGTTAGATTATATGGTCAGATTATATGGTTAGATTATATATGGTTATTATATATGGTTATTATATATGGTTATTAGTACAACACAAGTACATGAGACATGACAAGATAATTTATATACAACATAATGTGTTATATTACATTATAATATGTTATGAATTTGGATCAGAGCGAAAGGGGATGTTTATCTTAGAAACGTTCGGTTCTGCTGATTCGCGAATTTGAGCATTTAACTACTGTAAGACTAATGAATGCCTTGTGAGGGTTGAACACACTTAAAAAAAAATAAAAAAAAAATATATATGGACGTATTTTACATGTACATAATCCAATAGGTTTGTGCGTAATATAGAGACGCGTAAAATATGGACTGATAGGTTGATAGGTATCAGTAGACAATAGGTAGGAAACAACATAAATAATGATGTATAGAGAATGAAGTTTTTTCTTTTTATTATTATTATTATTCTTATTATTATTATTAAAGAATTTACCATACATTCAATACGGAAGATGTCCAAATACTAAACACGTGATTCAGTGTTCAAGGTATGGAAAACGTGAAGAGAATTAAGTTACTTTATGACGTCATAGTTATTGAATTTTGTACGTATAATACAAATCATTATTAGGAAGATTTACAAGAACGAATTAGAGGCAAAGAGTTATATGCAATGTGTATGCATAATCTAGGGACGAGGGTGAGATGCAAGACAATCATAATTAATTAATAACTTCTATAACAAATAAAAATGGATACGACTAAACCATAGGTATGGTAGATCGTAGGGTTTTGACACGATCAAAAATAGGAAGCCACAAGTAAAATTATTATCCAAACTCGCGTTAAGCGATTTTGGTTCTTATGTAAAAATGAATATTGATTAATTATTCATTGTCCATTTTTACATTGCTCTCCCCTTTTAAAAATGATATTTATACAATAATCTAATAGGGTACTATTAATACAATACAAATGAGAAAATAACATCCTAACTACTTCAAGTTAGATGACGAATTTTTTTTTTACATTACAAATTTTTATACAGAACAAGTGAGTTATTATATAATATAAAAAATTCAAAGATTAATACTTTAATTTATGCAAACAGAATAAAAGGATTAATACATTAATTTGGACAAACAATTAAGTTAGGCAAAGAATGGTATTGTTAATTTAAAAAGAAAATTTCTGTGGGGAAAATTACATACATACTGAATAGTAGGTAAAAGGGAAAAATATAAATTATTTTCCAAAGTTACCCTGATCGTGCAGTCTATAACTAATTTTATTGACTATTGTAGGTAAAAATCGAATTACGTAATGGATGATGTATAGACCTGTGGTCTAGTGTGTATGTGTGTGTATTACATACAAAGTGTGTATCTTATAAATTTGAGGGATGGATTAGCGGAGAGGATTCTTAAATTAACTGAATAAACGCCTGAGCAAAAATCTATATAAATAGCATAGTTAGCACTTTCACGCTATGAAATAGTTTATTGTGACATCCAATGATTTTAGCATAAGGTTTGTATATATATATATATATAATATATATATATATATAGTGCGCATACATGCGTGTGTATGTGTAGGGATTTGGGAGGTTTTTGAATTAACAAAGTTTAAAACTAATGTATAATAATTTAAGATGGGTTTAGGTTATAAAATCTTTTGAGTCAATTATTGTTGTTATTATTATCATTATTATTATTATTATAAAATCCTTTAAGTTCAAGGTAGTATTTAAGTATTTAATTAAATCAGTTCCACGTATTAAGGTAATACAAAGAAATGTACTTAGAGGACTTACAATTGATGAAAGTAAATCTCACGGTTTAAAAATTGAATTTTTGGAAGATGGAATTAAATTCGACTAGTAACATTCCTAGCTATATATGAACTATATAACCATTAACATTAACCAGAAGTATCGGTACGATAATTGAATTAAGAAAATTAAGAATACAAATGAAAAATATAAATCAATTTATGCATTTTAATGAGCTAAACATAATTTTATAATATTCTTAAAAATAAAAGTAAATCGAACCTTAGATGAGTTTCGGCCAAGAATAAAGAGTGTTATTGAAATGGAAGGAAAGCATTTCGAACAATCTTTTCTTTTAATAATTTCAGGTAAATTTTACATTAAAAATTATTTTTATATACTAAAAAAAATATTAAAAAGGTTTAATAATTTTTTGCATGTTAAGTAGAAAAATCATACTCTTTCGTTGAATGTTGATAGAATTTGAATTATTTGATATTTTAGTCTGAAAACTTGTTTGCATATGATAAATACATATGTTTTATTGTGTAGAAGTTTTATTAAAATTAAATGACAAAAAAGAATAAACACAACTGAAATTTAGGGCATGTGCGGTCCTACGGGTAAATTTCCCGACCATACAGAGCAAGATAAATTAGGTACATGATCGATTAATTATTACACTATTTCTGTCATCATATAATCGCAATAATTATAAAACTCGTTACCAACATTTGTAAAAACGGTTTTGGTTGCCAACAATAAAATATGTCATTTTACCTATATATTTTTATACGCAACAATGGCATGAAAAAGAAGACAAATCGGTCCATTTCCTTCTTACAACAAAACAAAGAAAGGTTAACTAAAGACGCAACCCGGTCAATTCAGGTTGAATTAAATTATCTTTTACAACATAAAAAAAAAGGTTGAATTAAATTCTTAAATTACATTTTCTTAAATTAAATTCTCTTAACTTACAAAGAAAAAGTTGAATTCAATTGACTGCATTGAAATGACTTGGGACTTAAAAACTGACTTCTTAAAAACTAACTGCTTCAAAACTAACTGCTTCAAAACTAACTGCTTCAAAACTAACTGCTTCAAAACTTGCTTCTTCAAAACTGGCTTCTTCAAAACTGGCTTCTTCAAAACTGGCTTCTTCAAAACTGGCTTCTTCAAAACTGGCTTCTTCAAAACTGACTTCTTCAAAACTGGCTTCTTCAAAACTGACTTCTTCAAAACTGGCTTCTTCAAAACTGGCTTCTTCGAAACTGACTTCTGTAATCTCTGGGGCGGTTGTCCCTCTTGGCGCAACCTTCTGACTTGACCTCTTGTCAAGTATTTCTATAAATCTCTGGGGGCGGTTGTCCATCTTGGCGCAACCTTCTGACTTGACCTCTTGCCAAGTATTTCTATAAATCTCTGGGGGCGGTTGTCCATCTTGGCGCAACCTTCTGACTTGACCTCTTGTCAAGTATTTCTATAAATCTCTGGGGGCGGTTGTCCATCTTGGCGCAACCTTCTGACTTGACCTCTTGTCAAGTATTTCTATAAATCTCTGGGGGCGGTTGTCCATCTTGACGCAACCTTCTGACTTCAAAACTATTTGCAACTTATTTGCAACGAAAACTGACTTGCAACTTATTTGCAACGAAAACTGACTCGCAACTTATTTGCAACGAAAACTGACTTGCAACCTATTTGCAACGAAAACTGACTTGCAACTTATTTGCAACTAAAACTGATTCAAAACTGACTTGCAACTTATTTGCAACTAAAACTGACTTCAAAACTGACTTGCAACTTCTTTGCAACTAAAACTGACTTGCAACTTCTTTGCAACTAAAACTGACTTCAAAACTGACTTGCAACTTCTTTGCAACTAAAACTGACTTCAAAACTGACTTGCAACTTCTTTGCAACTAAAACTGACTTCAAAACTGACTTGCAACTTCTTTGCAACTAAAACTGACTTCAAAACTGACTTGCAACTTCTTTGCAACTAAAACTGACTTCAAAACTGACTTGCAACTTATTTGCAACGAAAACTGACTTCAAAACTGACTTGCAACTTATTTGCAACGAAAACTGACTTCAAATATCTCTCTAAATCTATAAACTCTCTATAAACACTCTCTCTCTTAATTTGCAAGTCAATTCAATTCAGTAATTGAAAAAAATTTGCAAACAAAAATATAAAATGTAAACGACATTTCACTCTAATGTACACGAAGGTACGATACTATTATGTTTGATACATAAAATAAAATTATTCTATACTGAATATAACAGTGAAAATAACTGAAAATAACTCTCTGAAATTAACTCTCTCTGAAATTAACTCTCTCTGAAATTAACTCTCTCTGAAATTAACTCTCTCTGAAATTAACTCTCTCTGAAATTAACTCTCTTTGAAATTAACTCTCTTTGAAATTAACTCTCTTTGAAATTAACTCTCTTTGAATTTAACTCTCTTTGAAATTAAATCTCTTTGAAATTAACTCTCTTTGAAATTAACTCTACTTTAACTTCTCTTACATTTAACTTCTCTTACATTTAACTTCTCTTACATTTAACTTCTCTTAGTAATTTTCACAGAAGTTAAATGTGTTTCACTAAAAAGAAATGTATCACTAGTGTCTGAAATGTTCACTGTGTTTCTTGTAAATTCTGATTTGATACTCATTATTAACTGTTAATAATACTGACTTTTCAAGTGTTTATAAATTACTTAAAAAAAACAAAATGTACTTAACAAAAGTTCTACTGGCAAAATCCTCAGAGACGTGTCCTGAAGACGTCTTGCTGGCTACTTCTTCTTGGATGAAAACTAGGCGTGGAGAACTTGGAGTCGTGACACCCCGTTTCAAGGGTGGATGTTACGAACTAGAAGTCGTGACACGCCGGTCAACTGGTTTTATCGTGATGCAGGGTAATTTCTATCTTGGCCAAAGAGTGGCCTCTTCTTAAAATCTTCTTCTTCTTAAAGTAATCTTCTTCTTAAAGTAATCTTCTTCTTAAAGTAATCTTCTTCTTAAAGTAATCTTCTTCTTAAAGTAATCTTCTTCTTCTTAAAATCTGTTAAGATCCTGGTAAAGGGTCCAGTCTTGTTATCTTCCTTCTTCTATGTGTTTATCCTGGCTATAGGGTCGCCAGTTTGTTAACCCCTCCTTCTATGGCCCGGATTCGGTTCGGATTCGACGGGGGGTTCTGGTTAGGAGGCTGCAACGGATATTTCTTCTGATACTTTCTTCTATAATTTTCTAATTCTTTCTCTGATACTTTATAACTTATCGACTTTACTAAGTTCCTCTGACGATAGCCCAACTCGAGGGGGAAAATAAAAAGTTTCTCTTATTGTAAATTTACTTCTTAAAAATGTACAGTTATTGCTCTGAATTTACAGGAGTAGAGGTTCGACCTCTTTCGACCATAGCTCAGGCCGGAATCTAAAAATATTAAGGAGGCAAGGGGCCTCTGCCCCCCTCCCCGCAGCGAGGCTGCTAACCAGGGGAGTCTCTTAGCAGTGACCAAGGCAGAGTCTCTAATGAAGTGTCCTTCATTTTACAAATACATGTATAATATACGCCTAAATTTTGGGGGACGGCAGTGGGAGGTTAAGTTTACGCCCCTTTTTAAACACGATCAGATGTTTGACAGATTCCAAAATAAAAATTAAAAAGAAATAAATAAAAATAAAAACATCTTTTTTTTTTTTGCCCGACTGAGTACATTTTCGTTTGGGTTTATTAGAATTAATGCTTGCGATATGGATTACTTCCCATTCGCTTATGATTGTCCCTTACAGTTCTATTAAAGTACATTCTTACATTATATATAAAGTCATTACATTCAATTATAGTTTCATTGAAGTACATTACGTCGTTACCATTCTTACAGTGTTTTTATATATATATATATATGGTTATATATATGGTTAGATTATATGGTAGATTACATGGTTAGATTATATGGTTAGATTATATGGTTAGATTATATGGTCAGATTATATGGTTAGATTATATATGGTTATTATATATGGTTATTATATATGGTTATTATTCAACACAAGTACATGAGACATGACAAGATAATTATATACAACATAATGTGTTATATTACATTATAATGTTTTGAATTTGGATCAAGCGAAAGGGGATGTTTATCTTAGAAACGTTCGGTTCTGCTGATTCGCGATTTGAGCATTTACTACTGTAAGACTAATGAATGCCTTGAGGTTGAACACACTTAAAAAAAAATAATAAAAAAAATATATATGGACGTATTTTACATGTACATAATCCAATAGGTTTGTGCGTAATATAGAGACGCGTAAAATATGGACTGATAGGTTGATAGGTATCAGTAGACAATAGGTATGAAACAACATAAATAGATGTATAGAGAATGAAGTTTTTTTCTTTTATTATTATTTTTCTTATTATTATTTATTAAGAATTTACCATACATTCAATACGGAAGATGTCCAAATACTAAACACGTGATTCAGTGTTCAAGGTATGGAAAACGTGAAGAGAATTAGTTACTTTATGACGTCATATTTATTGAATTTGTACGTATAATACAAATCATTATTAGGAAGATTTACAAGAACGAATTAGAGGCAAAGAGTTATATGCAATGTGTATGCATAATAGGGACGAGGGTGAGATGCAAGACAATCATAATTAATTAATAACTTCTATAACAAATAAAAATGGATACGACTAAACCATAGGTATGGTAGATCGTAGGGTTTTGACACGATCAAAATAGGAAGCCAAGTAAAATTTTATCCAACCGCGTTAAGCGATTTTGGTTCTTATGTAAAATGAATATTTGATAATTTTCATTGTCCATTTTTACATTGCTCTCCCCTTTTAAAAATGATATTTATACAAATAATCTAATAGGGTACTATTAATACAATACAAATGAGAAAAATAACATCCTAACTACTCAAGTTAGATGACGAATTTTTTTTTACATTACAAATTTTTATACAGAACAAGTGAGTTATTATATAATATAAAAATTCAAAGATTAATACTTTAATTATGCAAACAGAATAAAAGGATTAATACATTAATTTGGACAAACAATTAAGTTAGGCAAAGAATGGTATTGTTAATTTAAAAGAAAATTTCTGTGGGGAAATTACATACATACTGAATAGTAGTAAAAGGGAAAAATATAAATTATTTTCCAAAGTTACCCTGATCGTGCAGTCTATAACTAATTTTATTGACTATTGTAGGTAAAATCGAATTAACGTAATGGATGATGTATAGACCTGTGGTCTAGTGTGTATGTGTGGTGTATTACATACAAAGTGTGTATCTTATAAATTTTGAGGGATGGATTAGCGGAGAGGATTCTTAAATTAACTGAATAAACGCCTGAGCAAAAATCTATATAAATAGCATAGTTAGCACTTTCACGCTATGAAATAGTTTATTGTGACATCCAATGATTTTAGCATAAGGTTTGTATATATATATATATGATGAATAAAACCACGAAGGAAAAAAGAAACACAAAGGGTGCTCAAGCGCTTTCGTCTAATGACATCCTCAGGAACACTGGAGTGAAAGGACAGATCAAGGCAATATATAGGTTACAAAAATAAACATACACATACATATTCACAATATATACATATAATATATATATATATATATATATAATATACATATATACATATTATAGTAAGCATAGAACAAAATTGTGGAGGACCAACATTTATATGGTCCAGAAGAATAAAGAAATAAAATAATATTATATAAATGAAAAAATAATTACAAAATAGTGCCTTAGTGATATATATGTCCAGCCTAAATAATCATAAGAAATAAACAGGCAATAAAAAAAAAAAACCCATAAATATACATACATACATATATATATATATATATATACATATATATATATATATATATATATAAAGACACTTTTAGCACTTTGGCCGACCTTCAATATAAATTCAAATGGCTTTTTTATGGAACAGGTCACAAAAGAATAAAGAATAAAAATAAATATAAATATTGTAAGTGGAGTCTACCAATTCAAGCTCAAGAGGGAAGTATGTATGTATGTATGCAGAAATAGAGAATGTTATATATATATATATATATATATATATATGTATATGTGTATGTACCTTACCTTACTTACAACTCACAAAGGTTCTGCGGGATGATTTCTCATTTCGTGAAGGTCAAGCTTGTATATATATATATATATATATATATATATGTGTGTGTGTGTGTGTGTGTTGTATATAGGTGTGTATATGTATATATATATTTGGTTATGTGGGTATACATGTGTACGTGTATTATTTGTAATTTTCAATTTATATTTATTTTATTTCTTTTTCTTTTGCGACCTACCGTTTTCTCAGACAATAATTATAAAAACAATTTGGTAATTTTTTTTCCCTTAGCATATATATATATATATATATATATTC
This sequence comes from Bathynomus jamesi, assembly GCA_023014485.1. NCBI lineage: Eukaryota > Metazoa > Arthropoda > Malacostraca > Isopoda > Cirolanidae > Bathynomus > Bathynomus jamesi. Next base: position 344,408 of record JAJOZX010003996.1, on the reverse strand, counting down.
TGTATATATTGCGTTTATTTCGTATATATACCGTATATATGTTGTATATAATATTTTATTGTTCTTTATATATCATATAGGCATCATTTTGTTTTCCAATTTATATTTACTTGTACTTTTTTATTCGTTTGTGACTATAATATGCATATGTGGTAATTGTTCCCTTATAAATTGGTGTGCCTCTCTTAAAATTTATCTTTCAATTTATTATTATTATTTTTTATTTTTTTAATAATTAATTTTTTTTTTTTTTTTCGGTTTATTTCTTATTTTTTTGACATATATATCAATTTGGCAGCATCTATTAAATCGATTGTAAAACTTCCCTCTTGAGCTTGAATTGGTAGACTCCACTTACAATATTTATATTTATTTTTATTTCTTTATTCTTTTGTGACCTGTTCCATAAAAAAGCCATTTGAATTTATATTGAAGGTCGGCCAAAGTGCTAAAAGTGTCTATATAATATATATATATATATATATGTATATATATATATATATATGTATGTATGTATATTTATGGGTTTTTTTTTTATTTGCCTGTTTATTTCTTTATGATTATTTAGGCTGTGACATATATATCACTAAGGCACTATTTTGTAATTAATTTTTTCTCAATTTATATATATTTATTTTTATTTCTTTATTCTTCTGTGACCATATAAATGTTGGCTCCTCCCACAATTTTTTTCTATGCTTACTATATATATGTATATATGTATATATATATATATATATATATATCTATAATATTATGTATATTATGTGAATATGTATGTATGTATGTTTATTTTGTAACCTATATATTGCCTTGATCTGTCCTTTCACTCCAGTGTTCCTGAGGATGTCATTAGACGAAAGCGCTTGAGCACCCCTTTGTGTTTCTTTTTTCCTTCGTGGTTTTATTCATCATAAATACTTTTCACGTGTCACTTTCGTGAAATAATTTTCATATATATATATATAATATATATATATATAGTGCGCATACATGCGTGTGTATGTGTAGGGATTTGGGAGGTTTTTGAATTAACAAAGTTTAAAACTAATGTATAATAATTTAAGATGGGTTTAGGTTTATAAAATCTTTTGAGTCAATTATTGTTGTTATTATTATCATTATTATTATTATTATAAAATCCTTTAAGTTCAAGGTAGTATTTAAGTATTTATTAAATCAGTTCCACGTATTAAGGTAATACAAAGAATGTACTTAGAGGACTTACAATTGATGAAAGTAAATCTCACGGTTTAAAAATTGAATTTTTGGAAGATGGAATTAAATTCGACTAGTAACATTCCTAGCTATATATGAACTATATAACCATTAACATTAACCAGAAATCGGTACGATAATTGAATTAAGAAAATTAAGAATACAAATGAAAATATAAATCAATTTATGCATTTTAATGAGCTAAACTAATTTTATAATATTCTTAAAAATAAAAGTAAATCGAACCTTAGATGAGTTTCGGCCAAGAATAAAGAGTGTTATTGAAATGGAAGGAAAGCATTTCGAACAATCTTTTCTTTTAATAATTTCAGGTAAATTTTACATTAAAAATTATTTTTATATACTAAAAAAAATATTAAAAAGGTTTAATAATTTTTGCATGTTAAGTAGAAAAATCATACTCTTTCGTTGAATGTTGATAGAATTTGAATTATTTGATATTTAGTCTGAAAACTTGTTTGCATATGATAAATACATATGTTTTATTGTGTAGAAGTTTTTAAAATTAAATGACAAAAAAGAATAAACACAACTGAAATTTAGGGCATGTGCGGTCCTACGGGTAAATTTCCCGACCATACAGAGCAAGATAAATTAGGTACATGATCGATTAATTATTACACTATTTCTGTCATCATATAATCGCAATAATTAAAACTCGTTACCAACATTTGTAAAAACGGTTTTGGTTGCAAACAATAAAATATGTCATTTTACCTATATATTTTTATACGCAACAATGGCATGAAAAAGAAGACAAATCGGTCCATTTCCTTCTTACAACAAAACAAAGAAAGGTTAACTAAAGACGCAACCCGGTCAATTCAGGTTGAATTAAATTATCTTTTACAACATAAAAAAAAAAGGTTGAATTAAATTCTTAAATTACATTTTCTTAAATTAAATTCTCTTAACTTACAAAGAAAAAGTTGAATTCAATTGACTGCATTGAAATGACTTGGGACTTAAAAACTGACTTCTTAAAAACTAACGCTTCAAAACTAACTGCTTCAAACTAACTGCTTCAAACTAACTGCTTCAAAACTGCTTCTTCAAAACTGGCTTCTTCAAAACTGGCTTCTTCAAAACTGGCTTCTTCAAAACTGGCTTCTTCAAAACTGGCTTCTTCAAAACTGGCTTCTTCAAACTGACTTCTTCAAAACTGGCTTCTTCAAAACTGACTTCTGTAATCTCTGGGGCGGTTGTCCCTCTTGGCGCAACCTTCTGACTTGACCTCTTGTCAAGTATTTCTATAAATCTCTGGGGGCGGTTGTCCATCTTGGCGCAACCTTCTGACTTGACCTCTTGCCAAGTATTTCTATAAATCTCTGGGGGCGGTTGTCCATCTTGGCGCAACCTTCTGACTTGACCTCTTGTCAAGTATTTCTATAAATCTCTGGGGGCGGTTGTCCATCTTGGCGGAACCTTCTGACTTGACCTCTTGTCAAGTATTTCTATAAATCTCTGGGGGCGGTTGTCCATCTTGACGCAACCTTCTGACTTCAAAACTTATTTGCAACTTATTTGCAACGAAAACTGACTTGCAACTTATTTGCAACGAAAACTGACTCGCAACTTATTTGCAACGAAAACTGACTTGCAACCTATTTGCAACGAAAACTGACTTGCAACTTATTTGCAACTAAAACTGATTCAAAACTGACTTGCAACTTATTTGCAACTAAAACTGACTTCAAAACTGACTTGCAACTTCTTTGCAACTAAAACTGACTTGCAACTTCTTTGCAACTAAAACTGACTTCAAAACTGACTTGCAACTTCTTTGCAACTAAAACTGACTTCAAAACTGACTTGCAACTTCTTTGCAACTAAAACTGACTTCAAAACTGACTTGCAACTTCTTTGCAACTAAAACTGACTTCAAAACTGACTTGCAACTTATTTGCAACGAAAACTGACTTCAAAACTGACTTGCAACTTATTTGCAACGAAAACTGACTTCAAATATCTCTCTAAATCTATAAACTCTCTATAAACACTCTCTCTCTTAATTTGCAAGTCAATTCAATTCAGTAATTGAAAAAATTTGCAAACAAAAATATAAAATGTAAACGACATTTCACTCTAATGTACACGAAGGTACGATACTATTATGTTTGATACATAAAATAAAATTATTCTATACTGAATATAACAGTGAAAATAACTCTGAAAATAACTCTCTGAAATTAACTCTCTCTGAAATTAACTCTCTCTGAAATTAACTCTCTCTGAAATTAACTCTCTCTGAAACTCTCTCTGAAATTAACTCTCTTTGAAATTAACTCTCTTTGAAATTAACTCTCTTTGAAATTAACTCTCTTTGAATTTAACTCTCTTTGAAATTAAATCTCTTTGAAATTAACTCTCTTTGAAATTAACTCTCTCTTACATTTAACTTCTCTTACATTTAACTTCTCTTACATTTAACTTCTCTTACATTTAACTTCTCTTAGTAATTTTCACAGAAGTTAAATGTGTTTCACTAAAAAGAAATGTATCACTAGTGTCTGAAATGTTCACTGTGTTTCTTGTAAATTCTGATTTGATACTCATTATTAACTGTTAATAATACTGACTTTTCAAGTGTTTATAAATTACTTAAAAAAAACAAAATGTACTTAACAAAAGTTCTACTGGCAAAATCCTCATAGACGTGTCCTGAAGACGTCTTGCTGGCTACTTCTTCTTGGATGAAAACTAGGCGTGGAGAACTTGGAGTCGTGACACCCCGTTTCAAGGGTGGATGTTACGAACTAGAAGTCGTGACACGCCGGTCAACTGGTTTTATCGTGATGCAGGGTAATTTCTATCTTGGCCAAAGAGTGGCCTCTTCTTAAAATCTTCTTCTTCTTAAAGTAATCTTCTTCTTAAAGTAATCTTCTTCTTAAAGTAATCTTCTTCTTAAAGTAATCTTCTTCTTAAAGTAATCTTCTTCTTCTTAAAATCTGTTAAGATCCTGGTAAAGGTCCAGTCTTGTTATCTTCCTTCTTCTATGTGTTTATCCTGGCTATAGGGTCGCCAGTTTGTTAACCCCTCCTTCTATGGCCCGGATTCGGTTCGGATTCGACGGGGGGGTTCTGGTTAGGAGGCTGCAACGGATATTTCTTCTGATACTTCTTCTATAATTTTCTAATTCTTTCTCTGATACTTTATAACTTATCGACTTTACTAAGTTCCTCTGACGATAGCCCAACTCGAGGGGGAAAATAAAAAGTTTCTCTTATTGTAAATTTACTTCTTAAAAATGTACAGTTATTGCTCTGAATTTACAGGAGTAGAGGTTCGACCTCTTTCGACCATAGCTCAGGCCGGAATCTAAAAATATTAAGGAGGCAAGGGGCCTCTGCCCCCCTCCCCGCAGCGAGGCTGCTAACCAGGGGAGTCTCTTAGCAGTGACCAAGGCAGAGTCTCGTAATGAAGTGTCCTTCATTTTACAAATACATGTATAATATACGCCTAAATTTTGGGGGACGGCAGTGGGAGGTTAAGTTTACGCCCTTTTTAAACACGATCAGATGTTTGACAGATTCCAAAATAAAAATTAAAAAGAAGTAAATAAAAATAAAAACATCTTTTTTTTTTTTGCCACGACTGAGTACATTTTCGTTTGGGTTTATTAGAATTATGCTTGCGATTATGGATTACTTCCCATTCGCTTATGATTGTCCCTTACAGTTCTATTAAAGTACATTCTTACATTATATATAAAGTCATTACATTCAATTATAGTTTCATTGAAGTACATTACGTCGTTACCATTCTTACAGTGTTTTTATATATATATATATATATATGGTTATATTATATGGTTAGATTATATGGTTAGATTACATGGTTAGATTATATGGTTAGATTATATGGTTAGATTATATGGTCAGATTATATGGTTAGATTATATATGGTTATTATATATGGTTATTATATATGGTTATTAGTACAACACAAGTACATGAGACATGACAAGATAATTTATATACAACATAATGTGTTATATTACATTATAATATGTTATGAATTTGGATCAGAGCGAAAGGGGATGTTTATCTTAGAAACGTTCGGTTCTGCTGATTCGCGAATTTGAGCATTTAACTACTGTAAGACTAATGAATGCCTTGTGAGGGTTGAACACACTTAAAAAAAAAATAATAAAAAAAATATATATGGACGTATTTTACATTTACATAATCCAATAGGTTTGTGCGTAATATAGAGACGCGTAAAATATGGACTGATAGGTTGATAGGTATCAGTAGACAATAGGTAGGAAACAACATAAATAATGATGTATAGAGAATGAAGTTTTTTCTTTTTATTATTATTATTAATCTTATTATTATTATTAAAGAATTTACCATACATTCAATACGGAAGATGTCCAAATACTAAACACGTGATTCAGTGTTCAAGGTATGGAAAACGTGAAGAGAATTAAGTTACTTTATGACGTCATAGTTATTGAATTTTGTACGTATAATACAAATCATTATTAGGAAGATTTACAAGAACGAATTAGAGGCAAAGAGTTATATGCAATGTGTATGCATAATCTAGGGACGAGGGTGAGATGCAAGACAATCATAATTAATTAATAACTTCTATAACAAATAAAAATGGATACGACTAAACCATAGGTATGGTAGGTCGTAGGGTTTTGACACGATCAAAAATAGGAAGCCACAAGTAAAATTATTATCCAAACTCGCGTTAAGCGATTTTGGTTCTTATGTAAAAATGAATATTGATTAATTATTCATTGTCCATTTTTACATTGCTCTCCCCTTTTAAAAATGATATTTATACAATAATCTAATAGGGTACTATTAATACAATACAAATGAGAAAATAACATCCTAACTACTTCAAGTTAGATGACGAATTTTTTTTTTACATTACAAATTTTTATACAGAACAAGTGAGTTATTATATAATATAAAAATTCAAAGATTAATACTTTAATTTATGCAAACAGAATAAAAGGATTAATACATTAATTTGGACAAACAATTAAGTTAGGCAAAGAATGGTATTGTTAATTTAAAAAGAAAATTTCTGTGGGGAAAATTACATACATACTGAATAGTAGGTAAAAGGGAAAATATAAATTATTTTCCAAAGTTACCCTGATCGTGCAGTCTATAACTAATTTTATTGACTATTGTAGGTAAAAATCGAATTACGTAATGGATGATGTATAGACCTGTGGTCTAGTGTGTATGTGTGTGTATTACATACAAAGTGTGTATCTTATAAATTTGAGGGATGGATTAGCGGAGAGGATTCTTAAATTAACTGAATAAACGCCTGAGCAAAAATCTATATAAATAGCATAGTTAGCACTTTCACGCTATGAAATAGTTTATTGTGACATCCAATGATTTTAGCATAAGGTTTGTATATATATATATATGATGAATAAAACCACGAAGGAAAAAAGAAACACAAAGGGGTGCTCAAGCGCTTTCGTCTAATGACATCCTCAGGAACACTGGAGTGAAAGGACAGATCAAGGCAATATATAGGTTACAAAAATAAACATACATACATACATATTCACATATATATACATATATATATATATATATATATATATATATATATATACATATATACATATATATAGTAAGCATAGAACAAAATTGTGGGAGGAGCCAACATTTATATGGTCACAGAAGAATAAAGAAATAAAAATAAATATATATAAATTGAGAAAAAATTAATTACAAAATAGTGCCTTAGTGATATATATGTCACAGCCTAAATAATCATAAAGAAATAAACAGGCAAATAAAAAAAAAAAACCCATAAATATACATACATACATATATATATATTATATATACTATATATATATATATATATATATACACTTTTAGCACTTTGGCCGACCTTCAATATAAATTCAAATGGCTTTTTTATGGAACAGGTCACAAAAGAATAAAGAAATAAAATAAATATAAATTTGTAAGTGGAGTCTACCAATTCAAGCTCAAGAGGGAAGTATGTATGTATGTATGCAGTTAAATATATATATGTATATATATATATATATATATATATATATATATGTATATGTGTATGTACCTTACCTTACCTTACAACCTCACAAAGGTTCTGCGGGATGATTTCTCATTTCGTGAAGGTCAAGCTTGTATATATATATATATATATATATATATATGTGTGTGTGTGTGTGTGTGTGTTTGTATATATGTGTGTATATGTATATATATATTTGGTTATGTGGGTATACATGTGTACGTGTATTATTTGTAATTTTTTCAATTTATATTTATTTTTATTTCTTTATTCTTTTGCGACCTACCGTTTTCTCAGACAATAATTATAAAAACAAATTTGGTAATTTTTTTCCCTTATGCATATATATAATATATATATATATATTCTGTATATATTGCGTTTATATTTCGTATATATACCGTATATATGTTGTATATATATTTTATTGTTCTTTATATCATCTAGGCATCATTTTGTTTTCCAATTTATATTTACTTGTACTTTTTTATTCGTTTGTGACTATAATATGCATATGTGGTAATTGTTCCCTTATAAATTGGTGTGCCTCTCTTAAAATTTATCTTTCAATTTATTATTATTATTTTTTATTTTTTTAATAATTAATTTTTTTTTTTTTTTTTCGGTTTATTTCTTTATTTTTTTGACATATATATCAATTTGGCAGCATCTATTAAATCGATTGTAAAACTTCCCTCTTGAGCTTGAATTGGTAGACTCCACTTACAATATTTATATTTATTTTTATTTCTTTATTCTTTTGTGACCTGTTCCATAAAAAGCCATTTGAATTTATATTGAAGGTCGGCCAAAGTGCTAAAAGTGTCTATATATATATATATATATATATATATGTATATATATATATATATGTATGTATGTATATTTATGGGTTTTTTTTTTATTTGCCTGTTTATTTCTTTATGATTATTTAGGCTGTGACATATATATCACTAAGGCACTATTTTGTAATTAATTTTTTCTCAATTTATATATATATTTATTTTTATTTCTTTATTCTTCTGTGACCATATAAATGTTGGCTCCTCCCACAATTTTTTTCTATGCTTACTATATATATGTATATATGTATATATATTATATATATATATATATATATATATGTATATATATGTGAATATGTATGTATGTATGTTTATTTTTGTAACCTATATATTGCCTTGATCTGTCCTTTCACTCCAGTGTTCCTGAGGATGTCATTAGACGAAAGCGCTTGAGCACCCCTTTGTGTTTCTTTTTTCCTTCGTGGTTTTATTCATCATAAATACTTTTCACGTGTCACTTTCGTGAAATAATTTTTCATATATATATATATATAATATATATATATATAGTGCGCATACATGCGTGTGTATGTGTAGGGATTTGGGAGGTTTTTGAATTAACAAAGTTTAAAACTAATGTATAATAATTTAAGATGGGTTTAGGTTTATAAAATCTTTTGAGTCAATTATTGTTGTTATTATTATCATTATTATTATTATTATAAAATCCTTTAAGTTCAAGGTAGTATTTAAGTATTTAATTAAATCAGTTCCACGTATTAAGGTAATACAAAGAAATGTACTTAGAGGACTTACAATTGATGAAAGTAAATCTCACGGTTTAAAAATTGAATTTTTGGAAGATGGAATTAAATTCGACTAGTAACATTCCTAGCTATATATGAACTATATAACCATTAACATTAACCAGAAATCGGTACGATAATTGAATTAAGAAAATTAAGAATACAAATGAAAAATATAAATCAATTTATGCATTTTAATGAGCTAAACATAATTTTATAATATTCTTAAAAATAAAAGTAAATCGAACCTTAGATGAGTTTCGGCCAAGAATAAAGAGTGTTATTGAAATGGAAGGAAAGCATTTCGAACAATCTTTTCTTTTAATAATTTCAGGTAAATTTTACATTAAAAATTATTTTTATATACTAAAAAAAATATTAAAAAGGTTTAATAATTTTTTGCATGTTAAGTAGAAAAATCATACTCTTTCGTTGAATGTTGATAGAATTTGAATTATTTGATATTTTAGTCTGAAAACTTGTTTGCATATGATAAATACATATGTTTTATTGTGTAGAAGTTTTATTAAAATTAAATGACAAAAAAGAATAAACACAACTGAAATTTAGGGCATGTGCGGTCCTACGGGTAAATTTCCCGACCATACAGAGCAAGATAAATTAGGTACATGATCGATTAATTATTACACTATTTCTGTCATCATATAATCGCAATAATTATAAAACTCGTTACCAACATTTGTAAAAACGGTTTTGGTTGCAAACAATAAAATATGTCATTTTACCTATATATTTTTATACGCAACAATGGCATGAAAAAGAAGACAAATCGGTCCATTTCCTTCTTACAACAAAACAAAGAAAGGTTAACTAAAGACGCAACCCGGTCAATTCAGGTTGAATTAAATTATCTTTTACAACATAAAAAAAAAAGGTTGAATTAAATTCTTAAATTACATTTTCTTAAATTAAATTCTCTTAACTTACAAAGAAAAAGTTGAATTCAATTGACTGCATTGAAATGACTTGGGACTTAAAAACTGACTTCTTAAAAACTAACTGCTTCAAAACTAACTGCTTCAAAACTAACTGCTTCAAAACTAACTGCTTCAAAACTTGCTTCTTCAAAACTGGCTTCTTCAAAACTGGCTTCTTCAAAACTGGCTTCTTCAAAACTGGCTTCTTCAAAACTGGCTTCTTCAAAACTGGCTTCTTCAAAACTGGCTTCTTCAAAACTGACTTCTTCAAAACTGGCTTCTTCAAAACTGACTTCTGTAATCTCTGGGGCGGTTGTCCCTCTTGGCGCAACCTTCTGACTTGACCTCTTGTCAAGTATTTCTATAAATCTCTGGGGGCGGTTGTCCATCTTGGCGCAACCTTCTGACTTGACCTCTTGCCAAGTATTTCTATAAATCTCTGGGGGCGGTTGTCCATCTTGGCGCAACCTTCTGACTTGACCTCTTGTCAAGTATTTCTATAAATCTCTGGGGGCGGTTGTCCATCTTGGCGGAACCTTCTGACTTGACCTCTTGTCAAGTATTTCTATAAATCTCTGGGGGCGGTTGTCCATCTTGACGCAACCTTCTGACTTCAAAACTTATTTGCAACTTATTTGCAACGAAAACTGACTTGCAACTTATTTGCAACGAAAACTGACTCGCAACTTATTTGCAACGAAAACTGACTTGCAACCTATTTGCAACGAAAACTGACTTGCAACTTATTTGCAACTAAAACTGATTCAAAACTGACTTGCAACTTATTTGCAACTAAAACTGACTTCAAAACTGACTTGCAACTTCTTTGCAACTAAAACTGACTTGCAACTTCTTTGCAACTAAAACTGACTTCAAAACTGACTTGCAACTTCTTTGCAACTAAAACTGACTTCAAAACTGACTTGCAACTTCTTTGCAACTAAAACTGACTTCAAAACTGACTTGCAACTTCTTTGCAACTAAAACTGACTTCAAAACTGACTTGCAACTTATTTGCAACGAAAACTGACTTCAAAACTGACTTGCAACTTATTTGCAACGAAAACTGACTTCAAATATCTCTCTAAATCTATAAACTCTCTATAAACACTCTCTCTCTTAATTTGCAAGTCAATTCAATTCAGTAATTGAAAAAAATTTGCAAACAAAAATATAAAATGTAAACGACATTTCACTCTAATGTACACGAAGGTACGATACTATTATGTTTGATACATAAAATAAAATTATTCTATACTGAATATAACAGTGAAAATAACTCTGAAAATAACTCTCTGAAATTAACTCTCTCTGAAATTAACTCTCTCTGAAATTTAACTCTCTCTGAAATTAACTCTCTCTGAAATTAACTCTCTTGAAATTAACTCTCTTTGAAATTAACTCTCTTTGAAATTAACTCTCTTTGAATTTAACTCTCTTTGAAATTAAATCTCTTTGAAATTAACTCTCTTTGAAATTAACTCTCTCTTACATTTAACTTCTCTTACATTTAACTTCTCTTACATTTAACTTCTCTTACATTTAACTTCTCTTAGTAATTTTCACAGAAGTTAAATGTGTTTCACTAAAAAGAAATGTATCACTAGTGTCTGAAATGTTCACTGTGTTTCTTGTAAATTCTGATTTGATACTCATTATTAACTGTTAATAATACTGACTTTTCAAGTGTTTATAAATTACTTAAAAAAAACAAAATGTACTTAACAAAAGTTCTACTGGCAAAATCCTCAGAGACGTGTCCTGAAGACGTCTTGCTGGCTACTTCTTCTTGGATGAAAACTAGGCGTGGAGAACTTGGAGTCGTGACACCCCGTTTCAAGGGTGGATGTTACGAACTAGAAGTCGTGACACGCCGGTCAACTGGTTTTATCGTGATGCAGGGTAATTTCTATCTTGGCCAAAGAGTGGCCTCTTCTTAAAATCTTCTTCTTCTTAAAGTAATCTTCTTCTTAAAGTAATCTTCTTCTTAAAGTAATCTTCTTCTTAAAGTAATCTTCTTCTTAAAGTAATCTTCTTCTTAAAATCTGTTAAGATCCTGGTAAAGGGTCCAGTCTTGTTATCTTCCTTCTTCTATGTGTTTATCCTGGCTATAGGGTCGCCAGTTTGTTAACCCCTCCTTCTATGGCCCGGATTCGGTTCGGATTCGACGGGGGGGTTCTGGTTAGGAGGCTGCAACGGATATTTCTTCTGATACTTTTCTTCTATAATTTTCTAATTCTTTCTCTGATACTTTATAACTTATCGACTTTACTAAGTTCCTCTGACGATAGCCCAACTCGAGGGGGAAAATAAAAAGTTTCTCTTATTGTAAATTTACTTCTTAAAAATGTACAGTTATTGCTCTGAATTTACAGGAGTAGAGGTTCGACCTCTTTCGACCATAGCTCAGGCCGGAATCTAAAAATATTAAGGAGGCAAGGGGCCTCTGCCCCCCTCCCCGCAGCGAGGCTGCTAACCAGGGGAGTCTCTTAGCAGTGACCAAGGCAGAGTCTCGTAATGAAGTGTCCTTCATTTTACAAATACATGTATAATATACGCCTAAATTTTGGGGGACGGCAGTGGGAGGTTAAGTTTACGCCCTTTTTAAACACGATCAGATGTTTGACAGATTCCAAAATAAAAATTAAAAAGAAATAAATAAAAATAAAAACATCTTTTTTTTTTTTGCCACGACTGAGTACATTTTCGTTTGGGTTTATTAGAATTATGCTTGCGATTATGGATTACTTCCCATTCGCTTATGATTGTCCCTTACAGTTCTATTAAAGTACATTCTTACATTATATATAAAGTCATTACATTCAATTATAGTTTCATTGAAGTACATTACGTCGTTACCATTCTTACAGTGTTTTTATATATATATATATATATGGTTATATTATATGGTTAGATTATATGGTTAGATTACATGGTTAGATTATATGGTTAGATTATATGGTTAGATTATATGGTCAGATTATATGGTTAGATTATATATGGTTATTATATATGGTTATTATATATGGTTATTAGTACAACACAAGTACATGAGACATGACAAGATAATTTATATACAACATAATGTGTTATATTACATTATAATATGTTATGAATTTGGATCAGAGCGAAAGGGGATGTTTATCTTAGAAACGTTCGGTTCTGCTGATTCGCGAATTTGAGCATTTAACTACTGTAAGACTAATGAATGCCTTGTGAGGGTTGAACACACTTAAAAAAAAATAATAAAAAAATATATATGGACGTATTTTACATGTACATAATCCAATAGGTTTGTGCGTAATATAGAGACGCGTAAAATATGGACTGATAGGTTGATAGGTATCAGTAGACAATAGGTAGGAAACAACATAAATAATGATGTATAGAGAATGAAGTTTTTTTCTTTTTATTATTATTATTATTCTTATTATTATTATTAAAGAATTTACCATACATTCAATACGGAAGATGTCCAAATACTAAACACGTGATTCAGTGTTCAAGGTATGGAAAACGTGAAGAGAATTAAGTTACTTTATGACGTCATAGTTATTGAATTTTGTACGTATAATACAAATCATTATTAGGAAGATTTACAAGAACGAATTAGAGGCAAAGAGTTATATGCAATGTGTATGCATAATCTAGGGACGAGGGTGAGATGCAAGACAATCATAATTAATTAATAACTTCTATAACAAATAAAAATGGATACGACTAAACCATAGGTATGGTAGATCGTAGGGTTTTGACACGATCAAAAATAGGAAGCCACAAGTAAAATTATTATCCAAACTCGCGTTAAGCGATTTTGGTTCTTATGTAAAAATGAATATTGATTAATTATTCATTGTCCATTTTTACATTGCTCTCCCCTTTTAAAAATGATATTTATACAATAATCTAATAGGGTACTATTAATACAATACAAATGAGAAAATAACATCCTAACTACTTCAAGTTAGATGACGAATTTTTTTTTTACATTACAAATTTTTATACAGAACAAGTGAGTTATTATATAATATAAAAAATTCAAAGATTAATACTTTAATTTATGCAAACAGAATAAAAGGATTAATACATTAATTTGGACAAACAATTAAGTTAGGCAAAGAATGGTATTGTTAATTTAAAAAGAAAATTTCTGTGGGGAAAATTACATACATACTGAATAGTAGGTAAAAGGGAAAAATATAAATTATTTTCCAAAGTTACCCTGATCGTGCAGTCTATAACTAATTTTATTGACTATTGTAGGTAAAAATCGAATTACGTAATGGATGATGTATAGACCTGTGGTCTAGTGTGTATGTGTGTGTATTACATACAAAGTGTGTATCTTATAAATTTGAGGGATGGATTAGCGGAGAGGATTCTTAAATTAACTGAATAAACGCCTGAGCAAAAATCTATATAAATAGCATAGTTAGCACTTTCACGCTATGAAATAGTTTATTGTGACATCCAATGATTTTAGCATAAGGTTTGTATATATATATATATATATATATATATATATAGTGCGCATACATGCGTGTGTATGTGTAGGGATTTGGGAGGTTTTTGAATTAACAAAGTTTAAAACTAATGTATAATAATTTAAGATGGGTTTAGGTTATAAAATCTTTTGAGTCAATTATTGTTGTTATTATTATCATTATTATTATTATTATAAAATCCTTTAAGTTCAAGGTAGTATTTAAGTATTTAATTAAATCAGTTCCACGTATTAAGGTAATACAAAGAAATGTACTTAGAGGACTTACAATTGATGAAAGTAAATCTCACGGTTTAAAAATTGAATTTTTGGAAGATGGAATTAAATTCGACTAGTAACATTCCTAGCTATATATGAACTATATAACCATTAACATTAACCAGAAGTATCGGTACGATAATTGAATTAAGAAAATTAAGAATACAAATGAAAAATATAAATCAATTTATGCATTTTAATGAGCTAAACATAATTTTATAATATTCTTAAAAATAAAAGTAAATCGAACCTTAGATGAGTTTCGGCCAAGAATAAAGAGTGTTATTGAAATGGAAGGAAAGCATTTCGAACAATCTTTTCTTTTAATAATTTCAGGTAAATTTTACATTAAAAATTATTTTTATATACTAAAAAAAATATTAAAAAGGTTTAATAATTTTTTGCATGTTAAGTAGAAAAATCATACTCTTTCGTTGAATGTTGATAGAATTTGAATTATTTGATATTTTAGTCTGAAAACTTGTTTGCATATGATAAATACATATGTTTTATTGTGTAGAAGTTTTATTAAAATTAAATGACAAAAAAGAATAAACACAACTGAAATTTAGGGCATGTGCGGTCCTACGGGTAAATTTCCCGACCATACAGAGCAAGATAAATTAGGTACATGATCGATTAATTATTACACTATTTCTGTCATCATATAATCGCAATAATTATAAAACTCGTTACCAACATTTGTAAAAACGGTTTTGGTTGCCAACAATAAAATATGTCATTTTACCTATATATTTTTATACGCAACAATGGCATGAAAAAGAAGACAAATCGGTCCATTTCCTTCTTACAACAAAACAAAGAAAGGTTAACTAAAGACGCAACCCGGTCAATTCAGGTTGAATTAAATTATCTTTTACAACACAAAAAAAAAGGTTGAATTAAATTCTTAAATTACATTTTCTTAAATTAAATTCTCTTAACTTACAAAGAAAAAGTTGAATTCAATTGACTGCATTGAAATGACTTGGGACTTAAAAACTGACTTCTTAAAAACTAACTGCTTCAAAACTAACTGCTTCAAAACTAACTGCTTCAAAACTTGCTTCTTCAAAACTGGCTTCTTCAAAACTGGCTTCTTAAAAACTGGCTTCTTCAAAACTGGCTTCTTCAAAACTGGCTTCTTCAAAACTGGCTTCTTCAAAACTGGCTTCTTCAAAACTGACTTCTTCAAAACTGGCTTCTTCAAAACTGGCTTCTTCAAAACTGACTTCTGTAATCTCTGGGGCGGTTGTCCCTCTTGGCGCAACCTTCTGACTTGACCTCTTGCCAAGTATTTCTATAAATCTCTGGGGCGGTTGTCCATCTTGGCGCAACCTTCTGACTTGACCTCTTGCCAAGTATTTCTATAAGTCTCTGGGGGCGGTTGTCCATCTTAGCGCAACCTTCTGACTTGACCTCTTGTCAAGTATTTCTATAAATCTCTGGGGGCGGTTGTCCATCTTGGCGCAACCTTCTGACTTGACCTCTTGTCAAGTATTTCTATAAATCTCTGGGGGCGGTTGTCCATCTTGGCGGAACCTTCTGACTTGACCTCTTGCCAAGTATTTCTATAAGTCTCTGGGGGCGGTTGTCCATCTTAGCGCAACCTTCTGACTTGACCTCTTGTCAAGTATTTCTATAAATCTCTGGGGGCGGTTGTCCATCTTGACGCAACCTTCTGACTTCAAAACTTATTTGCAACTTATTTGCAACGAAAACTGCCTTGCAACTTATTTGCAACGAAAACTGACTCGCAACTTATTTGCAACGAAAACTGACTTGCAACCTATTTGCAACGAAAACTGACTTGCAACTTATTTGCAACTAAAACTGATTCAAAACTGACTTGCAACTTCTTTGCAACTAAAACTGACTTCAAAACTGACTTGCAACTTCTTTGCAACTAAAACTGACTTGCAACTTCTTTGCAACTAAAACTGACTTCAAAACTGACTTGCAACTTCTTTGCAACTAAAACTGACTTCAAAACTGACTTGCAACTTCTTTGCAACTAAAACTGACTTCAAAACTGACTTGCAACTTCTTTGCAACTAAAACTGACTTCAAAACTGACTTGCAACTTCTTTGCAACTAAAACTGACTTCAAAACTGACTTGCAACTTATTTGCAACGAAAACTGACTTCAAAACTGACTTGCAACTTATTTGCAACGAAAACTGACTTCAAATATCTCTCTAAATCTATAAACTCTCTATAAACACTCTCTCTCTTAATTTGCAAGTCAATTCAATTCAGTAATTGAAAAAAATTTGCAAACAAAAATATAAAATGTAAACGACATTTCACTCTAATGTACACGAAGGTACGATACTATTATGTTTGATACATAAAATAAAATTATTCTATACTGAATATAACAGTGAAAATAACTCTGAAAATAACTCTCTGAAATTAACTCTCTCTGAAATTAACTCTCTCTGAAATTAACTCTCTCTGAAATTAACTCTCTCTGAAATTAACTCTCTCTGAAATTAACTCTCTTTGAAATTAACTCTCTTTGAAATTAACTCTCTTTGAAATTAACTCTCTTTGAATTTAACTCTCTTTGAAATTAAATCTCTTTGAAATTAACTCTCTTTGAAATTAACTCTCTCTTACATTTAACTTCTCTTACATTTAACTTCTCTTACATTTAACTTCTCTTACATTTAACTTCTCTTAGTAATTTTCACAGAAGTTAAATGTGTTTCACTAAAAAGAAATGTATCACTAGTGTCTGAAATGTTCACTGTGTTTCTTGTAAATTCTGATTTGATACTCATTATTAACTGTTAATAATACTGACTTTTCAAGTGTTTATAAATTACTTAAAAAAAACAAAATGTACTTAACAAAAGTTCTACTGGCAAAATCCTCAGAGACGTGTCCTGAAGACGTCTTGCTGGCTACTTCTTCTTGGATGAAAACTAGGCGTGGAGAACTTGGAGTCGTGACACCCCGTTTCAAGGGTGGATGTTACGAACTAGAAGTCGTGACACGCCGGTCAACTGGTTTTATCGTGATGCAGGGTAATTTCTATCTTGGCCAAAGAGTGGCCTCTTCTTAAAATCTTCTTCTTCTTAAAGTAATCTTCTTCTTAAAGTAATCTTCTTCTTAAAGTAATCTTCTTCTTAAAGTAATCTTCTTCTTAAAGTAATCTTCTTCTTCTTAAAATCTGTTAAGATCCTGGTAAAGGGTCCAGTCTTGTTATCTTCCTTCTTCTATGTGTTTATCCTGGATATAGGGTCGCCAGTTTGTTAACCCCTCCTTCTATGGCCCGGATTCGGTTCGGATTCGACGGGGGGGTTCTGGTTAGGAGGCTGCAACGGATATTTCTTCTGATACTTTTCTTCTATAATTTTCTAATTCTTTCTCTGATACTTTATAACTTATCGACTTTACTAAGTTCCTCTGACGATAGCCCAACTCGAGGGGGAAAATAAAAAGTTTCTCTTATTGTAAATTTACTTCTTAAAAATGTACAGTTATTGCTCTGAATTTACAGGAGTAGAGGTTCGACCTCTTTCGACCATAGCTCAGGCCGGAATCTAAAAATATTAAGGAGGCAAGGGGCCTCTGCCCCCCCTCCCCGCAGCGAGGCTGCTAACCAGGGGAGTCTCTTAGCAGTGACCAAGGCAGAGTCTCGTAATGAAGTGTCCTTCATTTTACAAATACATGTACAGTGCCCGCGAAAAGTATCCGATCACCCTGGAAATTTGTATTTTTTACATAAAAAAAATGTTTAAATGTATACTAACCTTATATTAGTATTTTGTCATCTGTCCTTTGGTTTGGATGACTTGTTCTAGACGTTTTGGCATGGATTTAATCAAGTTTTGACAAACTTCCACTGATATTTCCTTGCACCATACCTTTTTGATGGCTTCTTGTAATTTTTCGACTGAGCCAGTGTCGTGGCATTCAACCTTATTTTTTATTATTAGCCACATATTTTCTATCGGATTGAGATCTGGACTATTACCAGGCCAATCCAAAATATCAAATTTATTGTCAGTAATCCATTTTGTCACTATTTTGGCCCTGTGACATGGTGCACCATCATGCATGTATGTTTTTGTCCTTTGGATTGCCATTGCCATTGGAAGTTTATCCTGTAGCATTGCTAAATACCGTGCACCATTCATAGTTGTGTTCTTCTGAAGAAAATATAGGTTTCCACGCCCATAGTAACCGAAACAACCCCAAACCATCACACTTGGAGGGTGTTTCATTGTCTTTAGGGTGTATTTAGGGTCCATCCTATTTGAGCCAATGGGCCGGCGAACCTTTTTTGGACAACTTCTGAATGTCAAAAATGTCGACTCATCACTAAATAAAACCTTCTTCCAGTCATCAACAGTCCAATGAATATATTTTTTACAAAATGCGACACGTTTTTTACGCATTTTTCATTAATGAACGGTTTCTTAGCAGCATGGCGAGATGGTAATCCGAGTTCTTTTTGGAGCCGCTCCTGGATAGTTCGTTCAGAAACACCAGATAACAAATTATTCATATTAAATTTTATTTCTTTCGCAGTTATTGTTGGGTTTTTCAATACTAAACGTTTCATACGTTTGTCTGTTCGTGAATTTGTTTTTCTCGGTCTGCCAGATCGTTTTTTAGGGACTGGCGTGGTTAGGCCGGCATTGTTCTTAGCCCGTGAAACCCATAAATTAACGGTACTTTGGGATATGTTTAATTCCTTAGCTATCTGTCTCTGTGATTTCCCACATGTATGCAAAGCAACAATAGCACCTCGACAATCACTCTTAAGTTGTTTTTTAGCACACATTATATATCAATTTTATTTACACCACTTTCTGTAAAAAATAACAAAATATCAATAAATTTACACAAACAGTGAAATCTGACAATTTTGAGACACAGCCACCCGCAACGAAGGCTACCAGAACACTAATTTGAGAATGCGTTGGATAGCTCACATATCAGCGAGCAACCTCAAAGTTACCAGATGTCGCTAGAACAAATAGAAAGTGAATTATGTGTCTCTGAATATCAAGGGAAAATATTGTATTTTCTTGAGTGATCGGATACTTTTCGCGGGCACTGTATAATATACGCCTAAATTTTGGGGGACGGCAGTGGGAGGTTAAGTTTACGCCCTTTTTAAACACGATCAGATGTTTGACAGATTCCAAAATAAAAATTAAAAAGAAATAAATAAAAATAAAAACATCTTTTTTTTTTTTGCCACGACTGAGTACATTTTCGTTTGGGTTCATTAGAATTATGCTTGCGATTATGGATTACTTCCCATTCGCTTATGATTGTCCCTTACAGTTCTATTAAAGTACATTCTTACATTATATATAAAGTCATTACATTCAATTATAGTTTCATTGAAGTACATTACGTCGTTACCATTCTTACAGTGTTTTTATATATATATATATATGGTTATATTATATGGTTAGATTATATGGTTAGATTACATGGTTAGATTATATGGTTAGATTATATGGTTAGATTATATGGTCAGATTATATGGTTAGATTATATATGGTTATTATATATGGTTATTATATATGGTTATTAGTACAACACAAGTACATGAGACATGACAAGATAATTTATATACAACATAATGTGTTATATTACATTATAATATGTTATGAATTTGGATCAGAGCGAAAGGGGATGTTTATCTTAGAAACGTTCGGTTCTGCTGATTCGCGAATTTGAGCATTTAACTACTGTAAGACTAATGAATGCCTTGTGAGGGTTGAACACACTTAAAAAAAAAATAATAAAAAAAAATATATATGGACGTATTTTACATGTACATAATCCAATAGGTTTGTGCGTAATATAGAGACGCGTAAAATATGGACTGATAGGTTGATAGGTATCAGTAGACAATAGGTAGGAAACAACATAAATAATGATGTATAGAGAATGAAGTTTTTTTCTTTTTATTATTATTATTATTCTTATTATTATTATTAAAGAATTTACCATACATTCAATACGGAAGATGTCCAAATACTAAACACGTGATTCAGTGTTCAAGGTATGGAAAACGTGAAGAGAATTAAGTTACTTTATGACGTCATAGTTATTGAATTTTGTACGTATAATACAAATCATTATTAGGAAGATTTACAAGAACGAATTAGAGGCAAAGAGTTATATGCAATGTGTATGCATAATCTAGGGACGAGGGTGAGATGCAAGACAATCATAATTAATTAATAACTTCTATAACAAATAAAAATGGATACGACTAAACCATAGGTATGGTAGATCGTAGGGTTTTGACACGATAAAAAATAGGAAGCCACAAGTAAAATTATTATCCAAACTCGCGTTAAGCGATTTTGGTTCTTATGTAAAAATGAATATTGATTAATTATTCATTGTCCATTTTTACATTGCTCTCCCCTTTTAAAAATGATATTTATACAATAATCTAATAGGGTACTATTAATACAATACAAATGAGAAAATAACATCCTAACTACTTCAAGTTAGATGCCGAATTTTTTTTTTACATTACAAATTTTTATACAGAACAAGTGAGTTATTATATAATATAAAAAATTCAAAGATTAATACTTTAATTTATGCAAACAGAATAAAAGGATTAATACATTAATTTGGACAAACAATTAAGTTAGGCAAAGAATGGTATTGTTAATTTAAAAAGAAAACTTCTGTGGGGAAAATTACATACATACTGAATAGTAGGTAAAAGGGAAAAATATAAATTATTTTCCAAAGTTACCCTGATCGTGCAGTCTATAACTAATTTTATTGACTATTGTAGGTAAAAATCGAATTACGTAATGGATGATGTATAGACCTGTGGTCTAGTGTGTATGTGTGTGTATTACATACAAAGTGTGTATCTTATAAATTTGAGGGATGGATTAGCGGAGAGGATTCTTAAATTAACTGAATAAACGCCTGAGCAAAAATCTATATAAATAGCATAGTTAGCACTTTCACGCTATGAAATAGTTTATTGTGACATCCAATGATTTTAGCATAAGGTTTGTATATATATATATATATATATATATATATATATATATAGTGCGCATACATGCGTGTGTATGTGTAGGGATTTGGGAGGTTTTTGAATTAACAAAGTTTAAAACTAATGTATAATAATTTAAGATGGGTTTAGGGTTATAAAATCTTTTGAGTCAATTATTGTTGTTATTATTATCATTATTATTATTATTATAAAATCCTTTAAGTTCAAGGTAGTATTTAAGTATTTAATTAAATCAGTTCCACGTATTAAGGTAATACAAAGAAATGTACTTAGAGGACTTACAATTGATGAAAGTAAATCTCACGGTTTAAAAATTGAATTTTTGGAAGATGGAATTAAATTCGACTAGTAACATTCCTAGCTATATATGAACTATATAACCATTAACATTAACCAGAAGTATCGGTACGATAATTGAATTAAGAAAATTAAGAATACAAATGAAAAATATAAATCAATTTATGCATTTTAATGAGCTAAACATAATTTTATAATATTCTTAAAAATAAAAGTAAATCGAACCTTAGATGAGTTTCGGCCAAGAATAAAGAGTGTTATTGAAATGGAAGGAAAGCATTTCGAACAATCTTTTCTTTTAATAATTTCAGGTAAATTTTACATTAAAAATTATTTTTATACTAAAAAAAATATTAAAAAGGTTTAATAATTTTTTGCATGTTAAGTAGAAAATCATACTCTTTCGTTATGTTGATAGAATTTGAATTATTTGATATTTTAGTCTGAAAACTTGTTTGCATATGATAAATACATATGTTTTATTGTGTAGAAGTTTTATTAAAATTAAATGACAAAAAAGAATAAACACAACTGAAATTTAGGGCATGTGCGGTCCTACGGGTAAATTTCCCGACCATACAGAGCAAGATAAATTAGGTACATGATCGATTAATTATTACACTATTTCTGTCATCATATAATCGCAATAATTATAAAACTCGTTACCAACATTTGTAAAAACGGTTTTGGTTGCCAACAATAAAATATGTCATTTTACCTATATATTTTTATACGCAACAATGGCATGAAAAAGAAGACAAATCGGTCCATTTCCTTCTTACAACAAAACAAAGAAAGGTTAACTAAAGACGCAACCCGGTCAATCAGGTTGATTAAATTATCTTTTACAACACAAAAAAAAAAGGTTGAATTAAATTCTTAAATTACATTTTCTTAAATTAAATTCTCTTAACTTACAAAGAAAAAGTTGAATTCAATTGACTGCATTGAAATGACTTGGGACTTAAAAACTGACTTCTTAAAAACTAACTGCTCCAAAACTAACTGCTTCAAAACTTGCTTCTTCAAAACTGGCTTCTTCAAAACTGGCTTCTTCAAAACTGGCTTCTTCAAAACTGGCTTCTTCAAAACTGGCTTCTTCAAAACTGGCTTCTTCAAAACTGACTTCTTCAAAACTGGCTTCTTCAAAACTGACTTCTTCAAAACTAGCTTCTTCAAAACTGGCTTCTTCAAAACTGACTTCTGTAATCTCTGGGACGGTTGTCCCTCTTGGCGCAACCTTCTGACTTGACCTCTTGTCAAGTATTTCTATAAATCTCTGGGGGCGGTTGTCCATCTTGGCGCAACCTTCTGACTTGACCTCTTGCCAAGTATTTCTATAAGTCTCTGGGGGCGGTTGTCCATCTTAGCGCATCCTTCTGACTTGACCTCTTGTCAAGTATTTCTATAAATCTCTGGGGGCGGTTGTCCATCTTGGCGCAACCTTCTGACTTGACCTCTTGTCAAGTATTTCTATAAATCTCTGGGGGCGGTTGTCCATCTTGGCGGAACCTTCTGACTTGACCTCTTGTCAAGTATTTCTATAAATCTCTGGGGGCGGTTGTCCATCTTGACGCAACCTTCTGACTTCAAAACTTATTTGCAACTTATTTGCAACGAAACTGACTTGCAACTTATTTGCAACGAAAACTGACTCGCAACGTTATTTGCAACGAAAACTGACTTGCAACTATTTGCAACGAAAACTGACTTGCAACTTATTTTCAACTAAAACTGATTCAAAACTGACTTGCAACTTATTTGCACTAAAACTGACTTCAAAACTGACTTGCAACTTCTTTGCAACTAAAACTGACTTCAAAACTGACTTGCAACTTCTTTGCAACTAAAACTGACTTCAAAACTGACTTGCAACTTCTTTGCAACTAAACTGACTTCAAAACTGACTTGCAACTTCTTTGCAACTAAAACTGACTTCAAAACTGACTTGCAACTTCTTTGCAACTAAAACTGACTTCAAAACTGACTTGCAACTTATTTGCAACGAAAACTGACTTCAAAACTGACTTGCAACTTATTTGCAACGAAAACTGACTTCAAATATCTCTCTAAATCTATAAACTCTCTATAACACTCTCTCTCTTAATTTGCAAGTCAATTCAATTCAGTAATTGAAAAAAATTTGCAAACAAAAATATAAAATGTAAACGACATTTCACTCTAATGTACACGAAGGTACGATACTATTATGTTTGATACATAAAATAAAATTATTCTATACTGAATATAACAGTGAAAATAACTGAAAATAACTCTGAAATTAACTCTCTCTGAAATTAACTCTCTCTGAAATTAACTCTCTCTGAAATTAACTCTCTCTGAAATTAACTCTCTCTGAAATTAACTCTCTTTGAAATTAACTCTCTTTGAAATTAACTCTCTTTGAATTAACTCTCTTTGAATTTAACTCTCTTTGAAATTAAATCTCTTTGAAATTAACTCTCTTTGAAATTAACTCTCTCTTACATTTAACTTCTCTTACATTTAACTTCTCTTACATTTAACTTCTCTTACATTTAACTTCTCTTAGTAATTTTCACAGAAGTTAAATGTGTTTCACTAAAAAGAAATGTATCACTAGTGTCTGAAATGTTCACTGTGTTTCTTGTAAATTCTGATTTGATACTCATTATTAACTGTTAATAATACTGACTTTTCAAGTGTTTATAAATTACTTAAAAAAAACAAAATGTACTTAACAAAAGTTCTACTGGCAAAATCCTCAGAGACGTGTCCTGAAGACGTCTTGCTGGCTACTTCTTCTTGGATGAAAACTAGGCGTGGAGAACTTGGAGTCGTGACACCCCGTTTCAAGGGTGGATGTTACGAACTAGAAGTCGTGACACGCCGGTCAACTGGTTTTATCGTGATGCAGGGTAATTTCTATCTTGGCCAAAGAGTGGCCTCTTCTTAAAATCTTCTTCTTCTTAAAGTAATCTTCTTCTTAAAGTAATCTTCTTCTTAAAGTAATCTTCTTCTTAAAGTAATCTTCTTAAAGTAATCTTCTTCTTCTTAAAATCTGTTAAGATCCTGGTAAAGGGTCCAGTCTTGTTATCTTCCTTCTTCTATGTGTTTATCCTGGCTATAGGGTCGCCAGTTTGTTAACCCCTCCTTCTATGGCCCGGATTCGGTTCGGATTCGACGGGGGGGTTCTGGTTAGGAGGCTGCAACGGATATTTCTTCTGATACTTTTCTTCTATAATTTTCTAATTCTTTCTCTGATACTTTATAACTTATCGACTTTACTAAGTTCCTCTGACGATAGCCCAACTCGAGGGGGAAAATAAAAAGTTTCTCTTATTGTAAATTTACTTCTTAAAAATGTACAGTTATTGCTCTGAATTTACAGGAGTAGAGGTTCGACCTCTTTCGACCATAGCTCAGGCCGGAATCTAAAAATATTAAGGAGGCAAGGGGCCTCTGCCCCCCCTCCCCGCAGCGAGGCTGCTAACCAGGGGAGTCTCTTAGCAGTGACCAAGGCAGAGTCTCGTAATGAAGTGTCCTTCATTTTACAAATACATGTATAATATACGCCTAAATTTTGGGGGACGGCAGTGGGAGGTTAAGTTTACGCCCTTTTTAAACACGATCAGATGTTTGACAGATTCCAAAATAAAAATTAAAAAGAAATAAATAAAAATAAAAACATCTTTTTTTTTTTGCCACGACTGAGTACATTTTCGTTTGGGTTTATTAGAATTATGCTTGCGATTATGGATTACTTCCCATTCGCTTATGATTGTCCCTTACAGTTCTATTAAAGTACATTCTTACATTATATATAAAGTCATTACATTCAATTATAGTTTCATTGAAGTACATTACGTCGTTACCATTCTTACAGTGTTTTATATATATATATATATATGGTTATATTATATGGTTAGATTATATGGTTAGATTACATGGTTAGATTATATGGTTAGATTATATGGTTAGATTATATGGTCAGATTATATGGTTAGATTATATATGGTTATTATATATGGTTATTATATATGGTTATTAGTACAACACAAGTACATGAGACATGACAAGATAATTTATATACAACATAATGTGTTATATTACATTATAATATGTTATGAATTTGGATCAGAGCGAAAGGGGATGTTTATCTTAGAAACGTTCGGTTCTGCTGATTCGCGAATTTGAGCATTTAACTACTGTAAGACTAATGAATGCCTTGTGAGGGTTGAACACACTTAAAAAAAAAATAAAAAAAAAAATATATGGACGTATTTTACATGTACATAATCCAATAGGTTTGTGCGTAATATAGAGACGCGTAAAATATGGACTGATAGGTTGATAGGTATCAGTAGACAATAGGTAGGAAACAACATAAATAATGATGTATAGAGAATGAAGTTTTTTTCTTTTTATTATTATTATTATTCTTATTATTATTATTAAAGAATTTACCATACATTCAATACGGAAGATGTCCAAATACTAAACACGTGATTCAGTGTTCAAGGTATGGAAAACGTGAAGAGAATTAAGTTACTTTATGACGTCATAGTTATTGAATTTTGTACGTATAATACAAATCATTATTAGGAAGATTTACAAGAACGAATTAGAGGCAAAGAGTTATATGCAATGTGTATGCATAATCTAGGGACGAGGGTGAGATGCAAGACAATCATAATTAATTAATAACTTCTATAACAAATAAAAATGGATACGACTAAACCATAGGTATGGTAGATCGTAGGGTTTTGACACGATCAAAAATAGGAAGCCACAAGTAAAATTATTATCCAAACTCGCGTTAAGCGATTTTGGTTCTTATGTAAAAATGAATATTGATTAATTATTCATTGTCCATTTTTACATTGCTCTCCCCTTTTAAAAATGATATTTATACAATAATCTAATAGGGTACTATTAATACAATACAAATGAGAAAATAACATCCTAACTACTTCAAGTTAGATGACGAATTTTTTTTTTACATTACAAATTTTTATACAGAACAAGTGAGTTATTATATAATATAAAAAATTCAAAGATTAATACTTTAATTTATGCAAACAGAATAAAAGGATTAATACATTAATTTGGACAAACAATTAAGTTAGGCAAAGAATGGTATTGTTAATTTAAAAAGAAAATTTCTGTGGGGAAAATTACATACATACTGAATAGTAGGTAAAAGGGAAAAATATAAATTATTTTCCAAAGTTACCCTGATCGTGCAGTCTATAACTAATTTTATTGACTATTGTAGGTAAAAATCGAATTACGTAATGGATGATGTATAGACCTGTGGTCTAGTGTGTATGTGTGTGTATTACATACAAAGTGTGTATCTTATAAATTTGAGGGATGGATTAGCGGAGAGGATTCTTAAATTAACTGAATAAACGCCTGAGCAAAAATCTATATAAATAGCATAGTTAGCACTTTCACGCTATGAAATAGTTTATTGTGACATCCAATGATTTTAGCATAAGGTTTGTATATATATATATATATATATATATATATATATATATATAGTGCGCATACATGCGTGTGTATGTGTAGGGATTTGGGAGGTTTTTGAATTAACAAAGTTTAAAACTAATGTATAATAATTTAAGATGGGTTTAGGGTTATAAAATCTTTTGAGTCAATTATTGTTGTTATTATTATCATTATTATTATTATTATAAAATCCTTTAAGTTCAAGGTAGTATTTAAGTATTTAATTAAATCAGTTCCACGTATTAAGGTAATACAAAGAAATGTACTTAGAGGACTTACAATTGATGAAAGTAAATCTCACGGTTTAAAAATTGAATTTTTGGAAGATGGAATTAAATTCGACTAGTAACATTCCTAGCTATATATGAACTATATAACCATTAACATTAACCAGAAGTATCGGTACGATAATTGAATTAAGAAAATTAAGAATACAAATGAAAAATATAAATCAATTTATGCATTTTAATGAGCTAAACATAATTTTATAATATTCTTAAAAATAAAAGTAAATCGAACCTTAGATGAGTTTCGGCCAAGAATAAAGAGTGTTATTGAAATGGAAGGAAAGCATTTCGAACAATCTTTTCTTTAATAATTTCAGGTAAATTTTACATTAAAAATTATTTTTATATACTAAAAAAAATATTAAAAAGGTTTAATAATTTTTTGCATGTTAAGTAGAAAAATCATACTCTTTCGTTGAATGTTGATAGAATTTGAATTATTTGATATTTTAGTCTGAAAACTTGTTTGCATATGATAAATACATATGTTTTATTGTGTAGAAGTTTTATTAAAATTAAATGACAAAAAAGAATAAACACAACTGAAATTTAGGGCATGTGCGGTCCTACGGGTAAATTTCCCGACCATACAGAGCAAGATAAATTAGGTACATGATCGATTAATTATTACACTATTTCTGTCATCATATAATCGCAATAATTATAAAACTCGTTACCAACATTTGTAAAAACGGTTTTGGTTGCCAACAATAAAATATGTCATTTTACCTATATATTTTTATACGCAACAATGGCATGAAAAAGAAGACAAATCGGTCCATTTCCTTCTTACAACAAAACAAAGAAAGGTTAACTAAAGACGCAACCCGGTCAATTCAGGTTGAATTAAATTATCTTTTACAACATAAAAAAAAAAGGTTGAATTAAATTCTTAAATTACATTTTCTTAAATTAAATTCTCTTAACTTACAAAGAAAAAGTTGAATTCAATTGACTGCATTGAAATGACTTGGGACTTAAAAACTGACTTCTTAAAAACTAACTGCTTCAAAACTAACTGCTTCAAAACTTGCTTCTTCAAAACTGGCTTCTTCAAAACTGGCTTCTTCAAAACTGGCTTCTTCAAAACTGGCTTCTTCAAAACTGGCTTCTTCAAAACTGGCTTCTTCAAAACTGACTTCTTCAAAACTGGCTTCTTCAAAACTGACTTCTTCAAAACTGGCTTCTTCAAAACTGGCTTCTTCAAAACTGACTTCTGTAATCTCTGGGGCGGTTGTCCCTCTTGGCGCAACCTTCTGACTTGACCTCTTGTCAAGTATTTCTATAAATCTCTGGGGGCGGTTGTCCATCTTGGCGCAACCTTCTGACTTGACCTCTTGCCAAGTATTTCTATAAGTCTCTGGGGGCGGTTGTCCATCTTAGCGCAACCTTCTGACTTGACCTCTTGTCAAGTATTTCTATAAATCTCTGGGGGCGGTTGTCCATCTTGGCGCAACCTTCTGACTTGACCTCTTGTCAAGTATTTCTATAAATCTCTGGGGGCGGTTGTCCATCTTGGCGGAACCTTCTGACTTGACCTCTTGTCAAGTATTTCTATAAATCTCTGGGGGCGGTTGTCCATCTTGACGCAACCTTCTGACTTCAAAACTTATTTGCAACTTATTTGCAACGAAAACTGACTTGCAACTTATTTGCAACGAAAACTGACTCGCAACGTATTTGCAACGAAAACTGACTTGCAACCTATTTGCAACGAAAACTGACTTGCAACTTATTTTCAACTAAAACTGATTCAAAACTGACTTGCAACTTTTTGCAACTAAAACTGACTTCAAAACTGACTTGCAACTTCTTTGCAACTAAAACTGACTTCAAAACTGACTTGCAACTTCTTTGCAACTAAAACTGACTTCAAAACTGACTTGCAACTTCTTTGCAACTAAAACTGACTTCAAAACTGACTTGCAACTTCTTTGCAACTAAAACTGACTTCAAAACTGACTTGCAACTTCTTTGCAACTAAAACTGACTTCAAAACTGACTTGCAACTTATTTGCAACGAAAACTGACTTCAAAACTGACTTGCAACTTATTTGCAACGAAAACTGACTTCAAATATCTCTCTAAATCTATAAACTCTCTATAAACACTCTCTCTCTTAATTTGCAAGTCAATTCAATTCAGTAATTGAAAAAAATTTGCAAACAAAAATATAAAATGTAAACGACATTTCACTCTAATGTACACGAAGGTACGATACTATTATGTTTGATACATAAAATAAAATTATTCTATACTGAATATAACAGTGAAAATAACTCTGAAAATAACTCTCTGAAATTAACTCTCTCTGAAATTAACTCTCTCTGAAATTAACTCTCTCTGAAATTAACTCTCTCTGAAATTAACTCTCTTTGAAATTAACTCTCTTTGAAATTAACTCTCTTTGAAATTAACTCTCTTTGAATTAACTCTTTGAATTTAACTCTCTTGAAATTAAATCTCTTTGAAATTAACTCTCTTTGAAATTAACTCTCTCTTACATTTAACTTCTCTTACATTTAACTTCCTTACATTTAACTTCTCTTACATTTAACTTCTCTTAGTAATTTTCACAGAAGTTAAATGTGTTTCACTAAAAAGAAATGTATCACTAGTGTCTGAAATGTTCACTGTGTTTCTTGTAAATTCTGATTTGATACTCATTATTAACTGTTAATAATACTGACTTTTCAAGTGTTTATAAATTACTTAAAAAAAACAAAATGTACTTAACAAAAGTTCTACTGGCAAAATCCTCAGAGACGTGTCCTGAAGACGTCTTGCTGGCTACTTCTTCTTGGATGAAAACTAGGCGTGGAGAACTTGGAGTCGTGACACCCCGTTTCAAGGGTGGATGTTACGAACTAGAAGTCGTGACACGCCGGTCAACTGGTTTTATCGTGATGCAGGGTAATTTCTATCTTGGCCAAAGAGTGGCCTCTTCTTAAAATCTTCTTCTTCTTAAAGTAATCTTCTTCTTAAAGTAATCTTCTTCTTAAAGTAATCTTCTTCTTAAAGTAATCTTCTTCTTAAAGTAATCTTCTTCTTAAAGTCTTCTTCAAAATCTGTTAAGATCCTGGTAAAGGGTCCAGTCTTGTTATCTTCCTTCTTCTATGTGTTTATCCTGGCTATAGGGTCGCCAGTTTGTTAACCCCTCCTTCTATGGCCCGGATTCGGTTCGGATTCGACGGGGGGGTTCTGGTTAGGAGGCTGCAACGGATATTTCTTCTGATACTTTTCTTCTATAATTTTCTAATTCTTTCTCTGATACTTTATAACTTATCGACTTTACTAAGTTCCTCTGACGATAGCCCAACTCGAGGGGGAAAATAAAAAGTTTCTCTTATTGTAAATTTACTTCTTAAAAATGTACAGTTATTGCTCTGAATTTACAGGAGTAGAGGTTCGACCTCTTTCGACCATAGCTCAGGCCGGAATCTAAAAATATTAAGGAGGCAAGGGGCCTCTGCCCCCCTCCCCGCAGCGAGGCTGCTAACCAGGGGAGTCTCTTAGCAGTGACCAAGGCAGAGTCTCGTAATGAAGTGTCCTTCATTTTACAAATACATGTATAATATACGCCTAAAATTTTGGGGACGGCAGTGGAGGTTAAGTTTACGCCCTTTTTAAACACGATCAGAGTTTGACAGATTCAAAATAAAATAAAAAGAAATAAATAAAAATAAAAAATCTTTTTTTTTTTGCCACGACTGAGTACATTTTCGTTTGGGTTATAGAATATGCTTGCGATTATGGATTACTTCCCATTCGCTTATGATTGTCCCTTACAGTTCTATTAAAGTACATTCTTACATTATATATAAAGTCATTACATTCAATTATAGTTTCATTGAAGTACATTACGTCGTTACCATTCTTACAGTGTTTTTATATATATATATATATGGTTATATTATATGGTTAGATTATATGTTAGATTACATGGTTAGATTATGGTTAGATTATATGGTTAGATTATATGGTCAGATTATATGGTTAGATTATATATGGTTATTATATATGGTTATTATATATGGTTATAGTACAACACAAGTACATGGACATGACAAGATAATTTATATACAACATAATGTGTTATATTACATTATAATATGTTATGAATTTGGATCAGAGCGAAAGGGGATGTTTATCTTAGAAACGTTCGGTTCTGCTGATTCGCGAATTTGAGCATTTAACTACGTAAGACTAATGAATGCCTTGTGAGGGTTGAACACACTTAAAAAAAAAAAAATAAAAAAAAATATATATGGACGTATTTTACATGTACATAATCCAATAGGTTGTGCGTAATATAGAGACGCGTAAAATATGGATGATAGGTTGATAGGTATCAGTAGACAATAGGTAGGAAACAACATAAATAATGATGTATAGAGAATGAAGTTTTTTTCTTTATTATTATTATTATTCTATTATATTATTAAAGAATTTACCATACATTCAATACGGAAGATGTCCAAATACTAAACACGTGATTCAGTGTTCAAGGTATGGAAAACGTGAAGAGAATTAAGTTACTTTATGACGTCATAGTTATTGAATTTGTACGTATAATACAATCATTATTAGGAAGATTTACAAGAACGAATTAGAGGCAAAGAGTTATATGCAAGTGTATGCATAATCTAGGGACGAGGGTGAGATGCAAGACAATCATAATTAATTAATAACTTCTATAACAAATAAAAATGGATACGACTAAACCATAGGTATGGTAGATCGTAGGTTTTGACACGATAAAAATAGGAAGCCACAAGTAAAATTATTATCCAAACTCGCGTTAAGCGATTTTGGTTCTTATGTAAAAATGAATATTGATTATTATTCATTGTCCATTTTTACATTGCTCTCCCCTTTTAAAAATGATATTTATACAATAATCTAATAAGGGTACTATTAATACAATACAAATGAGAAAATAACATCCTAACTACTTCAAGTTAGATGCCGAATTTTTTTTTACATTACAAATTTTTATACAGAACAAGTGAGTTTATTATATTATAAAAAATTCAAAGATTAATACTTTAATTTATGCAAACAGAATAAAAGGATTAATACATAATTTGGACAAACAATTAAGTTAGGCAAGAATGGTATGTTAATTTAAAAAGAAAATTCTGTGAAAATTACATACATACTGAATAGTAGGTAAAAGGGAAAAATATAAATTATTTTCCAAAGTTACCCTGATCGTGCAGTCTATAACTATTTATATTGACTATTGTAGGTAAAAATCGAATTACGTAATGGATGATGTATAGACCTGTGGTCTAGTGTGTATGTGTGTGTATTACATACAAAGTGTGTATCTTATAAATTTGAGGGTGGATTAGCGGAGAGGATTCTTAAATTAACTGAATAAACGCCTGAGCAAAATCTATATAAATAGCATAGTTAGCACTTTCACGCTATGAAATAGTTTATTGTGACATCCAATGATTTTAGCATAAGGTTTGTATATATATATATATATATATATATATATATATATATATAGTGCGCATACATGCGTGTGTATGTGTAGGGATTTGGGAGGTTTTTGAATTAACAAAGTTTAAAACTAATGTATAATAATTTAAGATGGGTTTAGGGTTATAAAATCTTTTGAGTCAATTATTGTTGTTATTATTATCATTATTATTATTATTTAAAATCCTTTAAGTTCAAGGTAGTATTTAAGTATTTAATTAAATCAGTTCCACGTATTAAGGTAATACAAAGAAATGTACTTAGAGGACTTACAATTGATGAAAGTAAATCTCACGGTTTAAAAATGAATTTTTGGAAGATGGAATTAAATTCGACTAGTAACATTCCTAGCTATATATGAACTATATAACCATTAACATTAACCAGAAGTATCGGTACGATAATTGAATTAAGAAAATTAAGAATACAAATGAAAAATATAAATCAATTTATGCATTTAATGAGCTAAACATAATTTTATAATATTCTTAAAAATAAAAGTAAATCGAACCTTAGATGAGTTTCGGCCAAGAATAAAGAGTGTTATTGAATGGAAGGAAAGCATTTCGAACAATCTTTTCTTTTAATAATTTCAGGTAAATTTTACATTAAAAATTATTTATATACTAAAAAAAATATTAAAAAGGTTTAATAATTTTTGCATGTTAAGTAGAAAAATCATACTCTTTCGTTATGTTGATAGAATTTGAATTATTGATATTTTAGTCTGAAAACTTGTTTGCATATGATAAATACATATGTTTTATTGTGTAGAAGTTTTATTAAAATTAAATGACAAAAAAGAATAAACACAACTGAAATTTAGGGCATGTGCGGTCCTACGGGTAATTTTCCCGACCATACAGAGCAAGATAATTAGGTACATGATCGATTAATTATTACACTATTTCTGTCATCATATAATCGCAATAATTATAAAACTCGTTACCAACATTTGTAAAAACGGTTTTGGTTGCCAACAATAAAATATGTCATTTTACCTATATATTTTTATACGCAACAATGGCATGAAAAAGAAGACAAATCGGTCCATTTCCTTCTTACAACAAAACAAAGAAAGGTTAACTAAAGACGCAACCCGGTCAATTCAGGTTGAATTAAATTATCTTTTACACACAAAAAAAAAAGGTTGAATTAAATTCTTAAATTACATTTTCTTAAATTAAATTCTCTTAACTTACAAAGAAAAAGTTGAATTCAATTGACTGCATTGAAATGACTTGGGACTTAAAAACTGACTTCTTAAAAACTAACTGCTTCAAAACTAACTGCTTCAAAACTTGCTTCTTCAAAACTGGCTTCTTCAAAACTGGCTTCTTCAAAACTGGCTTCTTCAAAACTGGCTTCTTCAAAACTGGCTTCTTCAAAACTGGCTTCTTCAAAACTGACTTCTTCAAAACTGGCTTCTTCAAAACTGACTTCTTCAAAACTGCTTCTTCAAAACTGGCTTCTTCAAAACTGACTTCTGTAATCTCTGGGACGGTTGTCCCTCTTGGCGCAACCTTCTGACTTGACCTCTTGTCAAGTATTCTATAAATCTCTGGGGGCGGTTGTCCATCTTGGCGCAACCTTCTGACTTGACCTCTTGCCAAGTATTTCTATAAGTCTCTGGGGGCGGTTGTCCATCTTAGCGCAACCTTCTGACTTGACCTCTTGTCAAGTATTTCTATAAATCTCTGGGGGCGGTTGTCCATCTTGGCGCAACCTTCTGACTTGACCTCTTGTCAAGTATTTCTATAAATCTCTGGGGGCGGTTGTCCATCTTGGCGGAACCTTCTGACTTGACCTCTTGTCAAGTATTTCTATAAATCTCTGGGGGCGGTTGTCCATCTTGACGCAACCTTCTGACTTCAAAACTTATTTGCAACTTATTTGCAACGAAAACTGACTTGCAACTTATTTGCAACGAAAACTGACTCGCAACTTATTTGCAACGAAAACTGACTTGCAACCTATTTGCAACGAAAACTGACTTGCAACTTATTTGCAACTAAAACTGATTCAAAACTGACTTGCAACTTATTTGCAACTAAAACTGACTTCAAAACTGACTTGCAACTTCTTTGCAACTAAAACTGACTTCA
The DNA here is from genome assembly GCA_023014485.1 of Bathynomus jamesi. Taxonomy (NCBI): domain Eukaryota; kingdom Metazoa; phylum Arthropoda; class Malacostraca; order Isopoda; family Cirolanidae; genus Bathynomus; species Bathynomus jamesi. Next base: position 309,134 of record JAJOZX010003996.1, on the reverse strand, counting down.
AAACTGACTTGCAACTTCTTTGCAACTAAAACTGACTTCAAAACTGACTTGCAACTTCTTTGCAACTAAAACTGACTTCAAAACTGACTTGCAACTTCTTTGCAACTAAAACTGACTTCAAAACTGACTTGCAACTTCTTTGCAACTAAAACTGACTTCAAAACTGACTTGCAACTTATTTGCAACGAAAACTGACTTCAAAACTGACTTGCAACTTATTTGCAACGAAAACTGACTTCAAATATCTCTCTAAATCTATAAACTCTCTATAAACACTCTCTCTCTTAATTTGCAAGTCAATTCAATTCAGTAATTGAAAAAAATTTGCAAACAAAAATATAAAATGTAAACGACATTTCACTCTAATGTACACGAAGGTACGATACTATTATGTTTGATACATAAAATAAAATTATTCTATACTGAATATAACAGTGAAAATAACTGAAAATAACTCTCTGAAATTAACTCTCTCTGAAATTAACTCTCTCTGAAATTAACTCTCTCTGAAATTAACTCTCTCTGAAATTAACTCTCTCTGAAATTAACTCTCTTTGAAATTAACTCTCTTTGAAATTAACTCTCTTTGAAATTAACTCTCTTTGAATTTAACTCTCTTTGAAATTAAATCTCTTTGAAATTAACTCTCTTTGAAATTAACTCTCTCTTACATTTAACTTCTCTTACATTTAACTTCTCTTACATTTAACTTCTCTTACATTTAACTTCTCTTAGTAATTTTCACAGAAGTTAAATGTGTTTCACTAAAAAGAAATGTATCACTAGTGTCTGAAATGTTCACTGTGTTTCTTGTAAATTCTGATTTGATACTCATTATTAACTGTTAATAATACTGACTTTTCAAGTGTTTATAAATTACTTAAAAAAAACAAAATGTACTTAACAAAAGTTCTACTGGCAAAATCCTCAGAGACGTGTCCTGAAGACGTCTTGCTGGCTACTTCTTCTTGGATGAAAACTAGGCGTGGAGAACTTGGAGTCGTGACACCCCGTTTCAAGGGTGGATGTTACGAACTAGAAGTCGTGACACGCCGGTCAACTGGTTTTATCGTGATGCAGGGTAATTTCTATCTTGGCCAAAGAGTGGCCTCTTCTTAAAATCTTCTTCTTCTTAAAGTAATCTTCTTCTTAAAGTAATCTTCTTCTTAAAGTAATCTTCTTCTTAAAGTAATCTTCTTCTTAAAGTAATCTTCTTCTTAAAGTAATCTTCTTCTTCTTAAAATCTGTTAAGATCCTGGTAAAGGGTCCAGTCTTGTTATCTTCCTTCTTCTATGTGTTTATCCTGGCTATAGGGTCGCCAGTTTGTTAACCCCTCCTTCTATGGCCCGGATTCGGTTCGGATTCGACGGGGGGGTTCTGGTTAGGAGGCTGCAACGGATATTTCTTCTGATACTTTTCTTCTATAATTTTCTAATTCTTTCTCTGATACTTTATAACTTATCGACTTTACTAAGTTCCTCTGACGATAGCCCAACTCGAGGGGGAAAATAAAAAGTTTCTCTTATTGTAAATTTACTTCTTAAAAATGTACAGTTATTGCTCTGAATTTACAGGAGTAGAGGTTCGACCTCTTTCGACCATAGCTCAGGCCGGAATCTAAAAATATTAAGGAGGCAAGGGGCCTCTGCCCCCCCTCCCCGCAGCGAGGCTGCTAACCAGGGGAGTCTCTTAGCAGTGACCAAGGCAGAGTCTCGTAATGAAGTGTCCTTCATTTTACAAATACATGTATAATATACGCCTAAATTTTGGGGGACGGCAGTGGGAGGTTAAGTTTACGCCCTTTTTAAACACGATCAGATGTTTGACAGATTCCAAAATAAAAATTAAAAAGAAATAAATAAAAATAAAAACATCTTTTTTTTTTTTGCCACGACTGAGTACATTTTCGTTTGGGTTTATTAGAATTATGCTTGCGATTATGGATTACTTCCCATTCGCTTATGATTGTCCCTTACAGTTCTATTAAAGTACATTCTTACATTATATATAAAGTCATTACATTCAATTATAGTTTCATTGAAGTACATTACGTCGTTACCATTCTTACAGTGTTTTTATATATATATATATATGGTTATATTATATGGTTAGATTATATGGTTAGATTACATGGTTAGATTATATGGTTAGATTATATGGTTAGATTATATGGTCAGATTATATGGTTAGATTATATATGGTTATTATATATGGTTATTATATATGGTTATTAGTACAACACAAGTACATGAGACATGACAAGATAATTTATATACAACATAATGTGTTATATTACATTATAATATGTTATGAATTTGGATCAGAGCGAAAGGGGATGTTTATCTTAGAAACGTTCGGTTCTGCTGATTCGCGAATTTGAGCATTTAACTACTGTAAGACTAATGAATGCCTTGTGAGGGTTGAACACACAAAAAAAAATAATAAAAAAAAATATATATGGACGTATTTTACATGTACATAATCCAATAGGTTTGTGCGTAATATAGAGACGCGTAAAATATGGACTGATAGGTTGATAGGTATCAGTAGACAATAGGTAGGAAACAACATAAATAATGATGTATAGAGAATGAAGTTTTTTTCTTTTTATTATTATTATTATTCTTATTATTATTATTAAAGAATTTACCATACATTCAATACGGAAGATGTCCAAATACTAAACACGTGATTCAGTGTTCAAGGTATGGAAAACGTGAAGAGAATTAAGTTACTTTATGACGTCATAGTTATTGAATTTTGTACGTATAATACAAATCATTATTAGGAAGATTTACAAGAACGAATTAGAGGCAAAGAGTTATATGCAATGTGTATGCATAATCTAGGGACGAGGGTGAGATGCAAGACAATCATAATTAATTAATAACTTCTATAACAAATAAAAATGGATACGACTAAACCATAGGTATGGTAGATCGTAGGGTTTTGACACGATCAAAAATAGGAAGCCACAAGTAAAATTATTATCCAAACTCGCGTTAAGCGATTTTGGTTCTTATGTAAAAATGAATATTGATTAATTATTCATTGTCCATTTTTACATTGCTCTCCCCTTTTAAAAATGATATTTATACAATAATCTAATAGGGTACTATTAATACAATACAAATGAGAAAATAACATCCTAACTACTTCAAGTTAGATGACGAATTTTTTTTTTACATTACAAATTTTTATACAGAACAAGTGAGTTATTATATAATATAAAAAATTCAAAGATTAATACTTTAATTTATGCAAACAGAATAAAAGGATTAATACATTAATTTGGACAAACAATTAAGTTAGGCAAAGAATGGTATTGTTAATTTAAAAAGAAAATTTCTGTGGGGAAAATTACATACATACTGAATAGTAGGTAAAAGGGAAAAATATAAATTATTTTCCAAAGTTACCCTGATCGTGCAGTCTATAACTAATTTTATTGACTATTGTAGGTAAAAATCGAATTACGTAATGGATGATGTATAGACCTGTGGTCTAGTGTGTATGTGTGTGTATTACATACAAAGTGTGTATCTTATAAATTTGAGGGATGGATTAGCGGAGAGGATTCTTAAATTAACTGAATAAACGCCTGAGCAAAAATCTATATAAATAGCATAGTTAGCACTTTCACGCTATGAAATAGTTTATTGTGACATCCAATGATTTTAGCATAAGGTTTGTATATATATATATATATATATATATATATATATAGTGCGCATACATGCGTGTGTATGTGTAGGGATTTGGGAGGTTTTTGAATTAACAAAGTTTAAAACTAATGTATAATAATTTAAGATGGGTTTAGGGTTATAAAATCTTTTGAGTCAATTATTGTTGTTATTATTATCATTATTATTATTATTATAAAATCCTTTAAGTTCAAGGTAGTATTTAAGTATTTAATTAAATCAGTTCCACGTATTAAGGTAATACAAAGAAATGTACTTAGAGGACTTACAATTGATGAAAGTAAATCTCACGGTTTAAAAATTGAATTTTTGGAAGATGGAATTAAATTCGACTAGTAACATTCCTAGCTATATATGAACTATATAACCATTAACATTAACCAGAAGTATCGGTACGATAATTGAATTAAGAAAATTAAGAATACAAATGAAAAATATAAATCAATTTATGCATTTTAATGAGCTAAACATAATTTTATAATATTCTTAAAAATAAAAGTAAATCGAACCTTAGATGAGTTTCGGCCAAGAATAAAGAGTGTTATTGAAATGGAAGGAAAGCATTTCGAACAATCTTTTCTTTTAATAATTTCAGGTAAATTTTACATTAAAAATTATTTTTATATACTAAAAAAAATATTAAAAAGGTTTAATAATTTTTTGCATGTTAAGTAGAAAAATCATACTCTTTCGTTGAATGTTGATAGAATTTGAATTATTTGATATTTTAGTCTGAAAACTTGTTTGCATATGATAAATACATATGTTTTATTGTGTAGAAGTTTTATTAAAATTAAATGACAAAAAAGAATAAACACAACTGAAATTTAGGGCATGTGCGGTCCTACGGGTAAATTTCCCGACCATACAGAGCAAGATAAATTAGGTACATGATCGATTAATTATTACACTATTTCTGTCATCATATAATCGCAATAATTATAAAACTCGTTACCAACATTTGTAAAAACGGTTTTGGTTGCCAACAATAAAATATGTCATTTTACCTATATATTTTTATACGCAACAATGGCATGAAAAAGAAGACAAATCGGTCCATTTCCTTCTTACAACAAAACAAAGAAAGGTTAACTAAAGACGCAACCCGGTCAATTCAGGTTGAATTAAATTATCTTTTACAACACAAAAAAAAAAGGTTGAATTAAATTCTTAAATTACATTTTCTTAAATTAAATTCTCTTAACTTACAAAGAAAAAGTTGAATTCAATTGACTGCATTGAAATGACTTGGGACTTAAAAACTGACTTCTTAAAAACTAACTGCTTCAAAACTAACTGCTTCAAAACTTGCTTCTTCAAAACTGGCTTCTTCAAAACTGGCTTCTTCAAAACTGGCTTCTTCAAAACTGGCTTCTTCAAAACTGGCTTCTTCAAAACTGGCTTCTTCAAAACTGACTTCTTCAAAACTGGCTTCTTCAAAACTGACTTCTTCAAAACTGGCTTCTTCAAAACTGGCTTCTTCAAAACTGACTTCTGTAATCTCTGGGGCGGTTGTCCCTCTTGGCGCAACCTTCTGACTTGACCTCTTGTCAAGTATTTCTATAAATCTCTGGGGGCGGTTGTCCATCTTGGCGCAACCTTCTGACTTGACCTCTTGCCAAGTATTTCTATAAGTCTCTGGGGGCGGTTGTCCATCTTAGCGCAACCTTCTGACTTGACCTCTTGTCAAGTATTTCTATAAATCTCTGGGGGCGGTTGTCCATCTTGGCGCAACCTTCTGACTTGACCTCTTGTCAAGTATTTCTATAAATCTCTGGGGGCGGTTGTCCATCTTGGCGGAACCTTCTGACTTGACCTCTTGTCAAGTATTTCTATAAATCTCTGGGGGCGGTTGTCCATCTTGACGCAACCTTCTGACTTCAAAACTTATTTGCAACTTATTTGCAACGAAAACTGACTTGCAACTTATTTGCAACGAAAACTGACTCGCAACGTATTTGCAACGAAAACTGACTTGCAACCTATTTGCAACGAAAACTGACTTGCAACTTATTTTCAACTAAAACTGATTCAAAACTGACTTGCAACTTATTTGCAACTAAAACTGACTTCAAAACTGACTTGCAACTTCTTTGCAACTAAAACTGACTTCAAAACTGACTTGCAACTTCTTTGCAACTAAAACTGACTTCAAAACTGACTTGCAACTTCTTTGCAACTAAAACTGACTTCAAAACTGACTTGCAACTTCTTTGCAACTAAAACTGACTTCAAAACTGACTTGCAACTTCTTTGCAACTAAAACTGACTTCAAAACTGACTTGCAACTTATTTGCAACGAAAACTGACTTCAAAACTGACTTGCAACTTATTTGCAACGAAAACTGACTTCAAATATCTCTCTAAATCTATAAACTCTCTATAAACACTCTCTCTCTTAATTTGCAAGTCAATTCAATTCAGTAATTGAAAAAAATTTGCAAACAAAAATATAAAATGTAAACGACATTTCACTCTAATGTACACGAAGGTACGATACTATTATGTTTGATACATAAAATAAAATTATTCTATACTGAATATAACAGTGAAAATAACTGAAAATAACTCTCTGAAATTAACTCTCTCTGAAATTAACTCTCTCTGAAATTAACTCTCTCTGAAATTAACTCTCTCTGAAATTAACTCTCTCTGAAATTAACTCTCTTTGAAATTAACTCTCTTTGAAATTAACTCTCTTTGAATTTAACTCTCTTTGAATTTAACTCTCTTTGAAATTAAATCTCTTTGAAATTAACTCTCTTTGAAATTAACTCTCTCTTACATTTAACTTCTCTTACATTGAACTTCACTTACATTTAACTTCTCTTACATTTAACTTCTCTTAGTAATTTTCACAGAAGTTAAATGTGTTTCACTAAAAAGAAATGTATCACTAGTGTCTGAAATGTTCACTGTGTTTCTTGTAAATTCTGATTTGATACTCATTATTAACTGTTAATAATACTGACTTTTCAAGTGTTTATAAATTACTTAAAAAAAACAAAATGTACTTAACAAAAGTTCTACTGGCAAAATCCTCAGAGACGTGTCCTGAAGACGTCTTGCTGGCTACTTCTTCTTGGATGAAAACTAGGCGTGGAGAACTTGGAGTCGTGACACCCCGTTTCAAGGGTGGATGTTACGAACTAGAAGTCGTGACACGCCGGTCAACTGGTTTTATCGTGATGCAGGGTAATTTCTATCTTGGCCAAAGAGTGGCCTCTTCTTAAAATCTTCTTCTTAAAGTAATCTTCTTCTTAAAGTAATCTTCTTCTTAAAGTAATCTTCTTCTTAAAGTAATCTTCTTCTTAAAGTAATCTTCTTCTTAAAGTAATCTTCTTCTTCTTAAAATCTGTTAAGATCCTGGTAAAGGGTCCAGTCTTGTTATCTTCCTTCTTCTATGTGTTTATCCTGGCTATAGGGTCGCCAGTTTGTTAACCCCTCCTTCTATGGCCCGGATTCGGTTCGGATTCGACGGGGGGGTTCTGGTTAGGAGGCTGCAACGGATATTTCTTCTGATACTTTTCTTCTATAATTTTCTAATTCTTTCTCTGATACTTTATAACTTATCGACTTTACTAAGTTCCTCTGACGATAGCCCAACTCGAGGGGGAAAATAAAAAGTTTCTCTTATTGTAAATTTACTTCTTAAAAATGTACAGTTATTGCTCTGAATTTACAGGAGTAGAGGTTCGACCTCTTTCGACCATAGCTCAGGCCGGAATCTAAAAATATTAAGGAGGCAAGGGGCCTCTGCCCCCCCTCCCCGCAGCGAGGCTGCTAACCAGGGGAGTCTCTTAGCAGTGACCAAGGCAGAGTCTCGTAATGAAGTGTCCTTCATTTTACAAATACATGTATAATATACGCCTAAATTTTGGGGGACGGCAGTGGGAGGTTAAGTTTACGCCCTTTTTAAACACGATCAGATGTTTGACAGATTCCAAAATAAAAATTAAAAAGAAATAAATAAAAATAAAAACATTTTTTTTTTTTGCCACGACTGAGTACATTTTCGTTTGGGTTTATTAGAATTATGCTTGCGATTATGGATTACTTCCCATTCGCTTATGATTGTCCCTTACAGTTCTATTAAAGTACATTCTTACATTATATATAAAGTCATTACATTCAATTATAGTTTCATTGAAGTACATTACGTCGTTACCATTCTTACAGTGTTTTTATATATATATATATATGGTTATATTATATGGTTAGATTATATGGTTAGATTACATGGTTAGATTATATGGTTAGATTATATGGTTAGATTATATGGTCAGATTATATGGTTAGATTATATATGGTTATTATATATGGTTATTATATATGGTTATTAGTACAACACAAGTACATGAGACATGACAAGATAATTTATATACAACATAATGTGTTATATTACATTATAATATGTTATGAATTTGGATCAGAGCGAAAGGGGATGTTTATCTTAGAAACGTTCGGTTCTGCTGATTCGCGAATTTGAGCATTTAACTACTGTAAGACTAATGAATGCCTTGTGAGGGTTGAACACACTTAAAAAAAAAATAATAAAAAAAATATATATGGACGTATTTTACATGTACATAATCCAATAGGTTTGTGCGTAATATAGAGACGCGTAAAATATGGACTGATAGGTTGATAGGTATCAGTAGACAATAGGTAGGAAACAACATAAATAATGATGTATAGAGAATGAAGTTTTTTTTTATTATTATTATTATTCTTATTATTATTATTAAAGAATTTACCATACATTCAATACGGAAGATGTCCAAATACTAAACACGTGATTCAGTGTTCAAGGTATGGAAAACGTGAAGAGAATTAAGTTACTTTATGACGTCATAGTTATTGAATTTTGTACGTATAATACAAATCATTATTAGGAAGATTTACAAGAACGAATTAGAGGCAAAGAGTTATATGCAATGTGTATGCATAATCTAGGGACGAGGGTGAGATGCAAGACAATCATAATTAATTAATAACTTCTATAACAAATAAAAATGGATACGACTAAACCATAGGTATGGTAGATCGTAGGGTTTTGACACGATCAAAAATAGGAAGCCACAAGTAAAATTATTATCCAAACTCGCGTTAAGCGATTTTGGTTCTTATGTAAAAATGAATATTGATTAATTATTCATTGTCCATTTTTACATTGCTCTCCCCTTTTAAAAATGATATTTATACAATAATCTAATAGGGTACTATTAATACAATACAAATGAGAAAATAACATCCTAACTACTTCAAGTTAGATGACGAATTTTTTTTTACATTACAAATTTTTATACAGAACAAGTGAGTTATTATATAATATAAAAAATTCAAAGATTAATACTTTAATTTATGCAAACAGAATAAAAGGATTAATACATTAATTTGGACAAACAATTAAGTTAGGCAAAGAATGGTATTGTTAATTTAAAAGAAAATTTCTGTGGGGAAAATTACATACATACTGAATAGTAGGTAAAAGGGAAAAATATAAATTATTTTCCAAAGTTACCCTGATCGTGCAGTCTATAACTAATTTTATTGACTATTGTAGGTAAAAATCGAATTACGTAATGGATGATGTATATATATATATATATATATGATGTATATATATATATATATATATAGGCGCATACATGCGTGTGTATGTGTAGGGATTTGGGAGGTTTTTGAATTAACAAAGTTTAAAACTAATGTATAATAATTTAAGATGGGTTTAGGGTTATAAAATCTTTTGAGTCAATTATTGTTGTTATTATTATCATTATTATTATTATTATAAAATCCTTTAAGTTCAAGGTAGTATTTAAGTATTTAATTAAATCAGTTCCACGTATTAAGGTAATACAAAGAAATGTACTTAGAGGACTTACAATTGATGAAAGTAAATCTCACGGTTTAAAAATTGAATTTTTGGAAGATGGAATTAAATTCGACTAGTAACATTCCTAGCTATATATGAACTATATAACCATTAACATTAACCAGAAGTATCGGTACGATAATTGAATTAAGAAAATTAAGAATACAAATGAAAAATATAAATCAATTTATGCATTTTAATGAGCTAAACATAATTTTATAATATTCTTAAAAATAAAAGTAAATCGAACCTTAGATGAGTTTCGGCCAAGAATAAAGAGTGTTATTGAAATGGAAGGAAAGCATTTCGAACAATCTTTTCTTTTAATAATTTCAGGTAAATTTTACATTAAAAATTATTTTTATATACTAAAAAAAAATATTAAAAAGGTTTAATAATTTTTTGCATGTTAAGTAGAAAAATCATACTCTTTCGTTGAATGTTGATAGAATTTGAATTATTTGATATTTTAGTCTGAAAACTTGTTTGCATATGATAAATACATATGTTTATTGTGTAGAAGTTTTATTAAAATTAAATGACAAAAAAGAATAAACACAACTGAAATTTAGGGCATGTGCGGTCCTACGGGTAAATTTCCCGACCATACAGAGCAAGATAAATTAGGTACATGATCGATTAATTATTACACTATTTCTGTCATCATATAATCGCAATAATTATAAAACTCGTTATCAACATTTGTAAAAACGGTTTTGGTTGCCAACAATAAAATATGTCATTTTACCTATATATTTTTATACGCAACAATGGCATGAAAAAGAAGACAAATCGGTCCATTTCCTTCTTACAACAAAACAAAGAAAGGTTAACTAAAGACGCAACCCGGTCAATTCAGGTTGAATTAAATTATCTTTACAAAAAAAAAGGTTGAATTAAATTCTTAAATTACATTTCCTAAAATTAAATTCTCTTAACTTACAAAGAAAAAGTTGAATTCAATTGACTGCATTGAAATGACTTGGGACTTAAAAACTGACTTCTTAAAAACTAACTGCTTCAAAACTAACTGCTTCAAAACTAACTGCTTCAAAACTAACTGCTTCAAAACTAACTGCTTCCAAACTGGCTTCTTCAAAACTGGCTTCTTCAAAACTGGCTTTTTCAAAACTGGCTTCTTCAAAACTGGCTTCTTCAAAACTGGCTTCTTCAAAACTGACTTCTTCAAAACTGGCTTCTACAAAACTGGCTTCTCCAAAACTGACTTCTGTAATCTCTGTGGCGGTTGTCCCTCTTGGCGCAACCTTCTGACTTGACCTCTTGTCAAGTATTTCTATAAATCTCTGGGGGCGGTTGTCCATCTTGGCGCAACCTTCTGACTTGACCTCTTGCCAATTATTTCTATAAGTCTCTGGGGGCGGTTGTCCATCTTGGCGCAACCTTCTGACTTGACCTCTTGTCAAGTATTTCTATAAATCTCTGGGGGCGGTTGTCCATCTTGGCGCAACCTTCTGACTTGACCTCTTGTCAAGTATTTCTATAAATCTCTGGGGGCGGTTGTCCATCTTGACGCAACCTTCTGACTTCAAAATTTATTTGCAACTTATTTGCAACGAAAACTGACTTGCAACTTATTTGCAACGAAAACTGACTTGCAACTTATTTGCAACGAAAACTGACTTGCAACTTATTTGCAACGAAAACTGACTTGCAACTTATTTGCAACTAAAACTGACTTCAAAACTGACTTGCAACTTATTTGCAACTAAAACTGACTTCAAAACTGACTTGCAACTTATTTGCAACTAAAACTGACTTCAAAACTGACTTGCAACTTCTTTGCAACTAAAACTGACTTGCAACTTCTTTGCAACTAAAACTGACTTCAAAACTGACTTGCAACTTCTTTGCAACTAAAATGACTTCAAAACTGACTTCAAAACTGACTTGCAACTTCTTTGCAACTAAAACTGACTTCAAAACTGACTTCAAAACTGACTTGCAACTTCTTTGCAACTAAAACTGACTTCAAAACTGACTTCAAAACTGACTTCAAAACTGACTTGCAACTTCTTTGCAACTAAAACTGACTTGCAACTTATTTGCAACGAAAACTGACTTCAAAACTGACTTGCAACTTATTTGCAACGAAAACTGACTTCAAATATCCCTCTAAATCTATAAACTCTCTATAAACACTCTCTCTCTTAATTTGCAAGTCAATTCAATTCAGTAATTGAAAAAAATTTGCAAACAAAAATATAAAATTTAAACGACATTTCACTCTAATGTACACGAAGGTACGATACTATTATGTTTCATACATAAAATAAAATTATTCTATACTGAATATAACTGAAAATAACTGAAAATAACTCTCTGAAATTAACTCTCTCTGAAATTAACTCTCTCTGAAATTAACTCTCTCTGAATTTAACTCTCTTTGAAATTAACTCTCTTTGAAATTAACTCTCTTTGAAATTAACTCTCTTTGAAATTAACTCTCTCTTACATTTAACTTATCTTACATTTAACTTCTCTTACATTTAACTTCTCTTACATTTAACTTCTCTTAGTAATTTTCACAGAAGTTAAATGTGTTTCACTAAAAAAAAATGTATCCCTAGTGTCTGAAATGTTCACTGTGTTTCTTGTAAATTCTGATTTGATACTCATTATTAACTGTTAATAATACTGACTTTTCAAGTGTTTATAAATTACTTAAAAAAAACAAAATGTACTTGACAAAAGTTCTACTGGCAAAATCCTCAGAGACGTGTCCTGAAGACGTCTTGCTGGCTACTTCTTCTTGGATGAAAACTAGGCGTGGAGAACTTGGAGTCGTGACACCCCGTTTCAAGGGTGGATGTTACGAACTAGAAGTCGTGACACGCCGGTCAACTGGTTTTATCCTGATGCAGTGTAATTTCTATCTTGGCCAAAGAGTGGCCTCTTCTTAAAATCTTTTTCTTCTTAAAGTAATCTTCTTCTTAAAGTAATCTTCTTCTTAAAGTAATCTTCTTCTTAAAGTAATCTTCTTCTTAAAATCTGTTAAGATCCTGGTAAAGGGTCCAGTCTTGTTATCTTCCTTCTTCTATGTGTTTATCCTGGCTATAGGGTCGCCAGTCTGTTAACCCCTCCTTCTATGGCCCGGATTCGGTTCGGATTCGACGGGGGGGTTCTGGTTAGGAGGCTGCAACGGATATTTCTCCTGATACTTTTCTTCTATAATTTTCTAATTCTTTCTCTGATAATTTATAACTTATCGACTTTACTAAGTTCCTCTGACGATAACCCAACTCGAGGGGGAAAATAAAAAGTTTCTCTTATTGTAAATTTACTTCTTAAAAATGTACAGTTATTGCTCTGAATTTACAGGGGTAGAGGTTCGACCTCTTTCGACCATAGCTCAGGCCGGAATCTAAAAATATTAAGGAGGCAAGGGGCCTCTGCCCCCCCTCCCAGCAGCGAGGCTGCTAACCAGGGGAGTCTCTTAGCAGTGACCAAGGCAGAGTCTCGTAATGAAGTGTCCTTCATTTTACAAATACATGTATAATATACGCCTAAATTTTGGGGGACGGCAGTGGGAGGTTAAGTTTACGCCCTTTTTAAACACGATCAGATGTTTGACAGATTCCAAAATAAAAATTAAAAAGAAATAAATAAAAATAAAAACTAATCTTATTTTTTGTTGCCACGACTGAGTACATTTTCGTTTGGGTTTATTAGAATTATGCTTGCGATTATGGATTACTTCCCATTCGCTTATGATTGTCCCTTACAGTTCTATTAAAGTACATTCTTACATTATATATAAGGTCATTACATTCAATTATAGTTTCATTGAAGTACATTACGTCGTTACCATTCTTACAGTGTTTTTTATATATATATATATATATGGTTATATTATATGGTTAGATTATATGGTTAGATTACATGGTTAGATTATATGGTTAGATTATATGGTTAGATTATATGGTCAGATTATATGGTTAGATTATATATGGTTATTATATATGGTTATTATATATGGTTATTAGTACAACACAAGTACATGAGACATGACAAGATAATTTATATACAACATAATATGTTATATTACATTATAATATGTTATGAATTTGGATCAGAGCGAAAGGGGATGTTTATCTTAGAAACGTTCGGTTCTGCTGATTCGCGAATTTGAGCATTTAACTACTGTAAGCCTAATGAATGCCTTGTGAGGGTTGAACGCACTTAAAAAAAAAATAATAAAAAAATATATGTGGACGTATTTTACATGTACATAATCCAATAGGTTGTGTGCATAATATAGAGACGCGTAAAATATGGACTGATAGGTTGATAGGTATCAGTAGACAATAGGTAGGAAACAACATAAATAATGATGTATAGAGAATGAAGTTTTTTTCTTTTTATTATTATTATTATTCTTATTATTATTATTAAAGAATTTACCATACATTCAATACGGAAGATGTCCAAATACTAAACACGTGATTCAGTGTTCAAGGTATGGAAAACGTGAAGAGAATTAAGTTACTTTATGACGTCATAGTTATTGAATTTTGTACGTATAATACAAATCATTATTAGGAAGATTTACAAGAACGAATTAGAGGCAAAGAGTTATATGCAATGTGTATGCATAATCTAGGGACGAGGGTGAGATGTAAGACAATCATAATTAATTAATAACTTCTATAACAAATAAAAATGGATACGACTAAACCATAGGTATGGTAGATCGTAGGGTTTTGACACGATCAAAAATAGGAAGCCACAAGTAAAATTATTATCCAAACTCGCGTTAAGCGATTTTGGTTCTTATGTAAAAATGAATATTGATTATTCATTGTCCATTTTTACATATATATATAAAACCTTTGGTTAGTTTCCGCCCGAATTGTTCATTCTGACGAAGGTCAAGCTTTTCACTCCACCTTAGACCTACAGTTTAACGTGGAATCCGAACTACGCCCTATCAGCAGCCCAGCGTCTTAACCACTAGGCCACCTAGGGTACCTATTTATCTACCAACCACTTTCTTTATTTTGTGGAAGGATGAACAGCTGGGTTTTGCTGCGCGCCGGCTGCCGTCGGGTCTCGAACACGGGGCCGATGGATTCATAGTCAGCGACGCTAACCACTACACCCACTATCCCACTTGATGCTATGATTACATCTATACATATCGTTAGATATGGCTAAACAATGCATTGGAATTATTTGCTGTTCTACACGCATATTTATGCTTTGTTTAACCATATGTATAGATGTAATCATAGCATCAAGTGGGATAGTTCTAAAGCGCTTGTTAAAAACAGAGATATAATTGAAAGAAATATTCCAGAATGTGGATTTATCCATTTTAAAAATAATTTCACTAACAGTGCGGGAATGTATAAAATTGATAATATCTTGTTGAAATTCCTTTTGCCTCTCATTAACTCCTGTTAAGTATGTGCTAATTGTTTTGGTTTCCGCCACGTTGTATATATTTATGGGTATCTTGCATTCTTTCTTCATTCCCTGACGAGGCCTTGGAATCGTTTTTCTTTTTACTTGTTGGTTTGTATCATATATATATATATATATATATATATATATACACACACCGAAATATTATGCATGAACATGACCGATTTTGAATAATGCTTGCCTCCACCAGACTTCGAACCCACTACCTCTTGAAAAGAAAGTGAGGGCGCTAGCCACCACGGAATAAAAGTTTAATACAACTTCTCACACATTTAAACAACCTAGGAAACGAATAACGCTTTCGCGTCCAGAGGCGTTTTACGTGTTAACCCTCCTGCACTCGAGGTAATAATAATGATTGGGGTTGTTTAACCTCTTTCGCAACATCTAAGGTCATATGACGGAGGGGACCTACAGCTTTACGTGGGATCCGAACCTCGGTCGCTACATAATCTTGACACTGAGGACGGTCTCCCATCCAACCACTACCCAGACCCAATGTCGCTTAACTTCGCTGATCAACGGGAAGGGGTGTTACGACATTGGCTACGACGTAGGACCTGCACTCGAGGTAATAACCAAAATTTCATTCAAATTATCTGGCGCAACCAGGCCCCAGCCTGGAAAATAGAGGACTAGGAACCGTAATTCATGTACCAGGCCTTGGGTGCAATGCTGGGGTCCCATAAATGGAATATCATGCATGAACACGCGCGATTTTGCTTAATGAAGAACTTGCCTCCACCAGAGTTCGAACCCACCACCTCTTGAATAGAAAGTGAGGGCGCTAGCCACTATACTACAAGGGCTAAAAATTTATATTTTAAGTGACAGGATTGAATCAAATTCGGATTTAAGTCTCCATATTAATCCACCAAATTTGTTTGTTTACGGCTTTTTTAAAATTTTATTATTTACATTTATTTCTTCACTTTCCGTTGTCAAATGTAAATGAATCTCCAATATTTTGCCAGAAAAGCTCTCATACTTCCCCACGGCATATTGAGGTAGGAATACTCTGGCTAGATTACCTGCCCCTAAATATAAAATCGAATAGAAATGTCATTTTTCTGAAAATTTGTGGATGTTCTTTTCATTTCTGCAGCATGGCATACCTCATATAATAGTTTTTTTTCCTCAATAAAGATTGTTTTGCTTGTTTGTAAAGGAGGATTTGAAAACAAAAACAGAATATTTTAATTAATTTTTATTGAGAATTATTAAGAATACGTATCATTACTGTTTGTAGAAACAAGTTCCGAATCGAAAATATAAATGAAGAGATTCCATCTTTTTCCTTCTTCAAAGTAGTTTAATCCCAAGGAAAGACGATGTGAATGCCGGTCTGTGTGCGAAATAAATCATATGAGTACTGTATAATATTTCCTCTTCCACTATTACCACTACTACTACTACTGATAATAATAATAATAATAATAATAATTATTATTATTATTATTATTATTTAGATCAGAAGTTAAGCATATACACGGTCGAAGAAAAGTCTTTAAGGATTTTATACATACAAATAATTTGTTAATAATAAATAAATTCCAAAGATATCACTGCAGTGTATGCGATACTTTTCAAAGCAACTATACAAGTCCAAGAATGACCGAACGCAAGAACAGGAAGGCACTGGGCTCTAACCCCCGTCACCGCCATGCCAGTAAGGCTGGAATATTGCAATGAAGAAAAAATGCATCTTGTATTGTGGGCTATTTCTTATAATAATTGTGAAGAAAGTTTACGTTTATTTCAACAAAAATGTAATAAACCACCACCAAATACAGCCACTCTTCGACAGTGGAAACTCAAACTTTGGAAACAGGAATCCCGGTAAAAGATCGTCCAAGAAGTGGAAGGCCAGTAACGGCGATAAGAGACAACAACAAAGAAAATGTCCTCGCCACATTTCAATTCGATCCAACAACTTCAACGATAAAAGTCGCACAGGAATTAGGTATTTCCAAATTTCCAGTATCAAAAATATTGAAATTACAGGGGTACACGATTACACACCCATTTACTCTCAGCTCATACACGACGATGATTCTGATAGACGGCCGCAGTTTGCTGAAACAATGAGACAAGTTCAACAGTGATCGACATTTCCTTCGAAAGTTCAAATTTTTAGATGAATGTTTCTTCCTTTAAACGAGTAAAGGAAAGAAACACAACGTTCACTATTGGGAGAAAAAAAATTCCCAAAATACGATTGGGTAAACCCGTTAAAACGGCTACACTAACAGTTTGGGCGTGCATTTAAAGCTATTCAGGACTCGTTAACTTTGACATATCAAGTGATATGATGGGTGGCAGGCCCGTGCACAGGACACTTCAGATGGTGGGGGGGGGAACTTAACAAAAAGGGCACCATCTCCTCCCTCCTCAAAAAAGAATAAGTCTCTTCACAGCATTTATAAGGATGTTATTTTTTATTTTTTTTGAAAAAAGGGCACTTCTGAGGCATGAAGGGGAAAATGGGAGGGCACAAGCCCATGTAGCCCCCCCTCCTCTGCACTTGCCTGATAGGTGGAAAACGCTATTGCCAAGTATTGAGAGACAAAGGTTTGCTACAGTTTACTAATGACGTTGAAGAAATTGGCTTCATTAACATGATGGAGAGCCGCCACATTAGTCTTCAGCTGCCCTGAGATTCTGGATACTAACATTGAATGAAGATGGGTTGGGTGGCGAGGTCCCATCGAGTGGCCAGCCAGATCACCTGATTTAACTCCATGTGATTTCTGGCTTTGGGCATATTTGCGTGATAAACTCTACACTCCTGGTTTCATCTATCCAAGTGTGAATGCCCTCGCCCGCAGAATAGATGAACAACTGAAGAGGATCCCACTCGAGAATCCACAAATGTATCGTAGCGGATGGAGAACTCTTTCAAGATTGAATTACAATTTAACAAAATATTTGTATGAATAAAATTCTGATAGACTTTTTGTTTGATCATTTGAACACTTATCTGTATAATGATTTTAACTAAATAGTTGAATTTATAAAACTTTAGAATTTTCTCCCAATGTCCAATATAATAAATGTATATTTGAAGAGTGATGAAGAGAAACTGGATTGGCATCATGAATATATATATATATATATATATATACACCTCGATGGTGTAGTGGTTAGCCGTGCCAACCATGTCCCCATCCATGTCCCCCTCGATGTCCCCATCCATGTCCCCCTCGATGTCCCCATCCATGTCCCCGTCCATGTCCCCATCCATGTCCCCCCCATCCCGGATGTGGTTCTGCTTCTGCCTCTGCCTCAGGGTAGGGTATGGCCAAGCTAAAGACAACCACGAGGGCCAGGGTTATCCACTGTGTGAAAGGAGGTAAGAAATTAATTAGGAGACTGATGGGAGGAAATAATACATTAATAAGATTAAGAGAAGCAATAATTCTTTTGTCTTACGATAACAAAGTTATGTTTGAAAACACCTAATCATGCTTGGAAGCAAAACTGAATTTTACTTCGTTTTAAAACTGAATTTTATCATTTTAAAATACCTGAAACAAATACTACAGTAAATAAACGAAGGGAATAAAGAACGTTACCCGGGCTCATAGAAAACAGAAATACCAACTGTTAATGAATGTATGATCAAACCTTTGTTTTGGATCAATGAAACGTTTCAAAAAATAACTCGATCCTAAAATACAAAACTAATTAACGTTTCAAAATTAAATTAACTTAAAAATCTTATGATGAAATAAGTTAAACCATGTGACGTTTCGACAAATAGGATTCATAATATTCGGTTGAAACGTTTGAAAAAGTGAAAAAGTTCAATATACTGAAATGTTATTTATTTATTTTTGTTTTCTGGTTCGGTTTTTAGTTTTAAAAAGTAAGATTTTTTTCCACATTTTAAGTGGCCTCGAAATTTAGGACCAGTACTCATATTTGGTGAAATAATTATATATATATATATAATATATATATATATATATATATATATATATATGTGTGTGTGTGTGTGTGTGTGTGTGTGTGTGTGTGTGTGTACCGTTTTATATAAACGTATGAATTTATTATTTAATAATGGTAATCAGTCGGGATGTCCAGTAAGTGGCACAGTGCTCAAGTGATTAATGCGCCCCATTCCACTAATTCCTGGATTATTACCAGTACCATCGGAAGTCAAATCCCTGACCTCAGTGTTTAAACTTAGATTGTAGGGAAATGGTCTTACCTACTGAGCTACAGTATGGATGCTGCAGTAATTTAAAAAAAAATTATTTTATAATTAAAATACTTTTTTAAAGTCAATATTTAGTTTGAAACTCGTTTTTGCAACAAAATATTAATAAGAACGGATCACGTTAACATATTGCTTCCCAAAGCATTCGGGAATCAATATGTTAAAGTGATCCCTCCTTGGAAGCAATATGTTAAAAGAGAATGGTTGGTTGATTAGAAAGAGGTTGGTAATCTAGGCTAACTAACGAAAATATCACGACCTAACCTAACCAATCGTCAAGGGCGTACAGTTGACCTAACGATTGGTTAGGTTTGTTCGTGATATTTTCGCTAGTTAGCCTTATAAAGCTAACTAAAGAATGCTGGGGGCCCTGATCTTCAGGTGATCCAAATATTTTACATTCACAAAAAATGGCAAAGCATAATAAGTTAAGTTGTCCATAAATTTACATTTTCTCGACTAGCTAATCTCTAAATATTATCAAATATTGTAATGTAACTGTAATTGGTTGTGTAATGTCTATTTTTCGGAAGCAATATGTTAAAATGATTAACACTGGGAAGCAATATGTTAAAGTGATATACACTGGGAAGTAATATGTTAGAGGTTCCTGGGAAGCAATATGTTAAAGTGATCCATAAGAACATTCGTATAATATTATTATTTCTAGAAACGTCTTAAAAATAAAGTAAAAATATTTATTAAAAAAGAGAATTTTGAATGACTGATTAATTTCGTTGAATAAAATAAACTCAAAATGAACTGTATTATAAAATAAAAATTATTGAAAAAGACTTACGAATAGTTTGGAGAACATTTTCACTTTGTGGAAATTGCTGTTTGCTTGTTAAAACTTTAACTAAGAAGTTTGTTCAAGAACTCCCTGAAATCGACATTTTATATACCTTCCCAAAAGTTACCAGACAGAGCAACTTCTTAATTGTGGTGTCAACAGACTTGAACTCGCGTAATAAATCTTCATTTGACAATTGTTTTTATTAATAATCATTATTTAGTTTCGTGTGTGTATTTGTGTGTCAATTTGTGTTAATTTCTAAATATAGTTACTTGCGTACTCCTTTTAATATGTTGTGCGCAGATACGAACGTTTGGGTTAAAACTTAGAGGCAAATTTTGTTTCATCGAATGGTTATTTGGTGAAGGATGTGTAATTTAGGGTGGGTTGAAAAAATTTAATTTAATGAAACATGCTGAAAATGATGCCCGAGTTGTCACTGATTAAAGAATAAGTGATATCTTTTAGAAATATTAATTTCGGTGCTGGCAATTATGAAAAATAAATTGCGAACAACGGCCACAAAAGATTCTTTTCAGCATGTTTCCTTAAACTAATTTTTCGCCTCACAGGTATGAGGATCTCAACAATTAACTCAATTAATGCAAATGTCTATCAAAAAACCATTAATAAACATTGTTTTTGATTATTTTAAAATTTAGGACCCATATGTGTTTGACCTATCATGTGTATTTGTCTGCCTACATGTGCATTTGTGACCTATCATTCGTTTGACCTATCATGTGTTTCCTGATTCAGCATTTTATTTTCTTTTATTTCAGATTAATAGCATAGCTTGCAATGAATGGCCTCTTCTGGTATAACAAGAGAAAAAGTGAAGCATTCTGTTTTCGGAACGCCAGCAGAGCTTCCTGTCAACCAACTACCAACTTGTGAGGATGTATTCAAAGCTTATCTTAAAAATAAGCTCATTACTGCAACATTTAGCCCTCAGAAATACGCTGAAATTATAGCAGAAAAAGTGAATATATATATATATATATATATATATATATATATATATATATCCGTGCTTCCATTCTAACAATCGACTTCAAAAGCATAGTAATTAAGGTAAATAGATTAATTGAGAAGGGACAAGAACTTAGAAAATATCCCATGAGTAAAAGATCTTTCAGCACTTATCAAAGTAAATATGATTCCTTCAGAAATTTATTTGACATATGTTGCTGCAAGTGCTATTCCTCCGGTTCTCGTAAAACAAGTGAGTGTATATGCGCTAAGGCAGAGAAAATCCCGAATGATGAATGGGAGTTCTGGATTGATCAACATACTGAACAAAATATGATTATAGGTAAGTTGGACAAAGTGAAAACTTCAAAACTACAACAAATGGAAAACAAGAAGTATAAAAGACAATTCTTTAAAGATAAACAAAAGAGTTTTGTTCAGGAAATGTAGTTGAATCCTTGTGATATCGGTAAGATCAGCTCTGAAAGTGAAAATGGTAATCAAAATGAAGATTTCGAATTGAGCGAGTACGAGTTAAATACAGAAGCTAGCCCTTCTCAAGATCGACACCAATATCCAGAATTATGCGGGGCAGTTAATCGATGCAAAATAAGCAACCGTGATGCTCGTTTAAGTGCTAATGCTGACTTAAAAGATCTTAATCTATTATCTGAAAATACTACGATTGATCTTAGTAAACTACGTCGTCGAAGAACCTTGTGGAGAAGCATAGAAAGAAAGAAGCATGAAGAACAGAATAAAGGATTATTTGCCTCTAATTTGATGGAAAAATTGATAAAACTCTTTCAGAAGTGGGAGAATGCCAGCGGACTTTGAATGAAGACCACTATGTGTTAGTTTCATTTCCAGCAAACGAATATATTGACCATGTTTCTTTTGAAAGTGGAAGGGCATGTGATATTGCTAAAGAAATTATATCAGTAATTACTGACACCAACTCTGCATCGACTTTAAAAGCAGTAGTTTGTGATGCAACTAATGTAAATACAGATAAATCAAATGGAACAATTAGAAAACTAGAGCTGACATTGAGAAGACCATTATAATGGTTTATTTGCTTACTTCACACTAATGAGCTTCCCTTGAGAAAACACGTGGAAGTTCTTGACGGGCAGACGACAGGACCTAGAAGTTCACATGGCAAAATCGGCAAGGATTTGAACTTTGATTCAAAGAATAGACCAATTGCAAAATTTCCACCTCTCTCGCGAAAAGTGATGGACCTACCAGAAGTGCAGCAGAGCTCAGCAGTAGTTTGTGATGCAACTAATGTAAATACAGGTAAATCAAATGCAATAATTAGAAAACTAATTCTTGATTTTAATTTGTTCATGAATGGTGTTTTTATTGTTAACATATAACCAGTTGCGCTTTTTTTGCTAAATAAAAAACTGGATACCGAGTTTTTATCTAGTCCATAGCCTACTTGTTTCGTTATCTATGTATTAAATCTTTGTAATTTAATTCGCGTATTCTCGTTTATCGCTTGAAAAGAATAAAAAAAAACTTTAGTTTATGAAATAGATTTAAAAACGGATTTGAGATTGAAAACCATCCTTCACCAAATGACTTCAGGGCTTGAACTCAAAGATTTATTATTATTATTATTATTATTATTATTATTATTACTAGGGACCACCTCAGATAAATAGTTGTTGCTTACCTTGTATACATGAAGCTATTAATAGTGATGCAGGTGTTTAACTCTCTTAAAATTTTCCCATTTTTCTTTTAAATATAATCTATTTGAACAGACTTAAATTGATGACGTCTTGTACATTTTTATTTTTCTCTAATGGGTTTTTAGAGAATCATTTTCACAGATTTTGGTTGTAAAAGAGCCTCCTTTTTTTTTATGCTAACAAGCAGAGCCTTCGGCTCACTGCCCTCCGGGCACCGCTTGTGCTTCGCAAACTCGCGTACAGCGAGGGCACCT
The DNA here is from genome assembly GCA_023014485.1 of Bathynomus jamesi. Taxonomy (NCBI): domain Eukaryota; kingdom Metazoa; phylum Arthropoda; class Malacostraca; order Isopoda; family Cirolanidae; genus Bathynomus; species Bathynomus jamesi. The sequence goes on along the minus strand of JAJOZX010003996.1, from coordinate 286,160 downwards.
TCGGTGCCTGGGTTACCCCTTTTGGGGGAGGTCATTATCCCTCTTCCCAAAACCCTCAACCCCCTTCATGCAGCTTGGGGGCTTACCCCCTGCCCCATTACCCCACACCCCTCTTCCCCATTACCCCCACCCTTCCCCCATTACCACCCAGGGGGAAAGGGTGCTGGAACCTTGCAACAATTAATCAACATTGCAATTGCATATATGCACTTAATTTATTTTTTATTTTTTAACTTTTTAATGTATTTTTTTTATTGGTATAGGACAATATATGTATTTTGTTACTTATATTTTGTAAGAGAATCGTCCCTTTTTTTTGTTCTTTCAGCACTCAATATTTGGTTAGCGGATGAATTAACATCAGATTTATAGTTATATATGCGTATGTGTGTGTATGTGTGCCCCCTCGGGGCATTGGTTTCTGCGCGTATGTAGGAGAATTACGACTTCTGATCGAGTGATGCCCATGGTGTAGTGGTTATCATATCTGACCGGCAATCGGAAGATCACGGGTTCGATTCCCGGGTGGTTACCTCATTTTATCATTTGTTCGTTCTCCCTCCTCATCTTGCGCGGAATGTTCTTCTATACAAGCGTCGTTCTTTACGATATATATATATATGAACCTTTTACGTTCTATGGGCACCATTGAAATGAGAGAAATTAATATTTTTTAAACTTATTTTAACTTTTTATTAATAATTAATGAGTACATTTTGAATAGAAAAAATTTAATTTATTTAATTTAACAGCTTTAATGAACATAAATTATAACAAAAAATATTTGTCGTTTCTTAAAAAATTTGGCGATAATTTGCGTTGAAAATTGGACGTAGGTGATCTTATTTTTAGTTCGCGCAAAGACCTTGGCTATATATATATATATATATATATATATATATATATATATAGCCCGGTTAGGTTAACTGAATGCCCCGTTAGGTCAACTGAATGCCCGATTAGATTAATTGAATGCCCTGTTAGGTTAGTTCAATGCCCGGTTAGGTCAATTGAATGCCCGATTAGATTAATTGATTGCCCTGTTAGGTTAATTGAATGCCCTGTTAGGTTAATTGTACGCCCTTAGTAGTATAGCCGAAAAAGGGTAGAGTGCAGGAATGTTGCAAAATATTATGTAATGTTGCACTGCTGCAAAGGGGGGTATGTGTTGCAAAGGGGGGTAGGGTGCTATAAAGGGGGGTAGGGTGTTGCAAAGGGGGGTATGTGTTGCAAATGGGGGTAGGGTGTTATAAAGGGGGGTAGGGTGTTGCAAAGGGGGGTGGGTATTTAAAAAAAAAAATTACCCCCTAAGGGGGAGAGAAAGAGAGAGTATCGGCCTTTGTTGCAACCCCAAAATGGGATTGCAAGGGGCATGCATCATGGAGGCGGAGTTCTCCCCCAAGCTATTCCGCCCAAAGGGGTATACCTAACCTAAGAGGCCTCTACGGGTGGGAAGGGGTTTTCTCACCACCCAAACGGCCAGAAAGAGAAAGGATCAGAGATCGTTGCTCGGCTGGGAGCCGAGCTTGTATGACTCCGCCGTCCGCCTCTCGCTCTTTTATAGACCTCTAATCAGCCATTTGGCTGAGTTGCCAGATAGCGCCATGTATTTAATTCCAATAGAAGGCTGAGTTACCAGTTTGTGCTATATATTTAATTAATTCATATATTAATCAGCCTAGAAGACTGAGTTGCCAGATAGCAATATTTATTAAATTAGACCATATATTAATCACTTCAGCCGAGTAGGCGTTGTCTTATAGACTCCTAATCAGCCTGTTGGCTTAGAAGGCGTAAATGGCTTGTTCAGGTTGAGTTGCCAGATACCACTTTTTATTGTTCAGGTATACATTATTATGGAGAGTTGCCAGATACCCCTTTTTATTGTTCAGGTACACATTATTATGGAGAGTTGCCAGATACCCCTTTTTATTGTTCAGGTATACATTATTATGGAGAGTTGCCAGATACCACTTTTTATTGTATACATTATTATGGAGAGTTGCCAGATACCATTTGAATTGTTCAGATATACATTATTAAGTTGCCAGATTGTACCATTTATTTAATTAATTCCTAAAAGTTGGTTTAGAATTCCGCTAGTAGGTTTAGAAGGCGTAACATGATATAATTGTTTACAAACAAAAGAATTAAGTAAAACAACATTGCATCATTCTGTTTATTATAAATATATAGAAAATAAATATACATTTGAATGATCGATAATAATAGAAATATGAACGAGGAATATGCATATAATCATATATCCATCAATATAACAGTACAGGAGAAATATATACACACACACAATTACGGAGATATATAGAAAATAAATATACATTTGAATGATCAATAATAATAGTTTAAGAAATATGAACGAGGAATATGCATATAATCAAAAAATATACACACACACACACACACACAATTATGGAGATATATAGAAATAAATATACATTGGAATGATCAAAATCCATCAATATAGCAATATATATATATATATATATATTATATATATATATATTATATATATATATATATACACACACACAAACAAATATGTTAAATATATAAATACATTTCACTTTTTTTTTTCAAAATACTAAACTCGCACTTAATCGAGTATACAATTACATCATTATTGCTCTGCATTACGCAGTATATGCGGTTTAATAATATTTCACCGCTTAAAGTATAGGGAAACCTGTACTCGATATGAAGGGCTTTCATATCGTTCAGTACTATTTTTGTTCCCATTTTACAACCGGTTGGTAAGTCATCCTTAAATACGTCTAGAATTCAATGAAAAGCACGCACAAAGAGTTCATCGATAGCTACATTATTAAACACAAGTTTATAAACACGCCTTTCCAATCGAGGGTTTATTTCTACCGACCCGAGCTTTTCAATCGTGAACTCATCTTCACTCAACCTAGAGGCAGTTGAAATAATCTTCTAAGTCGTTACGACAACTGCTCGTTATATAAAGAAATAGTTCTTCAGGGTGAACGGTGTAGGTGAGCTCAGCCTTGTACCGATCAACTGCTTTGTACCAAAGTTCATGATATTTCAAAGAGTCTAAACTTTTTAAATAAACGTCCAGCTCTAGACCTTTCTCACCTTGTTCAGCCCTACACTCGGTAAACCCATCGAGCAGAGCGGTGTATGCGTATTCAAGTACTGTATCAAAATAAAGCATATTCGTAACACGCGCGTCTAATATAGGTTTCAGCTTGCGGAATCCAACGATTTCAAACATTCTGTCGAGGATGAAACGGTTTCGCGTAGGAACAAGAGCGTTATTATCAGAAGAATTCTTCCACATGAGCCGTATATCAATGCATGGCCGATCGTTATTTATACTCAACGTACATACAACGGCGTATGAGGGTGCGTCACTAATCTGCTCTCTTCTTGTACCTACGTTAGCAGGTATTTTATAACGATCTTCACTCCACTTCTCAACTATCACGAAGATTCTATTCATCTCCTCGACACTTAAATAAACAACATTCCGTTTGTTTGTTTGTCTACATTCCGTAACCCGCGCTCAATTCCATTGCTATACATGGCTCTAGGGTCGACCCTGACTCTATACCGATTTCTAGTCAAGGCTGGGGTGGGGGCTGCGGAGCGCACCAACTCAAACGTTATATCATCCTCAACAGAACGGGGGGCGACCTGTGTTTTACCACATCCTGTAGGTCCAGATATAATACATGTGGATGGGCTCGTGAATCTGAATTTTTCTACGGAGTCCATTTCTAACACGTCACACTCCTACGTGGGTCATTTACAAAATATTACAAATTTTGAGTGCTGTTCCTTATATTTTGTTTTCTTCTCCCACAGAACCGTGAATGACGATGAGGTACAGCACCCCATCATTGACATTACGGATGACCTCGACGACAGTGTAGTTGTGATCTCCTCCCCTGCCAACGAACCCTCACCAGCGATACCGGTAGCACGTCCAAAGCGGAGGTATGATCAAGAGAACCCCACGTCAGGTATAAAGCGACCGAAATACGCGCCTGTTGAACCACCCCCAGTAATAGATCCCCAACCCTCAACCTCTTACTGAACAGGCCCCCCAGCAGCACCTTCCGCTAATATATCCCCTAATTCATCCGCCACAGTCGCCCCCCGTTCTGTTGAGGATGATATAACGTTTGAGTTGGTGCGCTCCGCAGCCCCCACCCCAGCCTTGACTAGAAATCGGTATAGAGTCAGGGTCGACCCTAGAGCCATGTATAGCAATGGAATTGAGCGCGGGCTACGCCGGGTTGTACAGCGTATTGTAGAGTTTGCTCTTCAGAACCGCGACGAGCGTGAAGTCAGGACGAGTCTGTCCTTCGGATTCGGGTCAGATGACGGTGATGTAGATGATTATTGGGTAGTAGTGCCATTTAGACGTTTGGCGGCTGAAGATGTAGAATATATATTAGGACGTATAATGCAAGCTGCCCAAAGTAGTATAGCCTTCAATATAGACAACTTCACGGTAAATATTGATCGTGTATTCCGTGTTGCGGGTCATAGTGCCATACCGTATACTCTTAACCTCAATTCTCAAGCTATTTATAGACGGCATATAAACGTCGATCGTGGTTGCGGCTTTATAGCAGTAGTCTTGGCTAACATGTTTACTGTACAAAATACACGGGCTCAAAAAATTTGGCTGCCTACGGTCGTGGAACGTGCCCGTAAACTAGCTGTAGACTGTGAACTTGAATTTGACTGTAATATGGGGCCTAAAGAGCTGAGAATGGTAGAACAGGAAATGAATGTCCGTATAGTTGTATTTGGGTTGGATGATCGTCGTAGGACTGTATATGTTTTTAAAAGCTGTGTGAGAGATCGTACAAGACCACTACTTATTTTAGGATTGTCGGGGACAACGTATCTCCCCGTCCGTAATATAAGTTGGCTTTACGCGAGTTATGACAAAAGTCGAAAATATGGGAGACATCATGATTTGTGTAAGGGGTGCCTCGAGTTTGCGGATGATATAGTGAGACATTGTAAAGAATGTCACATGGTATGCGAGCAGTGTAAAAGCACCAAATGTGAAAGCCGTGTAGTTGAAGCTGAGAAGAGAGACTGTGATGTGTGTAAACGCACATTCTTCAATAATAACTGCTTTGAGCTCCATAAATCAACTGGCACGTGCAGGAAAATGAGAATCTGTGAATGTGGTATGTTTCACACAATGGATAATTGGGGGAAATTTAAGCACAAATGTGACGAAATTCACTGTCCTACATGCCAGGTGGAGTATAAGGCCGATGGAGTAAAGCATGTATGTTATATGAAAGATGCTAAGCCTAAAAATAACCCTTGTATAACTGTATACTACGATATAGAAACATATACGAACGCCGAAACCAAAGAGGTAATTCCACATTTACTTGTGAGTCAGACCATCTGTGATGAGTGTACGGGGATCGAATGTGAGAGTGCCCCAAATGCGGTAAACGGACAAACGCTTTTAAAACGAATGTCCACGATAGTCCTGTGAAACTATTTGTATCCTATATTGTCAAGTTAGTCGACAAGTTCAAAAAAATGACTGTGTATATTCTCGCCCATAACGGGGCAAAGTTTGACACGCAGTTCCTTTATAAGGAGTTGCTTGAACACGAATCCTCTGAGATATTTACAGGTGATCCATTGAAAAGAGGCAACAAATTAATACAGATGCAAATAAGAGGCAATGTACAATTTAAAGACACTTTATTATTCACACCTTGTAAATTAGCAAAGCTACCCAAGGTGATGGGGGTAGCAGCTGAAGTTTCCAAAGGATACTTCCCTTACACTTTCCTCACCAGCGAGACTTTAAACTACGTAGGCCCACCACCACGAAAACATTATTTTAACTATGACTGTATGAGTGTAGATGAACGTGAAGACTTTGATCGATACTACAACAGTTTTAATGAAAGTAACCCTTATAATATAGCTGATGAATGTGAGCGTTATTGCGTGAATGATGTGCGCGTGCTTAGAGTATGTTTCCAGGCCTTTAGAAGGATGTACATAGGCCGTTTCAAATGCGATCCGCTGCAAGTCGCAACCACCATCGCGTCATTATGTTTTACGGTGTTGAAGAATAACTTCATGCCTAAAGACACCTTAGCCATTATTCACCGAAACAAACCCCGCAGTTACGGACACAAGGCTATTTACTGGCTCATACACCTACAGCAACAGACAGGTGTATACATAAAGCACGCCCGCAACACGGGTGAAGTACCCATTAAGATTAATGGACGTGTTTTTTGGGTTGATGGGTTAAGTGAAAACCGTGTCACTGGTGTGAAAACTGTGTACTCCTTTAACGGATGCTGGTGGCATGGATGCCCCCGTCCTGAGTGCGGAATCGCCGGAGATATCCACGGTAGATCTCCTGCCGACTGTCTTGCATGGACCCGCACCCGCGATCAACTTATAGGATCACAGTTCACTCACAAAGTCTTGTGGGAGCATGAATATGATGCACGGATGGAGACAGACGAGGTGTACCGTGAGGAAATAAACACGATCAAGCGTTCAATGGTGCTGGATCCTCTCAAATGTGGTGATAGCTTGTTTGGAGGACGTACAAATCCATTCAGACTATACTTTCCACCTACGGAGGGCGTGAAGCTCCATTACTACGATTTCTGTTCTTTATACCTATACGTGATGAAGAACAATCCGTACCCCGTGGGCGCTCCTGAGAAACTGGTGGGACCTAACCTGCCCTCCATCAATGAATTTTCAAGAAATTTGAATGATCGTTACTTTGGGGTCTCTTTCGTAGACGTACTCCCCCCCACGCAATTTATGGATGCCAATCTTACCTGTCGTTATCGACCACAAGCTCATGTTCCCACTGTGCGTAAAGTGCGCGGAGAGAATAACGGTGATTGTAACCATATACCCAACCTTTTCACACCATATATAAACGCATTTTTGAAGGATAAGGTTGAGGCATCAGGTTATCCGCGAGGAGTTGATACCGAAGATGAAAAGTCTGCCTATATTCAACGTTACCGCGACCGCGAAGGTATACAACTTGATCGTGCCCGAATTGCAAAGAATCCTGGCAAGCGCTTTAGTGCAAAGTTGTGTCTAAACAGTCTATGGGGAAAATTTGCACAGAATACCGGCAAAGGGAACATTCATTTGGCACAAAGTTATAGTGATGTCTGGGAATATGCCAATGCTCCCGATAAAGAGGTCATGGAGATCGTGAATGTAGGTAATACTTACATAATAAAGTAAAACAACACTGAATTGGCAACAGGTACCTCAAGGGTTACAAACATACCTGTGGCCAGCTTCACAACAGCCTACGCCCGTATAAAACTTTGGGGTCTATTGCATTCTCTTGGGCGGAGAGTATATTATGCCGATACAGATAGCGTGATATTCACAGAGAGGGAGGGTGAATACATGCCCGCTATTGGGGAGTTCCTCGGCGAGCTCACTGATGAGATCAAGGCTGAGTATGGGGACAACGCATATGCCGACTCTTTTGTCTCAACAGGACCTAAAACTTATGGGGTACGGGTGAGGGTGGGGGAGGATATGAAATATATCGTGAAGGCAAAGGGTATTACGCTCAACCATGTCGAATCGGCGGGTTGTTAACTTTGAATCGTTGAAGGATCTAGTGTGACTGGACGATGATGATGAGGGCGAACGACCTCCCCAACTAACTGTAGGCACCCACAATTTTCGGGCGCAGAAGCTGGGGGGCGTGAAGGAACTTAGGGGTACGAAGGTGTGCCGTAACACCTATAGGAAGCGTTACCAGTTACCTGGTACCTATGATACCGTACCCTTTGGATACCATAACTTTTGATGCGTCTATTGTTAACTTACTTATGACACGTATTTGTAAATATGTATGTCTTGTATATAATCTTTGATGTATCTATTGTTAACTTATTTATTACACGTATTTGTAAATATATATAACTTGAATATCTCGTTTATTAAATCGTATTTGTAAATATATATATAACTTGAATATCTCGTTTATTAAATAAATCATGTTTCAATTAGCGTTTCACTTTTTCCTTTGTGTGTATGTGTGTGTGTGTGTGTGTGTGAGTGCGTGTGCACAGGTGAAAGTTCTAAGCTCCGCCCACTGTAAGACCAGCAACGTGAGTCATGCTACTATCTGGGATTCCCTGCGTGGTCAGTCGTCTGCAGTAAGCCCTTGAGATCAGACGTGCATTCGTCAGCGTAGAAGAAAAAAGCCCTTGAGATCAGACGTGTATTCGTAGAAGAAAATGGCTACCTTTAATATTGCTTGTACAACGTTTATGAAATGGTATTCAGCAAAGTGTGAAGATGTGGTGGATACCGAAAAACTTCCTATTCCCCCCTCCTATGCCTCTTTTAAAACCACATTGGATTGTGCGAAGTTGCAAGATGTACAAATACTCTACGGATGTTCTGGTGAGACAGTTGAAGGCTTTCGTTGCACAGACGATGTGCTGATGTATGCTGTAGAGCTAATCTTTATAAGGTCTCACATATACCGTGAAGTAAAAGAAACAACGCGTGCAGAAGAGAAGCAGCAGGTATGGATAATGAGTAGGGTGGCCCACTTTTCAATTTTTTTTGTAAAGTATAGGTGATCGTGGTTTTTCCCATTATTTGGCACTATACTAGCACATTGGTACCATTTTTACAAAAATTGATCAAAATTTAGGGGTCTCGCATCGACCTTGAATTTACTAGTTTTTTTTTAAAATGCGTACTTTTTAACTTTTTACTGAATTAAGATAAATCATTAAGTAGGGATGTTTTCTGAATCCACTTAATGAGAGAAGTCGTTTGGTGTGCCTGCCAATGTCATACGACTAACAGTTTAAAGGTTGTGCCTGTATACAGGTAATACCAATGTGCTAGTATAGTGCCAAATAATGGGAAAAACCACGATCACCTATACTTTTCAAAAAAAATGAGTCACCATACCCGGGCGGAATGTATAATGTATATAGGTAATTAGAAAATGCACTATGCCTGTGCCAGGTACCTAACCTATTTCTTTTTTTGCAGATCATAACATTTTGAAATTCTGTCTGAGTTCCTCATCTTTTGTCATGGACAAATCGATGGCAACCATAACTGGAAGAACTCTTGAAGCTACAAATAGAGAGTCATCAAAAGGAAAGGCGAAAATAACATCGCTACCTTCTCTAAGATCGGCCTCGGAAATTTTTTTAGTTGGCCAACCGTCGTCCTCCATCAGTGGTAGCAAATTGCCAACAACACGGCAGGTTTTGCAATACTTCTTCAGTGTTATCCAGTACACTGCTAACAGGAAAGACGCATTCAAGGAAACCGTAAACAACGTCTTAAAGTTTTGGAACATGGCCCGCATTAAAACAATCACAAAGCTCAACTGCGAACGGAAGCTAGAGGCATTGTGGAAAGAGTGGCACTTACTCCAAAAGAGCAGAAAACGAGAAACTGACGCCGGAGGAAAACGGCAGAAGTTTTCGGACAGTGTGGACAAGCTGTGGGATATCGGAGCATCTGACGCTGTCGAAGATATAAAGAAGAATCGACTGCTGTCCGACAAGGACAAAAAAGACATTGACTTCTACCTCGATCAACGTGGTCCTCGGGTGGCAACGATGAGCGGGAACGATAAAGTTTTCGCTGTAAAAAGAAAGCTACAGGAAGGAAGAAAACGTCCTCGCCAGGAGCCGCAAACCTCAAAGTGTGCATACGAAACCGGAGATGAGGCCATGGAGAATGATGATACTGGCATGTCAGGAGAGTCGGAGACAGAACTAGCGTTCCCCCTGCCGAAAGAGCCAAGTGTGTCTGTCAATCTTCCTCGCCGCATCCTTAATGCACCTGCTGTCATGGAAGTGGCTGATCGTTTCCGCATGTCCAATAATCAGGTGCGTATTGTGTACAGTATTCATCGATAGCGTCAGTTTTAAAGTGTCCCGTAACCCACATGAATTCTTGACAGTTTCCTTTCCACTTTCCATTCTCTACAGAGGTAGTAAGCATTGTGGCTGCTATCACACGTTCGGCGGATCCACCAGCAGACCTCAATCAGTTCAGCATCTCGAAAGAAACGGCCAGCCGGGGAAGAGTGTCACATCGCCGTGAAGTGGCGACGGCTGTGAAGGACTCCTTCACGCCACCGAGGCACACTGTTGTCCACTGGGATGGCAAAATGGTCAAGGTCAGTTGATTAAGTTTTCATAGCTATCAATTTAGTAATGAGATTCATGAAGCATAATGTCAATTAAAAAGAGAACTGAATGTGAACAAAAATAGGTTACTTTACAACCATGAAATTGAAATATATGGCATGTGTTTCAGAACTTCCTTGGAACGGCGGAGCACCGCCAAGCAATTCTCATCTCCGGGGCTCCTCATTGCACAGAAGGAAAGTTGCTGTCAGTCCCAGCTGTTGCTGACGGCACCGGACTGTCGCAGGCGCGGGCAACCATACATGCTCTCGAAGATTGGGGATGTGAGGAGAGCGTCATCGGACTCTGCTTCTACACCACTTCCACCAACACGGGGAGGGTGCAGGGTGCAGTTGTCCGGCTGGAAAACATGCTCGGGCGACCGCTACTCCAGCTGGGATGCCGTCATCACGTCCTAGAGCTTATCGTAGGGGCAGTAGCCGTCACCCTGCTCGGAAGGACTACGGCACCAACTGATCCTTTGTTTCAGCAGTTGAAGAGAAGGTTAGTTCATTTTTTGTGCAAGGTAAAGTTAGGACACACATGATATTCCACTAGTTTATAAAACAGCAAGCCAAACAGGAACTTCAGAATTTTCTCACAATTTTCTTGTTTATTATTTTTGAAGATGGGACGAGCTCGATCTCTCGACCTACTGCAAGCTGCAGGTCGAGAATCTGGCGGAGAGTACGTGGCTAATAGAACTCCGGGACGCGGCGGTCAGCTTCCTGAGCACAGCTTCTGGTTTCGTCAGAGACGATTACCGGGAAGTGGCAGAGATCACGCTCCTGGTACTCGGGACACAACCACGCCGTGGCATTCACCTCATGCGCCCAGGAGCCTACCACCACGCAAGATGGATGGCTAAAGTTAGTATTTTCAAACAAAAAAATCTAGAGATAAGTTTAAATGTTATTCAAAGATAAACATTTCATTATAACGCAAACAAAGTAATTGGTAACAATAAACCTGTCTTACTTACAATGGTGCCTATTCTGTTTCAGGTTATCTACTACACAAAACTGCTGATGTTCAGTAGGCAGCTGAGAGCTCGACAAACTGCACAGGATCGTGTTGTTCATCGCTCTTCTGTACGTACCAGCTTGGTTGGCGGCCCCTGTAGCAGCTGATGCGCCGTTGAATGACCTCGTACTATACCAGCGTTTTCTGAGGTATAGGGCAGTGGACCGCGAGGTGGCAGAAGCGTCACTGGCTGTGATGAGGCGGCACTTCTGGTATCTGAGGCCTCAGACCGTCATCTTCGCTCTATGCAGCAACAAGGTGGATGGCACTGTGAAGCAACAGATGGCAGAGAAGCTGCCCCACCTCCCTGTACCCAAAGACTTCACATACGAGAACGTCTCAGTCGACGAGATGACGCTACTCACCGACCTGATCGACGAGTCCTCCTGGTTCTTATTTGCAGGTCTGAAGATGTATGGGTCTTCGTGGCTCACCCTGCCAACTGATAAGTGGGACGAGAACGAGGACTTTTGTCGTCTGAAGGATGTGATCTCTAATCTCCAGGTCACCAATGACGTCGCTGAAAGAGGAGTCCAACTGATACAAGACTATGCGAACACGGTCACAAAGGACGAGGCACAGCTGCAGGATCTTCTGCAAGTGGTGGAAAAGAACCGGAAAGAGCTCTGCGACTTCAAGAAGTCATCACTCGCCACGATGACATAGCACAGAGGGACAACGTTGCAGCCAGTGACGTGTGATAGTGGTCAATACAATGGAAAAGTGATTGTTTAAGTTATTGTTTCTTTCTTCCTTATTTGTCTGCTATTTGCTGATTTTTTTGAAAAGTATAGGTGATCGTGGTTTTTCCCATTATTTGGCACTATACTAGCACATTGGTATTACCTGTATACAGACACAACATTTAAACCGTTAGTCGTATGACATTGGAAGGCACACCAAACGACTTCTCTCATCAAGAGGATTCAGAAAACATCCCTACTTAATGATTTATCTTGATTCAGTAAAAAGTTAAAAAGTACGCATTTAAAAAAAAAACTCGTAATTTCAAGGTCGATGCGAGACCCCTAAATATTGATTAATTTTTGTAAAAATGGTACCAATGTGCTAGTATAGTGCCAAAAAATGGGAAAAACTACGATAACCTATATTTAAAAAAAAAAATTGAAAAGTGGGCCACCCTAATAATGAGTCTTGTGGATGGGTGGTATGACAAGCGGTATTATGTCATGTTACACCATGTCGATTACTCATACCCTACGACTGAAAATGTGAATCTCGTCATCATGGACAATCTTAAGTATTTTTATCACTATATTAATGTATATCATGATGAGGTTCGTAGTGAGGTTGTGGCTAGTGCTCTGCGTGAGTTTTTAACAGACTTTAGAGACGAGTATCGTTTGCTGGGCAGAAAGGAAAAATATGAGCATATGTTCCTCTCAAATAGTGCGCCGGAGTGTGAAGATGTTTAGGAGAGATAAAACATTATAAAATGTGCCTAGTTCGTGAAAATTATCCTGAGGGAAACTGTCTGGTGCGTAGTCTGGTAGTGATAAAACGCGTTAAAACTGAAATTAATTCTTGTACCGGAAAAAAAACACCTACCCAATATAATGGTGTACAACAATTCGCCGCACACGTTGATTATGGTGCGACTCACGGATCATACGAGTTCGAACAAGCCCATTCACGTATCATCGAGTCAGCCGCCCATCGAACCGTTCCTGCCTACCTGCGTGCCTCACACGGCTCATAGTTATCTCAGAGCTTGAACCGAGTGGACGCGCGCTCCTCGAATACGATGGAACTTCCTTTGAGCAGCATTCTCAACGCCTCGTACGATGCGTCCGTGACGAAATCGTTGCGCGTGTTCAGGCGTAAATCCGGTACCGTTAGCTATGTACTGGAAACGGAATGTAGACAAACAAACAAACGGAATGTTGTTTATTTAAGTGTCGAGGAGATGAATAGAATCTTCGTGATAGTTAAGAAGTGGAGTGAAGATCGTTATAAAATACCTGCTAACGTAGGTACAAGAAGAGAGCAGATTAGTGACGCACCCTCATACGCCGTTGTATGTACGTTGAGTATAAATAACGATCGGCCATGCATTGATATACGGCTGATGTGGAAGAATGCTTCTGATAATAACGCTCTTGTTCCTACGCGAAACCGTTTCATCCTCGACAGAATGTTTGAAATCGTCGGATTCCGCAAGCTGAAACCTATATTAGACGCGCGTGTTACGGATATGCTTTATTTTGATACAGTACTTGAATACGCATACACCGCTCTGGTCGATGGGTTTACCGAGTGTAGGGCTGAACAAGGTGAGAATGGTCTACAGCTGGACGTTTATTTAAAAAGTTTAGACTCTTTGAAATACCATGAACTTTGGTACAAAGCAATTGATCGGTACAAGGCTGAGCTCACCTACACCGTTCACCCTGAAGAACTATTTCTTTATATAACGAGCAGTTGTCGTAACGACTTAGAAGATTATTTCAATTGCCGCTATGTTGAGTGAAGATGAGTTCACGATTGAAAAGCTCGGGTCGGTAGAAATAAACCCTCGATTGGAAAGGCGTGTTTATAAACTTGTGTTTAATAATGTAGCTAACGATGAACTCTTTGTGCGTGCTTTTGATTGCATTCTAGACGTATTTAAAGATGACTTACCAACCGGTTGTAAAGTGGGAACAAAAATAGTACTGAACGATATGAAAGCCCTTCATATCGAGTACAGGTTTCCCTATACTTTAAGCGGTGAAATATTATTAAACCGCATATACTGCGTAATGCAGAGCAATAATGATGTAATTGTAGACTCGATTAAGTGCGAGTTTAGTATTTTGAAAAAAAAAAGGGAAATGTATTTATATATTTAACATATTTGTGTGTGTATACATATATATATTGCTATATTGATGGATTTTGATCATTCCAATGTATATTTATTTCTATATATCTCCATAATTGTGTGTGTGTGTGTGTGTGTGTGTGTGTGTGTGTGTGTGTGTGTATTTCTCCTGTACTGTTATATTGAAGGATATATGATTATATGCATATTCCTCGTTCATATTTCTATTATTATTGATCATTCAAATGTATATTTATTTTCTATATATCTCCATAATTGTGTGTGTGTGTATATATTTCTCCTGTACTGTTATATTGAAGGATATATGATTATATGCGTATTCCTCGTTCATATTTCTATTATTATTGAAATTATTTATTTTCTATATATTTATAATAAACAGAGTGATGCAATGTTGTTTTACTTAATTCTTTTGGTTAATTATATCATGTTACGCCTTCTAAACCTACTAGCGGAATTCTAAACCAACTTTTAAGAATTAATTAAATAAATGGTACAATCTGGCAACTTAATAATGTATACAATTAAAATGGTATCTGGCAACTCTCCATAATAATGTATACAATTAAAATGGTATCTGGCAACTCTCCATAATAATGTATCCAATTAAAATGGTATCAGGCAACTCTCCATTATAATGTATACAATAAAAAGTGGTATCTGGCAACTCAACCTGAAAAGCCATTTACGCCTTCTAAGCCAATTGGCTGATTCAGCCAACTGGCTGATTAGGAGCCTATAAGACAACGCCTACTCGGCCGAAGTCTAATAATGTATACAATTAAAATGGTATCTGGCAACTCTCCATAATAATGTATACAATTAAAATGGTATCTGGCAACTCAACCTGAAAAGCCTTTTACGCCTTCTAAGCCAACTGGATGATTCAGCCAACTGGCTGATTAGGAACCTATAAGACAAGATGTCATTAGACGAAAGCGCTTGAGCACCCCTTTGTGTTTCTTTTCCCTTCGTGGTTTTATTCATCATAAATATTTTTCACGTGTCACTTTCGTGAAATAATTTTTCATATATATATATATATATATGAACCTTTTCCGTTCTATGGGCACCATTGAAATGAGAGAAATGAATATTTTGTAAACTTATTTTAACTTTTTATTAATAATTAATGAGTACATTTGGAATAGAAAAAAATTAATTTATTTAATTTAACAGCTTTAATGAACCTAAATTATAACAAAAAATATTTGTCGTTTCTTCAAAAAATTGGCTATAATTTGCGTTGAAAATTGGACGTAGGCTATAGGCCATCTTATTCTTAGTTCGCGCAAAGACCTAGGCTATATATATATATATATATATATAGCCCGGTTAGGTTAATTGAATGCCCGGTTAGGTCAACTGAATGCCCGATTAGATTAATTGAATGCACCGTTAAGTTAATTGAATGCCATGTTAGGTTAATTGTACGCCCTTGACGATTGGTTAGGTTAAGTCGTGATATTTTTGTTAGTTTTGACGAAAATATCAATTAACCTAAAATTCAATTAACTTAACTGGACATTCAATAATTTTATCGTTGGTTTCAATATATATATATATATATATATATATATGTATATATAGTTTAAAAAATATTAGTTTCTCTCGTTTGAATGGTGCCCATAGAAAGGAAAAGGTCCATAAATTAAGTAAAATGTGCGAGTCGATGCAGCCAAGTAGCCATCGATGTAAAAGCATGAAAAAAAAGACTCGTTTGTAGAGATGATGATAAAATTATATCAGCATACTTTTAAGGAGCCATATATAGGGTGTCCCAAAAAAAACTATATACTCTTTATAGAATCATATATTTTATAATTTAAAAAAAACCAAACAATATATTGTTATAGCAATTGCCAATGAAAGGTAAATTAGTAATCTAAGTGATCAAAATGTTATAGCGAGTTGTTTGCATATAAAATTTAATTAACTACGCCAAGTGCTCAAAATGTTCTCCGGCGGCATGAATGCACTTTTGAATGCGTCGACTAACTGATTCGCAGACATGGACTAATGTGGATGCTGTGATGGTCCCGCACTTTTCCCTAATTGCATCCTTAAGGTGTTCGAGTGTTGCGGGTCTTGTACCATAAACTGCATCCTTCAGGTAGCCCCACAAGTAAAAATCAAGTGGAGTCAAGTCCGGTGAACGTGGAGGATACTCAACGCTTCCTCTTCGTCCTATCCAACGGTTAGGCAACGTTTCATCGAGGTACCTTCTGACATCACAATGATAATGAGGGGGGGGCTCCATCTTGTTGAAAGTAAAAGTCGTCGTTTCCAAACAACTTCCGAACTGCAGGTATAAGTTCTGTCCGCAGCATGTCGAGATATGCGGCACCGATAACTGTCCCATTAAAGAAGAATGGTCCAATCAAACCCCTGGATGATAAACCACACCATGCTGTTAGTCCTGGTAAATTAACATGATTATCCACATAAACGTGGGGATTATGAAGTGACCAGTACCTGCAGTTGTGTCGATTTACTGTGCCATTCAGCTTGAAGGTAGCTTCATCAGACCACACGATTTTGTTGTATTGAAAGTGCATTCATGCCGCCGGAGAACATTTTGAGCACTTGGCGTAGTTAATTAAATTTTATACGCAAACAACTCGCTATAACATTTTGATCACTTAGATTTCTAATTTACCTTTCATTGGCAATTGCAATAACAATATATTGTTTTTTTTTTTTTAATTATAAAATATATGATGCTATAAAGAGTATATAGTTTTTTGGGGGACACCCCTGTATATATATATATACTCTACAGTATATGTTACATACACCGTGCATGGTACAAGGAACTCCTCTGGAAAAATTAAATCCAGTATAGTCCAAATAAGTAGTGGTAAATGACAAACACTAGTTTTTCATAATGTTCCATGCACGGTCTGTCTGTAATATAAAAGTTTCTCAGGAGACCATTCAGAGTTGTATCACACACACACACACACACACACACACACACATATATATATTTTTTTTTCATCGATACATTCATAGTTTAAGGGGAAGTATGAAGAATTAAAAGTTAAAAGCATCTTTTCACATAGAGGACCATTCCGGCCATGCCCCCATATGAATATACATATATCGAGTCTAAAAGCTCATTTGAAATACGAGAATAATTGTTACATCCTAGTGTCAAATCGGATTTTATCGAAAACTTTAATAACACTGAGTAATAGGGTGTGACAGTTGCCCCAACTTTGTCCTACAATGCTGTTCAAACGTTTGATGTTGCATATTGACATAAAAAATACCCACGTGCAATTTTCTGAAGATTCATGCATATTCGAGTGAGCACCAGGAATTTGAAAAATAGCGATTTTGCTTATACGGCATACGCGCCTATATATGAGATTACACAACCATCATAAGGGATATTAACACAAATCATTTGCCTCTCTTAATTAAAAGCTGTTATCACTAACACAAAAAAGTTAATCATTCTTATTCTCTCATGGTACATTAAGGGGTTTTATCATATATTCACAAGGTATTATTTCTCTAGAGCAAGAAACCATGATTTCTGTTCGGAAACAGATGATCGTTTGCGCTGATTAGGAACGCGGAGTCTGTCATTTTCAACTACTTGAAGGACTTCTTGAAAGCGCTCCTCATCCCTGGCAATATTAAGAAAGTCATGGCAAAGTTTTACACCACGCTCTGCAGCCTCATTGACGACCTGAAGCTTGTCCACAACCCGTTTCATGTTCAGGTAGTCGTCATGATCCGCCCATTCACTGGCTGGACTGTGGAGAAACTGATAGGGCATGCCTAAAATGGTGAAGAACCGGCTTGAGTCAGGCCCAATTAGGTCCACCAGGGCAGTGCCACTTTCTGGGACAGGGGGAAGATATGGCTTTCCATAGCTCCATGATTGAGCCCCACTCTCTTAGTAACTTCAGTGCCTTCATGGCAAAGAAGGGCCTTCCTCATCTCCTCTTTTGTCCTTTCTTGTACTTGGGACGAGAACAAAGCCAGTGGGGCCAACTCCTCAGTTAGGTACCAAGTGTGTCTACCGAGTGCCACACGTGCTTTGTCAACTATTGTGGCGTCATATAGGGCAAATTCAGCAAAGGTTTCGACCAAATTCAAGTCATTCAGTGGCGCACTTGCTGGAACGGGGCAAACAATCCACCATGGGACATAAACAGCGACTGTGAACACAGCAAACCGTTCTAACTTGCTGATTTGACTTTTAGTCACAACCTCGGCTTTGGGAAACTGCTCTTTGATCTGGCCTGACAAAAGAACAATCTTGAGGGTATAGAGCAGTTTAGCCATCCACCTTGCTTTGTGAAGTGCGCCGGGGTAGACCATTGTGAAGTTCACTGGCTCGGATCCTTTAGTTACAAGCAGCAGACAAAGCTCTACCAGCTCCTTGTAGTCGCCACGTGTAAATGGTTGGGCTAGAGATTCACGGAAGAAGTCAGCCATCTCCTGCTGGCGCTCCTCAAACACTCCAGGCATTGCGGGGTAGTAGTATTACTTTTTTTCATTGTACGCCAGTTGAGAGAAATGGTTCTTGAACCTAGAAATGCAATTATTGGGATTATTGTATTTCGTACTAATCTATAATATTGTTTTAGGGGTATTAAGATTGATATGATCGATCATTTGCTTGGTGTTAGTATATCTTATAAGTCTAATAAAAGAAATTCCACTAAATTTGTTCATTAGATAATAATATTCCTTGTTATTTTGTAAAGCTTATGACTCACCTCTGGAAAACCATTATGTTTGGACTTGAAGAGCCTCCACTTTCAAGCAATCCCAGCAAACACCTAGGATGACTTCGCCCACATGCCTGCGACAGGCGCACCAGAATACGGCACGCTCTAATTCCTTTTGGAGGGAGACGCAAGCAGCTGTTTTTTGTCCTGAAAAAAAAATGTAATTGTAGTTTAAGGCCACCATTTCAGGCACGTGCTTTTTGCAGATTTCTGTTAAATCATTCACTGTATTTTGGTATTAATGTCGTGATAAATTCACGCTGATGTTTGAAATAGGTTTACCTGTATTGGATGAAGTTGTGTCGAAAACCATACCAACGACATTCTGTTCACACTCCGAATCGACCAGAAGTTGTTTGGTTGCTGTTGATATCAAGTCTCCTTGAACCAGGCCAGCTTTTTGAGTCAAATGCGGAAGAGATGGGACTCCAAGAAGCTTTGTGCCATTGACACCAGACACAAGAATGGGCAGGCGGTCATCAGTGCCTTTGGAATCCAGCGTGTCCATAAGTTTACCATCCCAGTGCACCAGTACTTTGTCTGATGGTTGCCATTCATCCATGATTTTTAAACTTATTTCTGACACGATGGAAGCTCGGTATCGGTGGGCCGTCCTTGCATTTAGACTCAGCTTTGATGTATCTCCCACATGCAGATACAAGGGAGTACACAATTGCACTCAGCTGGGTCGGCGAGATGTTGTTTCGAACACTGCATGAAACAAGTTCTGCCGACTTCAGAATATCATGGGGCACAAAATTGAAACTCCCTCTTTCACTGTTCTCCGATGTTTTCTCTTTGGTTCAGCAGTGCTGGCCTCATCAATGTCATCGTCCTCATCAGAGCTAATAGGTGAATCAATATCAGCCTGTACATTCTCAGCATGATCACATTGCTCTCTCTCTTGTCGCTTCTCTTCTCGCATCTGCCTTTTCTGTCGCTTCTGAACCTTTTCTGTGAGTACTTTGTTTACCCCAGAGTAGGTAGCTACTCTGTCACTTAGCATGCTTTTCATAAAGAGTATGTCAGTATCGATGGCATCTTGTTCGGCCTGAGCCGCCATGTCTTTCAACACTGTGTTCTTATAAAATTTCATCGTCAGGCTCAATTCTGATTTAAACTTCATAATTCCAGGATCATCAGCCCGTCTTCTATCCTCATTCTTTTTCATAAGCATCATGTAGTCTTTGTCATAGTAAGTTTTAATCACTCGGCCAATATTGTTCCTGCCTGTAATGGTCGGGACATTCGCCTTCTGGTAATGCAAAAGCACATTGTCAATGGTGGCAGATAAAGCCTGGTCCCAATGCATATCCCGAAGGTTTGCTAACAGACATAGTAAGACCTGCCTATTAGTTGGCAGTTTGCAGCCCTTTATTTCCTTTTCTTCTTCTCGGGGTACGGTGCCCAATAACATTCTGACATACTCATCATCTTGCCGTGTATCCATGATTAAATTCTCTATTCACAACATCAAATCACTGTCAAGGGAAAAGAAAAGAGCATCATTAAAATTAAATGCAATAAAATAATACGTGGAAAATTTGTGGGTCAGGGTTCCAGACCCGGAAATGAAAATCTGATAAAATGTGCTATTTTCACACTTATTTATGAAGTTCATAAGCTGAAATAGCAATACTTGCTGGTACGACGGTGCTAGCTCAAACATGCACCGATCTCCAAGAAAATTTACAGGGGTGTTTCCTAGATAAGTACACAACACTAAAACTTTGAACAGCATTGTAGGACCATTTTTTGATTTTTGGAGGGCAACGGTCACACCCTACTGAGCAATATCTAAATCTGAAACCCATTTGTTTAACTAATTTCATTAAACAATTCTGTCTCTGTCTCTCTCTCTCTCTCTCTGTCTCTCTCTCTCTCTCTTTCTCTGTATCTATGCAGTATATACTGTACAGTATTTGAAGAACGTCATTATATAAAAATAATAAATACTCAGTGGAAGGAGTGCTGCGAAGGTCAACGAAACCTGTTTGAACGAATAAAAATATAAACACTAGTCTGCAAGGCCTGCAAGGTTTCTGTTCAGTGGCGTAGCTTGGGGGGCTAAGGGGGGGCGACTGTCACCCTTGATCGGAAAAATATCTGATCCAGTCGGAAATCTAGAACCGGTTGTAAAATGTTTTTGGCAATAAAGGAGAGACAGAGAGATACATTGCCCTGTGGTCAATTTTAAATTCAGCCTCTCATAATAATACTGTACATTATATTATAGCATGGCTAAGCCTGTGACGTTGTCGCTTGAAAAACATACACTATAATAGTCACGGAAAAGGTGCCAAATTTGTCCAATCAGGAATGTATAACACATTTGCCCCTCCCATGAATAAAGACCACGCTACGCCACTGTTTCTGTTGTTTCAACATTCATAGCTGTTTTATAGTAATTTTGGTATGTTCAATGCAAAACTGATATCCATATTTGCCCATGACGTAGGGTTTTTTCAAATAGCCATATAATTTTATATAATGTTTATTTACGCCCGTAGATGTCCCTGTATATTATACGAGTATATGTTATTGTTATTATAATATTATGCTATGTATTATTATTAATTATTATTATTTTTATTATTAATTATTATTATTAATATTATTATTATTATTATTATTATTATTAACTATTATTATTATTAGGAATGTTCAATGGTCTACTGCAGTAATATTGATGGCGTAAAATGTAGCTTAGGAAATGCCTATCAACCAGGTGATTGGAGATTATTTATTGACTCCTCCAAGACAAGCCTCAAAGGTGTTCTCTTTCATAATAGTAACCAATAGGCTTCTGTTCCTATCGCTCATTCTGTTCACTTGAAAGAAACATAAAAATCTTGAACTTCTTCTTGAAAAGGTTCTGTATAATGAGCATGCGTGGATTGTATGTGGAGACCTCAAAGTTTTATGCATGCTGCTTGGTCAGCAGTCTGGTTATACGAAAATGCCATGTTTTTAAGTGAATGGGACAGCAGAGCGAGAAGTCAGCGTTGGAAGAAGCTGTGGCCACCCAGAGGCAGTCTGACACCTGGTTCAAAGAATGTCATTCATAAAAAGTTGGTTGAGCCAACCAAAGTGATGTTACCTCCACTCCACACAAAACTGGGCTTGATGTAGCAGTTTGTGAAGGCATTGGATAAGGATGGTGACTGCTTCAAGTACATTTACGGCAAATTCCCAGCTCTCACCTATGAGAAAGTTAAAGAAGGTGTCCTTGTGGGACCCAAATCAGTTTGAAGGAACGATGAACCAAGCTGAAAGAGAAGCATAGGTTGGCTTCAAAAATGTTATTCAGAACTTCTTGGGGGACAGAAAGGATCCAAATTTCAAAATGATTGTTGAAAACATACAACTCATAAAATTCGGAAAAATGATCAACTGAATACTTGTGCCAGCTTTATTCCTTTATTTGACAAATTAATTACTTAAAATAGACCTTTGATCATAGCTTCAAACGTTTAAAATCCAAATATCCTAATATGCTAAATATAACCAAATACATGAAAATAATTTATTTTTTTATTTTTCGATTTGTGAAAAATACTGACGTGATGGAACAAAATGGATGTTAATTTCGAAATTAGGATTGCAGGATTATGTAAAATGACCTATTCAAACAAAAACAATGAAATTTCTTTTTTGATTTGCAGACCAGTGTCATCTAAAACACTGATGCTCGGTAGTTCAACGGTTCCGGTGGCGGACTGAGAGCGGTGAGGCTCTGGTTCGCTGTTCTCGCCTGCTGCCTCCTGGGTTGGGTTGAATTAGCCGTTTAATCTGTTAATGTTCGGTCTACGGGTGAACCTTGGAGTACCCCTTCCCCTTTATGTAAATGTAATAAATACATTTAAAAAAGTAGTATGACCGCATAAAGAAAGTACTATGGATATATTCATCGGTGGTTACCATCACTGACTAAGAATCTATCGGCCCGGGTTCGACTCCCCTCCACGACAGGCGGCACACACCTCATGCAGATGTTCATCCTTCCATTGTTGGCAGATAAAAAATTCTTATATAGTGAAATTTTACTTTAATTTCGTATTTACTTTTCTTTCTCTTCGTTAATTATCACTATTTCTACTTCTTTACACTGATTTCTTTGAATTCTGTGATCGGGTAGACGCAGTAGCGGATTAGAATGGGGGCAAAGGCGGCATTTGCCTCCGGCCTGAGATGCTGACCGGCCCGAAGATGCTGACCGGACCCAAGAAACTATGTAAACGCTATAATCTACCGTTGAAATAATTGGTCGACCGTGAGGAAGAAAAAAAAATTCTAGATTCCACTTCTACAAAACCTAGTTTAGTATTCCATTTATATGAACAAATATACATTTTCTGTAATCACATCTTTGTTTTTGTTTCGTTTTCTGTTGATCGATCCCAGTCAGCTGATCACATCACTCATGTATGATGTATCAGTCCCGAAAATATTCATTGCCCCCGGCCCTAATAGCTTAATCCGGCCCTGGGTAGACGGGTTGTAGCGTGGCCGCAATTGAAACTCAAAACGAACAAAGAGATGGAGGAAAGAAATTACAAACGATTATCACTATTTTCTGATTTTCATTTAAATTGAAACAATGAACAGGACCGGGGAAAGTGAGTGTGGATTTATAATTTACAGTTTTGATAGTGGAGAGAGATTTTAGTTAACTTTAAATTAGTGGTGTACCAATTAATCGGCATCTGCATCGGCTATTTTTTGGGAATCGGCATCGGCAAAATTCAGCAGATTCTCTTAACGATTATTTGAAATTTTAAAATTTTCATTACGAAACAAAATCAAGAGAATTTATAGGAAATTGAACAGACAAAAACACTATTTGTGATAATTTATACTCATTTCAAAGTGTAATTATATAAAAAATATTCTACAGTCACGAAAAAGGCAAAGCTTAATAAGTTAAGTTGGTCATAAATTTACATTTTATCTAACTAGCTAATCTCTAAATATTATAAAGTAGCGTAATCTCCTACTCTATATTAATAATAATTCTATATTAAGTTGTACTTTATAGTTTATATATTAAACCATTTTATTATGTTGACTCTATTTTAAGTATTCTAATAATTTTATAAACACAAATTACAGTATATATCCATTTTTTTATTCAAATTGGCCACCAGGGACTTGAAATTTTAATGAAAAATTTTGTTGTGGTTAACATTGTTGAAGAAAGAAAATACCTTCAGCATAAAGAAAAACAATTATATACTTTAAATATTGGTATTCAATTTATGAAACTAAAATGAAATTATTTTATCATTTTACTGATTAATAAAGCTTTTTAACATAATTTTAGCCACAGTATATGAGTAACAAATTCTGGTGCTGTATACTGTGGAGTGAGCAAAGGAAAAGCATTTAAACAAATTTGAAATATAAAAATATGAAAATTGAAAGTTTTCACATTAGAGTAGGAAAATTTATGAAGAGAATTGATTTTTAAAAATATAGGCAAAGCATCGGTATAGGGAGGTTTTCATGGAATCGGCTAGAGTTTTGAATCGGTACCTCACTAACTTAAATCACAATTTCAGCTTAATCGGAGAAAATACACATTCTTATACTCCACTAGCTCGGGGTAAATGCCTCCACAATTTCCAATTTAGTGATTTATATTTTAAATAACTACATTTTACATATGTTAATTTCGTACAATTTTAATCA
The DNA here is from genome assembly GCA_023014485.1 of Bathynomus jamesi. Taxonomy (NCBI): domain Eukaryota; kingdom Metazoa; phylum Arthropoda; class Malacostraca; order Isopoda; family Cirolanidae; genus Bathynomus; species Bathynomus jamesi. The sequence continues at coordinate 261,630 of JAJOZX010003996.1, read as the reverse complement.
GTTTATTATACTCTAAAAAACATTATTAAATTTAACCCTTTCATGACTGAATTATGAAATTTTTATTTTCACACTTTTTTCCAGTTCAAACCAAGATAACATCTAACATTCAGATCGTAGGGCTCAAAATCGATTGTCAAGCTCATGGTGCCATAAAGCAACGGTTGGCGTCAAAAGGTTAAACATTTATATTTTTTATTAAAAACCAATACGCGACATCTAAATGAGGCGGAATGCTGCAGAGGGGTCGAAACAGGTTGTTCCTGAGCATTTATTAAAAAAGAAATAAAAAACCCTAAAGTTTATTATTTATGAAAAAAAATGACAATTCCTATCCTAGAGCAGATTGTACAGCATCCTACTCGTACCCCTATCACCTTGGAGATAGGCCCAACATTCTGAATTCATTTCTTACCTCAAATCATTCTTTTTAATTTGTCCGACCACAATCTTATATCTGTTTCCTGTCCTTAGGCAGTATTTCTGTTATTTCCCATGATTACTGCTTCCGTGGCTGGGGCCCTTCCGAGTATGCTGAGCGCATCACAGAGATGATTCTCTCGGACATGGAGGTCTACATTCCTTATTCTATTCCTGCTACTAATGCCAAAAAAAAAACAAACCTTGGTTTAACTTTAATTGTTCTTGGCTATCCGCAACAGAGACGAGGCTTTCAGATGGTACCGTCACTATCCAACTTCTCACTCAGCTTATATTTCTCCCCAAAGATGTTCTTTCTGCACTGTCTGGGCTCAACTCTAGGAAGGCGTACTCTCCTGATGTGTTCCTTCTGTTGTCATCAAGAAGTGTGCTTCTGTGCTGACACCCTTACCTAGGCAAACTCTTTCGTCTTTGTCTCTCATCTGGTATTTTTTTTTCCTGCTGGAAGTTCGATTTCATTCAGCCTGTGCCAAAGAAGGGTCGCACTTCCTGTCCTATTCACTCCTATGTCGATGATTCCACTTTTCACTTCTCCACCCGCTTCACAAAGCGTTCCTCTCAACAGTCACTCCATGATTCGCGTAGGACGGCCATGGTACACCTGACCTCTGATCTTTCTGTTATCTCTGATTAGAACAGAAAACTTGTGGCTTTCAATGACTCAAAAACTCAGTTCCTTCATCTGCCTACTCGTCACAATCTTCTACACGAGTATCCCCTTACCTTCAACAATACATAACTCAATCCTTTTTCTTCTCTTAACATTCTTGGCGTTTCCTTTTCTCGTGATATTTTCTGGAAAGATCACATGTACTCTCTTTCCAAAATAGCTTTTGAGAGGTTAAATGTGCTGTGCCGTCTCCGCAGTTTCTTCACCCCGACTCAGTTGCTGTCTCTGTACAGGGGTTTTGTCGATCCCTGTACAGCAGAGCATTTTTTAAGCTTTTCCCACTGGGCGACAAAGGCAGATCGGGAAGTGGGGGGGGGGGATTAAGGCAGGAGTGTGCTGCCAATTTGTTAACAACGGGTTCTGGTACAGATAGGGGTGTAAATCGGCGAGCGCCAATGGCGCGAGTCATTAAACTAGGGGGTCTGAGGTGAGCAGTAGCTCCCCCAGCGGGGTCCAGGGCGGAGCCACTGAAGCCAATGCATTTTAACTTCTCCAAACAGCATTTTGTAACATTTTGGCAGAAATTATTTAACATACTCTTTATACTCACTGATGACATATCTATCTAAAAATAAACTAATTTTTCATCAAAAATAAATAAATATTGAAACGACCACTGCTTGTGATACTACCTATATTTTTCTATAAAATCCTGAAAAAATGAAAAAAAAATTAGATATAAGTAAATTTATACTGACTGTTAAATATTTTTTAAAAACAAAGAAACGGTTCAATGATCCAATCAAAACAACCGTTTCAAGCGAACCGGACCGAACCGGTCCCAGCACACCCCTGGATTAAGGATACTATCGATCCGGATGTTCTCTAATCAGGCCACCATCCCCGTGTGGTCTGAAATAACACTAGCATTATCTATATATAAATATTCAATGTAAATTTCATATTTACATTTAGGGTAAACAGTTCTAATTGTGCCATATGTGCAATTTAGGGTGGATCGATTTTACATTTTTTTCGATTTCCATATTCTAATAGAGAATATGGAAATATATAAATGCATTATTTAAGACAAAGAGCCGATCTGAAAATATGTTTAATATACATATTTTCAGATCGGCTCTTTGTCTTAAATAATGCATTTATATATGGGGATGTTAGGATCGAGCCGTATTCCAATTTGGGTATTATCAGGGTTTTCAGTACAGGAATCATTACATTCCTATCCCTTCGTTTAAAGGTTCTCAATATCTGTCCCGTTATTCTCTTTGCTCTGTTTACTGGTATCTTATTTTGTGTTTCAAATTTCGCATCATCTGTCATTACAACCCCTAAATCTTTTGCTCTGGAATTTCTCTGAATTTCCTGTGCATTTGGAGTATAATATTCCATGGATTTTAGGTCTTCTCCTTTTCCGTACCGTAATAGCTGAACTTTCTCGGTGTTAAACTTCGTAAATGCAAAAAACTTCACTTTTTTCTACGTGAAGGTCAAAATATGATAATTAAAACCCACTCAAATAGGCAGTTTATTTCCACAACAGTTTCGATGCCCACTGGCATCCTCTTCGGGTGGATACAGAAAAACGAATGAACCAAAAACAAGAGGGAAAACAGTCCAGGGACCATTAAGAAATTCGCACCTAGGTTAGATCCGGTTCTCCCGACACTGGAAGGGCATTTTTATTAAAGGGACCCGCTTATAAGTACATTCGTACAAATTTAAAACTACCTGCTTGTTCTATACATACAGATTCTATTATTTTTTTACATAATTATTACATTTATTATTAAATTTATTACATTTAATATTGCATTATTATTTATTACAGAAATTATAAATTTATTATTACATTGATTATTACACTGTTGTTTATTATACAGAAATTGTAAACCGAGAAACGAATGAAAAAGGCGAGAAGGAAACAACCCAGAGCCATTAAGACCATGAAGGAATTCGCACCTAGACTAGATCCCGTTCCCATCACCCCAGAAGGGCATTTTTTTTTTTTTATAAAGGGTCCCGCTTATAAGTACATTTGGTAAAATGTAAATGGAATAATAAACGTAAATGTAAATGTAATAATGGAAGTAATAAATGTGGAAATAAATATAAATGCAATAAATGTAACAATAAAGGTAATAAAATAATTGTAATAATTAGTGTAAAGGTAATAATAATAAATGTTAAAAGTCCGCTGGCATTAGTTTTTATTTTTACTTTTTAAATTTTTATTTGGAATCTTTCAAACATCTGATCATGTGTTTAAAAGGAGGGAAACTTAACCTTCAACTGCATTCCCCCAACATTTAGACTTATATGATACATGTAGTTGTAAAATTAACTTCACTTCATTACGGCACTCTTCTTTGGTCACTACTACGACACTCCCTTGTTAGCAGCCTCGCTGCGAAGAGGGGGCAGAGGCCTCTTGCCTCCTTAATTTTTTAGATTCCGGCCTGAGCCATGGTCGAAAGAGGTCCAACCTCTACCCCTGTAAATTCAGAGCACTACCTGTACATTTTTAGAAGTAAATTACAATAAGAAAAACTTTTTTATTTTTTGTCTTCGAGTTGGGCTATCTTCAGAAGAATTTAGTCAGTAATGTCGATAAGTTATAAAAGAAAAGTCGATAATTTTAGTATCAGAGAAAGTATCAGAGTATTATAGAAAGAGAAGCATTAACAACTGTCGACCCTAAAGCGAGAGAAAAGAATTAGAATGTTATAGAAGAAATATCCGTTGCTGCCTCCCATACAAGAACGCCCATAGACCTCGAGATAACACATAAGCACATAGAAGAAGGAGGATAACAAACAGTGGCGACCTTATAGCCAGGATAAACATTTGGCGACCCTACTACCAAGATTAGAAGGAGAGGATTTTAACAAGAAGATTTTAACAAGTGGCCACTCTTTGGCCAGGATAGAAATTACCCTGCATCAGGATAAAACCAGTTGACCGGCGTGTCACGACTTCCAGTTCGTCACATTCACCCTTGAACCGGTGTGTAACGACTCCAAGTTATCCACGTCTCGTCTCATCTAGAAGAAGTAGCCAGGAAGACACGTTTTGAAGACACGTCTTCAGGACACGTCAAGGATTTCGCCGTAGAAATTTTGTTTAGAACAGAGTTGTTTTTTTTTAAGAAATTTGTAAACATTTGAAAATTCAGTATTATTAACAGTTAATAATGAGTATCAAGCCAGAATTTACAAGAAACACAGTGAACATTTCAGACACCAGTGATACATTTTTTTTAGTGAAACTAATTTTCACAGAGTTAAAAGTCACAGAAGTTAAAAGTCACAGAAGTTAAAAGTCACAGAAGTTAATTGTCACAGAAGTTAATTGTCACGGAAGTTAATTGTCACAGAAGTTAATTGTTACAGAGTTAATGTCACAGAGTTAATGTCACAGAGTTAATGTCACAGACTTATTTTCACTATTATAGTCAGTATAGAATAATTTTATTTTATGTACCAAACATAATAGTACCGTACCTTCGCGTACATTCGAGTGAAACGTTGTTTACATTTTTTATTTTTGTTTACAATTTTTTCAAATTATTGAATTGAATTGACTTGCAAATTAAGAAAGAGAGAGTTTATAGAGAGTTTCTAGATTTATAGAGATACTTGAAGTAGTTTCAAGTCAGTTTTAGTTGCAAATAAGTTGCAAAAAAGTTTTCAGACAGTTTCAGTCGGTTGCCCCAAGAGGGACAACCAAACCAAGAGAATAATAGACTTCACTTGATAGCAGTTCAAGTGCATTTTCAGTTTTCAGACAGTTTCAGTTGGTTGTAACCAAGAGGGACAACCAAACCCCAGAGATGAATAGTCTTCACTTGATAGCAGTTGAAGTGCAAGTCAGTTTCATTTTCAGTAGACTCTACTTGATAGAGTTCAAGTGCAGTCAATTTTAGTCAGTTCAGTTTCAAGATACTTGATAGAGTTCAAGTTAGAGAGTTTCAGGATACTTGATAAGAGTTCAAGTCAGAAGGTTGCATCCAGAGGGACACCAGCCCCAGAGATTTATAAAAATACTTGATAAGAGTTCAAGTCAAAAGGTTGCATCCAGAGGGACAACCGCCCCAGAGATTTATAGAAATACTTGATAGCAGTTCAAGTCAAAAGGTTGCATCCGGAGGGACAACTGCACCAGAGATTACAGAAGTACTTCATAGCAGTTTAAGTCAGTTTTGAAGTCAGTTTTGAAGTCAGTTTTGAAGTCAGTTGAAGTCAGTTTTGAAGTCAGTTCAAGTCAGTTTTGAAGTCAGTTCAAATCAGTTTTGAAGTCAGTTCAAGTCAGTTTTCAAGTTTCAAGTCTCAGTCAGTTTTCAAGTTTCAAGTCCCCAGTCAATTCAATGCAGTCAATTGAATTCAACTTTGACCGATTTGTCTTTTCTTTTCATGCCATTGTTGCGTATATAAATATATAGGTAAAATGACATATTTTATTGTTTGCAACCAAAACCGTTTTACAAATGTTTTTACGAGTTTTATAATTATTGTGATTATATGATGACAGAAATAGTGTAATAATTATGTATGGTCGGGAAATTTACCCATATGACCGCACATACCCTACATTTCAGTTGCGTTTGTTCTTTTTTGTCATTTAATTTTAATAAAACTTCTACACAATAAAACATATGTATTTATCTATATGCACAAAAATTTTCAGACTAAAATATCAAATAATTCAAATTCTATCAACATTTAACGAAAAAGTATGATTTTTCTACTTAACATGCAAAAATTATTAAACCTTTTTAATATTTTTTTATATAAAAATAATTTTTAATGTAAAATTTACCTGAAATTATTAAAAAAAAAGATTGTTCGAAATGCTTCCCTTCCATTTCAATAACTTTTTTTATTGTTGGCCGAAATTCATCTATGGCTCGATTTACTTTTATTTTTAAGAATATTATAAAATTATGTTTAGCTCATTAAAATACATAGTTGATTTCTATTTTTAATTTGTATTTTTCATTTCTTTGTTCAATTAATCGTGAGTAATTGTCCTTAAATTTAGAATTTCATAATAATCGACCTTGAGCTTAAAGGATTTTATAATAATAATAATAATAATAATAATAATAATAATTGACTTAAACTTAAAAGATTTTATAACCCTAAACCCATCTTAAATTATTATACATTATTTTTAAACTTTGTTAATTCAAAAACCTTCCAAATCCCTACACATACACACGCATGTATGCAGATTATATATACTATATATATACAAACCTTATGCTAAACTCATTGGATATCACAATAAACTATTTCAATGCGTGTAAGTGCTAACTATGCTATTTAATCTTAATCATTTTTGCTTTGTAATATATCTTGCTCATGCATTTATTCAGTTAATTTAACAATCCTCTCGGCTAATCTGTCCCTCAAAATTATAAGATACACACTTTGTACCTAGTACACAAAAATACACACTAGACCACAGGTCTATACATCATCCACTACGTAATTCGATTTTCCTACACTAGTCAATAAAAGTTAGTTTACAGATTGTACGATTTACATTTTTCCCTTTTATCTACTATTCATTACGTATGTAATTCTTCCCACAGAAAAATAAAAAATTTTTGTTACAAATTTAACAATATCATTCTTTGTCTAACTTAATTGTTTGTCTAAATTAACGTATTAATCCTTTTACTCTGTTTGCATAAAATTAAAGTTTTAATCTTTGAATTTTTATACTTTATAAAACTCTCTAAGCAAGTGTCATGTTAAAAATTTGATTACTCTGCATTGTACCCAACCACCCGAAATCGTTCTGTATAAAATTGGTAATGTAAAGAAAAATTCGTCATCTAACTTGAATTAGTTAGGATGTTATTTTCTCATTTGTATTGTATTAATTGTACCCTATTATATTATTGTATACATATTTTAAAGGGGAGAGCAATGTAAAAATGAACAATCAATAATCAATATTCATTTTTACATAAGAGCCAAAATCGCTTAACGCGAGTTTGGATAAAAATTTTATTTGTTGCTTTCTATTTTTTGTTTGTGTCACAACCCTACGATCTACCATTTCTGTGGTTTAGTCGTATCCATTTTTCCATTTTTCATTTGTTATAGAATTTATTATAATTAATTATGATTGTCTTGCATCTCACCATCGACCCTAGATTATGCATACACATTGCATATAACAGGATTGGAATCCGTAGTTGTACTTCTTAATCATTAATACCCACTCTTTGTCTCTAATTCATTCTTGTAAATCTTCCTAATAATGATTTGTATTATACGTACAAATTCAATAACTATGACGTCACATTTTCCCGTCATTAATTTCCCTTCATCATATCTCTAGTATTCAATGTATGAAAATTCTTTAACATCATAATAAAAACTGTACACTCTATAGAAATCATTATTTATATGTTATGCAGTATAAATATAACTATTATTCGACCATATCCCCCCCTATAGGTCCATATCTTATCTTGACCATTATCCTATGTCAATTTTATTAAATATTCATTTTGCTCGTGAAACGCAAAACTTTATGCATTCGGTCGAAAACCCGAAAATACGTTCTCTTATTATTTTTTTAATTATTTTTTTCAAGTGCGTTCACCCCTCACAAGATATTCATAAATGCTTAGGTAAGTGATCGAATTCGCTAATCACAGCGAAATCGAACGCTTCTAAAATAAATATCTCCTCTCGCTCTGATTTCAAATTTATAACATGTTATAACATTATAACATATTATGTTGTATATAAATTACACCGGTCTGCATGAAAATCGATTTCTTTATTTTGAGTTGTGATTCTGAAGCAGTTCGCTGCGCTGAATTAAAAAATGCTACCAGTTTTTTTCTATCACCCACAGTTTTAAAGTTATTAGCAAAACAATTTTGGGGCGTTTTGTAATTTTTTACCCTTTTTATCTTTAATTAATTTTGTTTTATCATATTTTTCAGATAGATAATTCTAACATTACGTCTTTAAAATTTTAATAATGGCTTCTAGAGGATGTACCCATAGTCCAGACATATTTTGTTATATTTGTGGTCGGTATGTTGTTGTAAAACAAAGGACAAATGTAACGACCTTCATTAAGAGAGCTTATCATGCTTATTTTGGAATTAAATTAGGAGATCAAGACAAAAGTTGGGCTCCACACAAGGTTTGTCTTACGTGTGTTGCGGCACTAAGGAATTGGAGCAAAGGTGAAAAGAAAAGTTTGCCATTTGGGATCCCTATGGTATGGCGCGAGCCTAGAAACCATACCGACAACTGCTACTTCTGTTCTTGCAATGTTAAAGGTTATAATGCAAAGAATAAAGAGAGCCTTCAATACCCAAGTCTTCCATCTGCAAATAAGGCCGGTACCCCATGGTCCAGAAGTTCCTATTCCCCGCCCACCCGAGAGTTTGGATCAATACAATTCAGATTCTGATTCAGCTCCAAATCCAGACAATGATGATGTTTATGAACAGCCAACAGCTGACCGAGATCCTCCTAAACCATTAACCCAAGCCGAACTAAATGACATAGTCAGGGATTTGAATCTGCCTAAGGACTCTGCAGAACTTTTGGGGTCTAGATTGAAGGAGAACAATTTATTGGCATAAGTCCTGAAATGTTTGCACGTAAAGAAGGTAAATATATCTTGTTTCTTTCAGTTATTTTTTTATTCTTTCATAAACAAGCAATATGCTTGTCCAAGAGCTAGGAGCTATTTAATTCTGCTTTAATTAGGTTTTACTCTATCACCTAAAGATTTCGTGCTACAAGGGGTGTTGTAATACCTCATCTGTCCCCAAATGTTAACCACCCATTGATGGGAGTGGAGAGAGTATTTTGCTGGGAACGGGACTGGTTGTTATATATATTTACCCTACATTATTATGTAAGCGTTACTGTAGTCTATAACAATAAAATTTATGGTTTAGCATGTGCAATCCAATGTTGATCTCGATAAGATGGTTCACATTTGGGGATAAATGGGGGATTTATGACACACCCTGTAGTAAGAAAACCATACATGATAGGGAAAAACTAACTATATTTTTGAGATCAGCGCACTCAAATTATATAGAATCACGAACTAGTTTGTAAAAATCGATCGACAAGTTTTCAAATGTGTACTGGTGTTATCTCGTATGTGCCCATGTACTAGTGTTGCACTAATAACCATATATAATAACCATATATTATAACCATATATTATAACCAAATATTATAACCATATATAAATATAAAAACACTGTAAGAATTGTAAACGACGTAATGTACTTCAATGAAACTGTAATTAAATGTAATGATTTAATATATAATGTAAGAATGTACTTTAATAGAACTGTAAAGGCCAATCATAAGCGAATGTGAAGTAATCCATAATCGCAATCATAATTGTAATGAACCAAAACGAAAATGTACTCAGTAATGTACTTAAATTGTACTTATGTACTACTACGAAATGATATCGCCTTCAGAAATGTAGACTCGGCGAAAAATTCGATTAATTTTTTTTTTTATTTTAAAAATTTTTATTTGGAATCTTTCAAACATCTGATCCTGTGTTTAAAAGGAGGGAAACTTAACCTTCAACTGCATTCCCCCAACATTTAGACTTATATGATACATGTAATTGTAAAATTAACTTCACTTCATTACGGCACTCTTCTTTGGTCACTACTACGACACTCCCTTGTAAATTACAGTTGAAAAACTTTTTTATTTTCCCCTTCGAGTTGGGCTATCTTCAGAAGAACTTAATCAGTAATGTCGATAAGTTATAAAAAAAAAGTCGATAATTTTAGGATCAGAGAAAGTATCAGAGTATTATAGAAAGAGAAGCATTAACAACTGTCGAACCTAAAGCGAGAGAAAAGAATTAGAATGTTATAGAAGAAATATCCGTTGCTGCCTCCCAAACAAGAACCCCCGTCGATTCGAACCACCCAGGGCCATAGACGGAGGATTCAAACATATATATTATTCATCGATACATTCATAGTTTAAGGGGAAGTATGAAGAATTAAAAGCATCTTTTCACAAAGAGGACCATTCCGGCCAATACCCCATATGAATATACGTGAAGAACGTCATTATATAAAAATAATAAATACTCAGTGGAAGGAGTGTCGCGAAGGTCAACGAAACCTGTTTGAACGAATAAAAATATTATAAACACTGGTCTGCAAGGTCTGCAAAGTTTCTGTTCAGTGGCGTAGCTTGGGGGGCTGGGGGGGGGCGACTGTCACCCTTGACCGGAAAAATATCTGATCCAGTCGGAAATCTAGAACCGGTTGTAAAACATTTTCGGCCATAAAGGAGAGACAGAGAGATACATTGCCCTGTGGCCAATTTTAAATTCAGCTTCTCATAATAATACATTATATTATAGCATGGCTAAGCCTGTGAGGTAATCGCTTGAAAAACATACACTATAATAGTCACGGAAAAGGTGCCAAATTTGTCCAAGCAGGAATGTATAACACATTTGCCTCTCCCCTGAATAAAGACCACGCTACGCCACTGTTTCTGTTGTTTCAACATTCATAGCTGTTTTATAGTAATTTTGGTATGTTCAATGCAAAACTGATATCCATCTTTGCCCATGACGTAGGGTTTTTTCAAATAGCCATATAATTTTATATAATGTTTATTTACGCCCGTAGATGTCCCTGTATATTATACGATATGTTATTGTTATTATAATATTATGCTATGTTATTATTATTAATTATTATTATTTTTATTATTAATTATTATTATTATTATTATTATTATTATTATTAACTATTATTATTATTAGGAATGTTCAATGGTCTACTGCAGTAACATTGATGGAGTAATATGTAGCTTAGGAAATACCTATCAACCAAGTGATTGGAGATTATTTATTGACTCCTCCAAGAGAAGCCTCAAAGGTGTTCTCTTTCATAATAGTAACCAATAGGCTTCTGTTCCTATAACTCATTCTGTTCACTTGAAAGAAACATATAAAAATCTTGAACTTCTTGAAAAGGTTCTGTATAATGAGCATGAGTGGACTGTATGTGGAGACCTGAAAGTTTTATGCATGCTGCTTGGTCAGCAGTCTGGTTATACGAAAATGCTTTTGTGTGAATGGGAGAGCAGAGCGAGAAGTCAGCGTTGGAAGAAGAAGCTGTGGCCACCCAGAGGCAGTCTGACACCTGGTTCAACGAATGTCATTCAAAAAAAGTTGGTTGAGCCAACCAAAGTGATGTTACCTCCACTCCACACAAAACTGGGCTTGATGGAGCAGTTTGTGAAGGCATTGGATAAGGATGGTGACTGCTTCAAGTACATTTGCGGCAAATTCCCAGCTCTCACCTATGAGAAAGTTAAAGAAGGTGTCTTTGTGGGACCCTAAATCAGGAAGTTAACATTAGATGATCAGTTTGAAGTAACGATGAACCAAGCTGAAAGAGAAGCATAGGTTGGCTTCAAAAATGTTATTCAGAACTTCTTGGGGAACAAAAAGGATCCAAATTTAAAAATGATTGTTGGAATCATATAAATCATAAAATTCGGAAAAATGATCAACTGAATACTTGTGCCAGCTTTATTCCTTTATTTGACAAATTAATTACTTAAAATAGACCTTTGATCATAGCTTGAAACGTTTAAAATCCAAATATCCTAATATGATAAATATAACCAAATACATGAAAATACATTTTCTTTTATTTTTCGATTTGTGAAAAACCCTGAAGTGATGAAACAAAATGGATGTCAATTTTGAAATTAATAATGCAGGATTATGTAAAATGATCTATTCAAATAAAAACAATGGAAATTTTTGGTTGATTTGCAGACAAGTGTAATCTAAAACACTGGTGCTCGGTAGTTCAACGGTTCCGATGGCGGACTCTGAGCGGTGAGGCTCTGGTTCACTGTTCTCGCCTGCTGCCTCCTGGGTTGGGTTGAATTAGCCGTTTAATCTGTTAATGTTCGGTCTACTGGTGAACCTTGGGTACCCCTTCCCCTTTATTTAAATGTAATAAATACATTTAAAAAGTAGTATAGCCGCATAAAGAAAGTACTATGGATATATTCATCGGTGGTTACCAACACTAACTAAGATTCTATCGACCCGGGTTCGACTCCCTGCCAGGACAGGCGGCGCGCACCTCATCCAGATGTTCATCCTTCCATTGTTGGCAGATAAAAATTTCTTATATAGTGAAATTTTACTTTAATTTCGTATTTACTTTTCTTTCTCTTCGTTAACTATCACTCTTTCTACTTCTTTACACTGATTTCTTCCAATTCTATGATCGGGTAGACGGGTTGTAGCGTGGCCGCCATTGAAACTCAAAACGAACAAAGAGATGGAGGAGAGAAATTACAAACGATTATCACTATTTTCTGATTTTCATTTAAATTGAAACAATGAACAGGACCGGGGAAAGTGAGTGAGGATTTATCATATAATTTACAGTTTTGATAGTGGAGAGAGATTTTAGTTAACTTTAAATTAGTAGTGTACCAATTAATCAGCAGCTGCATCGGCTTTTTTTGGCAATCGGCATCGGCCAAATTCAGCCGATTCTCTTACCGATTATTCGAAATTTTAAAATTTTCATTACAAAATAAAATGTAGAGAATTTATAGGAAATTGAACAGACAAAAACACTATTTGTGATAATTTATACTAATTTCAAAGTGTAATTATATAAAAAATATGTTACAATCACGAAAAAGGCAAAGCTTAATAAGTTAAGTTGCTCATAAATTTACATTTTATCTACCTAGCTAATCTCTAAATATTATAAAGTAGCGTAATCTCCTACTCTATATTAATAATAATTCTATATTAAGTTGTACTTTATAGTTTATATATTAAACCATTTTATTATGTTGACTCTATTTTAAGTATTCTAGTAATTTTATAAACTCAAATTATATATCCATTTTTTTATTCAAATTGGCCGCCAGGGACTTGAAATTTTAATGAAAAATTTTGTTGTGGTTAACATTGTTGAAGAAAGAAAATACCTTCAGCATAAAGAAAAACAATTACTTTAAATATTGGTATTCAATTTATGAAACTAAAATAAAATTATTTTATCATTTTACTGATTAATAAAGCTTTTTAACATCATTTTAGCCACAGTATATGAGTAACAAATTCTGGTGCTGAATACTGTGGAGTGAGCAAAGGAAAAGCATTTAAACAAATTTGAAATATAAAAATATGAAAATTGAAAGTTTTCACATGAGAGTAGGAAAATTTATGAAGGTAAATGATTGTTTAAAATATAGGCAAAGAATCGGCATCAGCATCGGTATAGGCAGGTTTTCATGGAATCGGCTAGAGTTTTGAATCGGTACCTCACTAACTTAAATCACAATTTCAGCTTAATCGGACAAAATACACTTTCTTATACTCCAGTAGCTCGGGGTAAATGCCTCCACAATTTCAAATCTCTCTCTAACGGTTGCTAATTAGTGATATATATTTTAAATAACTACATTTTAATATGTTAATTTTGTACAATTTTAATCAGTTTATTATACTCTAAAAAACATTATTAAATTTAACCCTTTCATGACTGAATTATGAAATTTTTATTTTCACACTTTTTTCGAGTTCAAACCAAGATAACCTCTAACATTCAGATCATAGGGCTCAAAATCGATTGTCAAGCTCATGTTGCCATAAGGCAACTGTCGGCGTAAGAAGGGTAACATTATTATATTTTTTATTAGAAAACCAATACACGACATCTAAATGAGGCGGAATGCTGCAGAGGGGTCGAAACAGGTTGTTCCTGAGCATTTATTAAAAAAGGAATGAAAAAAAACCTAAAGTTTATTGTTTGTGAAAAAAAATGACAATTTCCATCGTAGAGCAGATTATACAGCACCCTACTCATATCCCCTATCACCTTTGAGATAGGCCCAACATTCTGGATTTATTTCTCACCTCAAATCATTCTTCTTAATTTGTCAATTTTTTTCTCCTTTGAACTACTCCGACCACAATCTTATATCTGTTTCCTGTCGTCCTATCACTCCAATTCGGCCTTTGGATCCTGCCAAGAGGAGGCGCCTTTGGCACTTCGGCGCCGCTGATTGGGAGGCCCTTAGGCAGTACTTCTGTGATTTCCCATGGAAACATTACTGCTTCCGTGGCTGGGGCCCTTCTGAGTATGCTGAGCGCATCACAGAGATGATTCTCTCGGACATGAAGGTGTACATTCCATATTCTATTCCTACTACTAATGCAAAAAAAAACCTTGGTTTAACTTTAATTGTTCTTGGCTATCCGCAACAGAGACGAGGCTTTGAGACAGTATCGTCACTATGAAACTTCTCACTCAGCTTATATTTCTGCCCGGAATCATGCAAAATCTGTTCTTCGACTCTCTAAAAATTCCTTTATCTGACAAAAATGTGAAAACCTATCCAATTCTAATTCTTTTCGCTCTTTCTGGCATCTAGCTCAGAACCTCTTCAACAACTTTACTTCCCCTTCCTTCCTTCCCTCCTCTTTTCCATTCCGACAGATCAGTTGCCGTCTCTTCTCCTGACAAAGCTGAACTCTTCGCTCAAACTTTCGCCTCCAACTCAATCATGGAAGATTTCGGTGCTGTGCCTTCATCTCCTCCACAAAAATTGTCCCTGTTTTTAATCGCTTATTACTCAGTCATTATTGCAGCTTCACAAATGAAATAAAAAGCATTCGAAAGAGAACATTTTAAAGTTTTAATTTATTCTACATGTGTTCAAAGTGACGTCCCTGGATATTCTTACATTTTACACAACGGGAAAGGAAGTTATTTATTACATTTTCCAAAACGCTGCATTCAATGGACTGTACACTCTCTACCACCGCTTGCTTTAATTCTTCGATAGAGGATGGCTCTTGCCTGAATACTTTGTCCTTGACAAATCCCCAGAGAAAAAAGTCCATAGGTGATAGATCGGGAGATCTTGCGGGCCAGGGAAACTGCGAGCGATGAGAAATGAATCTTTGTTCAAAAAATCTTGTTAAACATTCCAGTGATTGCCTAGTTGTGTGGGCTGTTGCTCCGTCTTGCTGAAACCACTTGTTACTGCAGTTTTCTTGTTCAAAAACAGTGTTCAGCATTTCTACATATCTTTCTGAAGTTACTGAAAGCGGTCTCCTTGTCTGTGGGTCCTCAAAAAAGTAAGGACCATAAACCTTGCTGCTACTCAAACCACACCAGACAGTAACTTTTGGTGAATGCAGAGGTTTCTCCAAGTGTATATTTGGCTTGTTTTGTGACCAACACCGGTAATTCTGTCTTTTGATGAACCCATTGAGATAGATGTGGCATTCATCACTGAGTATTATGTCACTTAATCTTATCTGGTTTTGTTCAATTATTGTTTCAATGTGTTCACAAAACATCAAACGACGCTGGTAGTCTTGTTCGCTAAGCTGTTGCAAACACATAATTTTGAATGACTTCATTCTCAAATCCAACGTGATTATTTTCCGAATGCTCTCCCGTTTGATTCCTGTCACAGCTGATAGTCGTCTCACAGATTTCTTGTTGTCCGTTTCAAGCTGATTTGCGACTGAATCAATGTTTTCAGCGGTTCGCACACCTTTGCTGCACCCAGAGTTGCCTTTATGCATGTTCTTGATTGAGCCGTGATGTTTCCATTTTGCGAAAATCCTGCGAATCGTTTCAGGATCTATGGTCCTTTGCTGACCGTATTGTCGTCTGAAAGACCGTTGGGTGGCAACTACCGAGCCATGTTTGATCATCTCTTCTGCGATGAAAACACGTTGCAGTTGCATGTCCGACAAATAACCCATGATTGTGGTGGATAAAACTGTCATTTTTTTATAAGTACTGATTTCGTATCCAGGATATCGAAAAAATTAAATAAAACTTTTAAATATTCTTTTTCGAAAGCTTTTTATTTCATTTGTGAAGCTGCAATAATGACTGAGTAATAAGCAATTAAAAACAGGGACAAATTTTGTGGTCACACGGTATCTGAAATTGAATCTCCTCCAAAGATGTTCTTTCTGCCCTATCTGGGCTCAACTCTAGGAAGGCGTACTCTCCTGATGTGTTCCTTCTGTTGTCATCAAGAAGTGTGCTTCTGTGCTGACACCCTGCCTAGGCAAACTCTTTCGTCTTTGTCTCTCATCTGGTATTTTTCCTTCCTGCTGGAAGTTCGCTTTCATTCAGCGTGTCCCAAAGAAGGGTCGCACTTCCTGTCCTATTCACTCCTATGTCGATGATTCCACTCTTCACTTCTCTACCCACTTCACAAAGCGTTCCTCTCAACAGTCACTCCATGATTCGTGTAGGACCATGGTACACCTGACCTCTGATCTTCCTGTTATCTCTGATTAGAACAGAAAACCTTGTGGCTTTCAGTGACTCAGAAACTTAGTTCCTTCATCTGCCTACTCGTCACAATCTTCTACACGAGTATCTCCTTACCTTCAACAATACATAACTCAATCCTTTTTCTTAACATTCTTGGCGTTTGCTTTTCTCGTGATATATTCTGGAAAGATCACATGTACTCTCTTTCCAAAATAGCTTTTGAGAGGTTAAATGTACTGTACCGCCTCCACAGTGTCTTCACCCCGACTCAGTTGCTGTCTTTGTACAGGGGTTTTGTCCATCCCTGTACGGAGTACGCTTCTCATACAACTCAACGCACACAGCCGTACTTGACCGAGTGAAATCAAAGGCTTTTCGTCACATCAATTCCCCGCCTCCTACTGACTGTCTTCAACCACAAGCGATTTTTTTCAATACGTCTACAATATTAATCCAGTAAAAACTGTCTTGGGGTCGTTGAAAAATTCTGACGGAAAGCTAGTTGCTGAAAACAAGCAAATGGCTATCTGCCCGAAACGAATTTTTACGTCAGTTTTTACAATAGAAGATGTAACGAATATCCCTACGGTCATAGACATAATACCTTTTGATAATGGTAATACTTTAGATAATATTGTGGTTAGTGAAAGGGAGGTAATGCACTATATTGGAAAAGTGAAAATGCTGAAATCACCGGGGCCGGATTCCATATATCCCATATAACTAAAAGAATTTAAAAAAAGCATTGTTATGCCGTTAACAAAGATTTTTAATGTGTCTATTTCTGAGGGGTGCGTACCAGATAATTTCAAGTTAGCAAATGTAACACCTATTTTTAAGAAAGGCGATAAAGGTGTGGCGGGAAATTATAGGCTAATCAGTTTAACGTCTGTTGTAGGTAAGCTACTGGAATCAATAATTAGGGAGCGTATAGTCGAACACTTAGAATTGCATAACTTGATTAGAAATACGCAGCACGGTTTTAGGCGAAACAAATCTTGCTTAACTAATCTTTTAAAATTTTTCCAAAGCATGGTTGAAGTATTGTATTTAGATTTTCAAAAAGCGTTTGACACCGTACCGCACAAAAGACTTATTCAAAAAACTAATGCTCATGGAATCAGGGGTGTAGTAATAAATTGGATAGAAGAGTGGTTGCGAGGTAGGAAACAGAAGGTGGTCGTTGATGGAGAGGAGTCATGCTGGGCTAATGTAGCGAGCGGCGTTCCTCAGGGTTCTGTATTGGCCCCCTTGCTTTTTCTTATATATATGTTAACGATTTAGATGTCGGCGGATGACGCAAAGTTGGGTGGCAGGGCGATTAATTACGAAGATAGATGTAAAATCCAGGAAGATCTAAATACAATCGTAGATTGGTCAGTCACATCGTAAATGAGCTTTAACGTCGATAAGTGCAAAATTTTACATATAGGCTCGCGTAACGGTAACTGCGTATAGTATGTCAGAGAAGGAGTTGGCAAGCGTAGAACAGGAAAAAGATTTAGGAGTTATAGTCACTGGTGATTTAACCCTTTAAAGCCTACTGGGTCGAATACGTACAGTTTCAAATGCACGCATTTAGACTTAACCCTACAAAAAAGTTCGGCGTTAAAGGGTTAAAAGTGGCGAAACAAAGTACAGCAGCGGTAAATAACGCGAACAAAGTGCTAGGTTTTATAGCTAGGAATTTTGAGTAC
Organism: Bathynomus jamesi; assembly: GCA_023014485.1. NCBI lineage: Eukaryota > Metazoa > Arthropoda > Malacostraca > Isopoda > Cirolanidae > Bathynomus > Bathynomus jamesi. Next base: position 243,518 of record JAJOZX010003996.1, on the reverse strand, counting down.
AAATAGCGCGATATTGTTGTTCCTCTTTATAAATCATTAGTTAGACCACATTTGGAGTACGCGATCCAATTTTGGAATCCGCATATGCGCAAAGATATAAACAAAATCGAAAGAGTTCAGAAACGAGCAACTAAGATGATTCCGTCGCTTTGGTCGAAGTCGTACGAGAATAGGCTTAAGGAGTTAAAATTTACAACACTCGAGCTTAGGAGGCTAAGGGATGATCTAATCCAGGTTTTTAAAATAACGTAAACGGAGATAGCTTTTTTTGAAATATAACAAAATTGTAGAACTAGAAATAACGGGTGTAAGCTGTCAAGTAGAAGGTTCGAGATAGCAGTTGCCAAAAACTTTCTTACGCATAGAATAGTAAATAGCTGAAATAGTTTGTCGGTAGAAGTAATTAGTAGCACGTCTATAAACATGTTTAAAAATCGATGAGTCGCATATGTTGATAGACTGGATATAGTTTAATGTAGTAAAATTAAGGTGTTTGTGGTTCGGAACCCACGTAAAATTGTAGGTTCCCTTCGCCACCAAGGAGGACATGCGCAATACACAATTACAAACACAGTTAGGTAGACCAGCCATGAGTGGATCCTAGGGTCTTTGTTGGTCTGAAACATTATAACATTATAACAATTTCTCTCTCTTCATCGCAATGTTGCCTCACTTTCTCTTTACTGCGTGCGGACCTAGGTAGGATAGGAGAGTGGTCCGAAAAATGGCAAATGCCGTTTAACTTGGGTAAATGCAAAGTGATGCACATTGGCTACGCCAATCCCAAGTCGGCCTACTCGATGTTGGGTAGTAATATCGAGGTGACTGAGTTAGGAAAGGACTTGGGTGTGCTAATTAGCAGCGATCTTAAGTTTACGAAACAGTGTGTAGAGGTGGAAAAGAAAGCCCAGAAACTATTGGGTTATATCAGGAGGCAATTTCAGTTTCGGAACAAGGAGATTGTGCTCTCACTGTACAATTCCCTTGTTCGGCCGCACCTGGAGTATGCTGTGCAGTTCTGGTCGCCCACCCTCAGGAAAGATATTGAGAGGCTGGAGCGAGTGCAGGCGAGGGCCACAAAGTTAATCCCTTCCATTAGGCATATGGGTTACAATCGACGGTTACGCGCCCTGAACTTGTTTTCGCTTGAAACTCGGAGGCTGCGCGGTCAACTGATCGAGGTTTTCAAGCTCTTGCGCGGGTTCAACGATGTCGATTTTAGAAGTATGTTTAGTTTAAATGATAACCCAACTCGCAACAATGGTTGGAAGTTGGATTTGAAACGGTTTAGGACTAGTGTGTGTGGGAATTACTTTACGTATAAGATATGTGACACATGGAACAGGTTACCTTCAGAAGTTGTGAACAGTTCCTCTGTGGATCAGTTCAAGAAAAGGGTAGACGAAATCTTGCACACTATTTGAGTGTGTAAAGACATTTAGGACCTCAGTCTGCGGAAATTTCTTTCCTATAAAATAGTTAATATCTGGAACCAACTTCCTCAGAGGTTGTTTCCAGTCAAAGTGTAAATGTGTTTAAAAATAGGCTAGACAAAGTACTGAATACTCTCATAGTTTAAGACTAAAACATAAGAAAACTCTGCAGGAGATCGCTTGCACGGTGTCTCTGTGAGCAAGCTAAATATAGAGCTATTTATATATTCTCCACTTTCCTGTAAAATTTCCTTGGCTAGTTTTCCAGGGTCAAGGTACTTTCTTCAACCTTTTTCCGTACCTGCCTCTGGCAGGGAGGGAGCGGAGGGTGGGGAGAGAGCCTTCTACTTTTCTATCCAGTTTTCTACTACTGCTAGGATAGTTGAAAGAAAAATAAACTTTTACAAAATTTTCCCTGGCACCCGTTGCCATTGGTACCTCCTCGGCATGGGCCGCAAGGCCTTTTGAGGTACTTCTTTTCCTTGTAACTCCTTGTAACTCCTTGTAACTGTATGCTTCCTCCTTTAAGGAAAACACGGTAGTTTCAGTCTTTCATCTAATCAACCGGTGAACTCTGGAACAATCTTCCTCAACCCATCTTTTACCCTGTCCATGGCCTCCAATCTTTCAAACGCAGAGTGTCCAGGCATCTCAAAATCCATGGAACTTGATTTTGGCTGTTTTCTTCTTCTATGAAGGGGGATGGGCGTTTTTGCGGTGTTTGCCCTTGGCCGTTCCTTCCTGCTTCAAAAAAAATATTGGGTGGCGCAAATGTCAGGAGTCAAAGAGTCATCATCGCATAACGTAAATAATATATGTAAAGGATAGGAAAAAAGATTCCTGATAGTGAAGAGAATACAAACTTTAATGAATTAACGTGCGAGAGGACCACTGATAGAGGAAATTACAGTATATGTTCGAATTGTTGACCATTAACTTTAACTCTTTTCATCGATTCGACGTACATGTTGAACATGTCTTAGCTTCCCGGTACTGATATTTACAATCGTAGATCTGATTTTCTTTAATTGTTCTATGTTTCTATGACGGTCAACATAGACGATTGACTTGAGATGACCTTACAGAAAGAAATCAAAAGGCGTGAGGCCTTGCGATCTACGAGGCCATTCAACAAGACCTTGCCGCCCAATCCACTTGTTTGGGAACGCCTTATTTAAAGGGTCATGGACATTGAAAGCAAAATACGGTGGTGCACCGACCTGTTGAAACCACAGATTCGTCCGTTGCGCCAATGGTAAGTCGTCCGAAATGGGTTGTAGGTATGTCTGCAGCATTTGCAGATATCTGTCACAGGTTACAGTGTTGTTGAAGAAGTAAGGACCAATTATCCAATCTTTCCATATTGCTGCCCACACCATTACCCGAGGATCATATTGCAAATGAATCCCATCCGTCCAGTGTGGGTTTTCATCGGCCCAAAAGCGCGCATTATGCCTATTAACATTACCTCTCAAGTGGAATATTGCCTCGTCACTGAACATGATCCAACGGATTCGAAACCGTTGCTGCAAGAACCACCGCCAGTCTGTATCATCGCCATGCAACCCTTGAACCAGCAGGACTTTGGAGGGGTGGAAATAATATTTCTTGAGAATTCGCTAGATAGAACGCCTACTGACATATATCTCCTGAGACAACTTTCTGGTTAACATTTTGGGTTGTGTCGAAGTGGCCTCATGATGATTGTTGTTGTTGCTTCATCAGTTGCACTTTTTGGCATGCCAGCATTGGGACGGTCTTCAAAACTTCCTTTTCTTTGAATCGCTTAATAATTTTTCCAACAGTTCCATGATGAATTGGGGACCATTTTCAATATTTTCCTTTAAATTCAGTAGCAACTCATCGGTTTGTAGTGCCTAACTTAACATTCATTAAAACAAGCTCCACTCTCTCATTTACATTTGACCCATGGTTTTTGCGCCACCCTATATATATATACACACCGAAATATTGTGCATGAACATGACCGATTTGAATAATGCTTGCCTCCACCAAACTTCGACCCCACTACCTCTTGAACAGAAAGTGAGGGTGCTAGCCACTACAGGATAAAAGTTAATACAACTTCTCACACATTTGAACAACCTAGGAAACGCAAAACGCTTTCGCGCCCAGAGGCGTCTTACGTGTTAACCCTCCTGCACTCGAGGTAATAATAATGAGTGGGATTGTTTAACCTCCTTCGCGACATCTTAGGTCATATGAAGGAGGGGACGTACAGCTTTACGTGGGATCCGAACCACGGGTCGCTACATAATCTGGACACGGAGGACGGTCTCCCATCCAACTGCTACCCAGACCCAATGGCGCTTATCTTCGCTGATCAACGAGAAGCGGTGTTACGACATTAGCTACGACGTAGCACCTGCACTCGAAGTAATAACCAAAATTTCATTCAAATTATCTGGCGCAACCAGGCCCCAGGCTGGAAAATAGAGAACTAGGAACCGTAATTCATGTACCAGGCCTTGGGTGCAATGCTGGGGTCCCATAAATGGAATATCATGCATGAACAGGCGCGATTTTGCTTAATTAAGAACTTGCCTCCACCAGAGTTCGAACCCACCACCTCTTGAATAGAAAGTGAGGGCGCTAGCCACTATACTACAAGGGCTAAAAATTTATATTTTAAGTGACAGGATTGAATCAAATTCGGATTTAAGTCTCCATATTAATCCACCAAATTTGTTTGTTTACGGCTTTTTTAAAATTTTATTATTTACATTTATTTCTTCACTTTCCGTTGTCAAATGTAAATGAATCTCCAATATTTTGCCTGAAAAGCTCTCATACTTCCCCACGGCATATTGAGGTAGGAATACTCTGGCTAGATTACCTGCCCCTAAATATAAAATCGAATAGAAATGTCATTTTTCTGAAAATTTGTGGATGTTCTTTTCATTTCTGTAGCATGGCATACCGCATTTAATAGTTTTTTTTTCCTCAATAAAGATTGTTTTGCTTGTTTTTAAAGGAGGATTTAAAAAACAAAAACAGAATATTTTAATTAATTTTTATTGAGAATTATTAAGAATACGTATCATTACTGTTTGTAGAAACAAGTTCAGAATCGAAAATATAAAGGAAGAGATTCCATCTTATTCCTTCTTCAAAGTATGTTTCTTTCAAAACTAGATGGGGTGAAAGTGGGGTCTGTGTGCGAAATAAATCATATGAGTACTGTATAATATTTCCTCTTCCACTTTTACTACTACTACTATATTATTATTATTATTATTATTATTATTATTATTATATTATTATTTAGATCAGAACTTAAGCATATACAGGGTGAAAGAAAAGTCTTTAAGGATTTTATACATACAAATAATTTGTTAATAATAAATAAATTCGAATCATATCACTGCAGTGTATGCGATACTTTTCAAAGCAACTATACAAGTCCAGGAATGACCCAAGACTAGAACAGCTAAGGCTGGAATATAGCAATGAAGAAAAAATGCATCTTGTATCGTGGGATTACTGGGATATTTCTATAATAATTGTGAAGAAAGTTTGGGTTTATTTCAACAAAAATGTAACAAACCACCAGCAAATACAGCCACTCTTCGATACTGGAAACTCAAACTTTTGGAAACATGAATCCTCGTGAACGATCGTCCAAGAAGTGGAAGGCCAGTAACGGCGATAGGAAACAACAACAAAGAAAATGTCGTGGCCACTTTTCAAGTCGATCCAACAACTTCAACGATAAAAGTCACACAGGAATTAGGTTTTTCCAAATTTACAGTATCAAAAATATTGAAATCACAGGGGTACACGATTACACACCCATTTACTCTCAGCTCATACACGACGATGTTTCTGATAGATGGCTGCAGTTTGCTGAAACAATGAGACAAAAGTTCAACAGTGATCGACATTTCCTTCGAAAGGTCAAATTTTCAGATGAATGTGTCTTCGTTTAAACGAGTAAAGGAAACAAACACAACGTTCACTATTGGGAATAAAAAAAATTCCCAAAATACGATTGGGTAAACCCGTTAAAACGGCTACACTAACAGTTTGGGCTTCCATTTAAAGCTATTCAGGACTCGTTGACTTTGACATATCGAGAGATATGATGGGTGGCAGGCCCGTGCACAGGACACTTCAGATGGGAGGGGGGGCTGAAAGTTAACAAAAAGGGCACCATCTCCTCCCCCCTCAGAAAAGAATAAGTCTCTTCACAGCATTTATAAGGATGTTATTTTTTTTTGGGGGGGGGGAAGGGCATTTCTCAGGCATGAAGGGGCAAATGGGAGGGCTCAAGCCCCTGTAGTCCCCCCTCCTCTGCACGTGCCTGATGGGTGGAAAACGCTATTGCCAAGTATTGAGAGACAAAGGCTTGCTACAGTTTACTAATGACGTTGGCAGAAATTGGCTTCATTAACATGATGGAGAGCCACCACATCAGTCTTCAGCTACCCGTGAGATTCTGGATACTAACGATGAAAGAAGATGGGTTGGTTGGCGAGGTCCGATCGAGTGGCCAGCCAGATCACCTGATCCATGTGATTTCTGGCTTTGGGCTTATTTGCGTGAGAAACTCTACACTCCTGGTTTCATCTATCCAAGTGTGAATGCCCTTGCCCGCAGAATAGATGAACAACTGAAGAGGATCCCATTCGATATGCTCAGAAGAACAATAAAGAATTTCAGAGAGAGAATCCACAAATGTATCATAGCGGATGGAGAATTCCTTATAAAATTGAATTACAATTTAACAAAATATTTGTATAAATAAAATTCTTATAGACTTTTTGTTTGATTTGGTTGATCATTTGAACACTTATCTGTATAATGTTTTTAACTAAATAGTTAGATATATAAAATCTTTAAAGACTTTTCTCCCACCCTGTATATGTCCAATATAACAAAATGTATATTTAAAAAGTGATGAAGAGAAACTGTTGATTTGCATCGTGAACATATATATGTATATATATATATATAAAATTACACCAACCCGGAAGGAAAAAAATATAAAATTTATTTTAAAACAGTGTTTAAAAAGGCTAATTAATTTCGGCTGGTCACAACCAAGCCCTTTTCAAAGCCATAAACTAATTAAAATATCTAAAAAAGTTATAAAACTTCCGTCCTGCGGAAGAGCTAAGGTTAAAATGACTGTGAAGGCATAAACACGGACAGAAACAAGATGGTAGCTGTCGTACGTCTGGCCAGATGTACGACAGCTACCATCTCTCTGTCCGTGCTTATGCCTTCACAGTCATTTTAACCTTAGCTCTTCCGCAGGACGGAAATTTTATAACTTTTATAAATATTTTAATTAGTTTATGGCTTTGAAAAGGGCTTGGTTGTGACCAGCCGAAATTAATTAGCCTTTTTAAACACTGTTTTATAATTAATTTTATATTTTTTTCCTTCCGGGTTGTTGTTATTTTATATTGTTGCGTTTATTACAATTAGAGTTTACTAGCTGAGCGACCCGGCGTTGCCGGGGTAGATGTTGAACGCTATATATATATATATATATATATATATATATATGCCCGGTTAGGTAAACTGAATGCCCGGTTAGGTTAATTGAATGCCCAGTTAGATCAACTGAATGCCCGATTAGATTAATTGAATGCCCGGGTACGTTAATTGAATGCCCGGTTAGGCTAATTGTACACCCTTGACGATTGGTTAAGTTAAGTCATAATATTTTCGTTAAAGCCAACGAAAATATCACGACTTAACCTAACCAATCGTCAAGGGCGTACAGATGTCCTAACCTGGCATTCAATGAACCTAACCGGGTATTCAATAATTTTACCATAGGTTTCGTAATGATCTTGATGACGTCATTTAATGTTTTAAAATTAATTATTTAATTTATTAACATCCACGTGCACAACCTCGGGACCTAATCAATGTGTGTGAAGTTTCATGTGTGTAACTGCTTCCATTTTGGAGTTATGGCTGATGGCTGGAACACACACACACACACACACACACGTCTTTTTATTATTATTATTATTATTATAGATAAACAATAAACTGGTACAAATTTATAACCGAAAGACTTCCGAAAATCAACAATTTTTGATAAAGAAAGGTGGAAAATTGGTTTTGTAGGCCTAGGGGGTCCGAAATTTTCATAAAATGGAAAATAATTGCTATTTTCTTACTTACAGCGACAGGCATAATGATATTAGGATACCTAATAGAAATTTTGTAATATTTTAAAAGTAATAAATTAAAAGTACTCTTAAACAACGATAAATAGAATTTAAATCTTTCTTACCCATGATAACCATGTGCATGCACGAATCCAAAAATGGGTTGTCCATGTCCATGTCCAAATCTGTCGCCATGTTCAAACTCACGTCCAAACCCATGTCCAAATCCATGTCCACCTTGTCCCCCAAAATTAGGTCTATGTGGTTCTGCTTCTGCCTCTGGGTAGGGTATGGCCAAGCTGAAGACAACCACGAAGGCTAGGGTTATCCACTGGGTAAAAGGAGGTAAGATAATTAATTAGGAGACTGATGCGAGTAAATAACAGCACGGGTTCAGACACGTTCCTTCAGGAGCAGTGGCGGCTCGTGACTAAAAATTCTAGGGGGTGCTGTCTCTAAGAATGGGTTGAAATAATTACTGAAATAAAAGGATGAGCATTGAGCAATGAATAAAAGTTTCAAAAGTTATTGAAAAAGTTATTCAGTGAGCTGATCCTTATATTGTTCTTGATTATTTCAATTGTAAATAAAAAATTTAGGGGTACTGCAGTTCCGCAGTGCCTACCGACGAGCCGCCACTGTTCAGGAGAAAATTGTCCAAAGGAAATTTCCTTTAACGAAATATTTCTTTGGCTTTTCTTCAGTAATGACGATTCTCCCAAAACAGATCTTCGTTTCAAGTCAAAGTTTTAGTATTATTTTAACTAATAAAGGGAAATAATACATTAATAATATTAAGAGAAGCAATAATTCTTTTGTCTTACGATAACAAAGTTATGTTTGAAAACACCTAATCATGCATGGAAGCAAAACTAAATTTTACTTCTTTTTAAAACTGAATTTTATCATTTTAAAATACCTGAAACAAATACTACAGTAAATAAACGAAGGGAATAAAGAACGTTACCCGGGCTCATAGAAAACAGAAATACGAACTATTAATGAATGTATGATCAACCCTTTGTTTTGGATCAATGAAACGTTTCAATAAATAACTCGATCCTAAAATACAAAACTAATTAACGTTTCAAAGTGAAATTAACTTAAAAATTTTATGAAATAATAAGTTAAACCATGTGACGTTTCGACAAATAGGATTCATAATATTCGGTTGAAACGTTTGAAAAAGTGAGGAAGTTCAATATACTGAAATGTTATTTTTAAATTTTTTTTTTCAGGTTAGTTTTTCTTTAGTTTTAAAAGTAAGATTTCTTTCCACATTTTAAGTGGCCTCGAAATTTAGGATCAGTACTCATATTTGGTGAAATAATTATATATATATATATATATATATATATATATATATATATATATATATATATATTGAAGAACTGATTGCCATTATTAAATAATAAATTCATACGTCTATATAAAAAGGCACACACACACACACACACAAACACACACACACACACACACACACATATATATATATATATATATATATACATATGGTGGAAACACAAGAAAAAGAAAAACGATTCCAAGGCCTTTCGTGTATTCCTTGTGGGTTTGCACCATTCATTCATTCCAAGTGTTTAATTGTGAAATTCATTATATATATATATATATATATATATATATATATATATATATGTGTGTGTGTGTGTGTATGTGTGTGTGTGTGTGTGCGTGTGCCGTTTTATATAAATGTATGAATTTATTATTTAATAATGGCAATCAGTCGGAGGTCCAGAAAGTGGCACAGTGCTCAGGTCACTAATGCGACCCATTCCACTAACTCCTGGAGTATTACCATCCCCATCGAAAGTCAAATCCCTGACCTCAGCGTTTGAACTTAGATTATAGGGAAATGGTCTTACCCACTGAGCTACAGTATGGATGTTGCAGTAATTTTTAAAGACAATTATTTTATAATTAAAATATTTTTTTTAAAGACAATATTTAGTTTGAAACTCGTTTTTCCAACAAAATATTAATAAGAACATTCGTATAATATTATTATTTCTAGAAACGTCTTAAAAATAAAGTCAAAATCTTTATTAAAAAAATTTTTTTGAATGACTGATTAATTTCGTTGAATAAAATAAACTCAAAATGAACTGTATTATAAAATAAAAATTATTGAAAAAGACTTACGAATAATTTGGAGAACATTTTAACTTTTTCGAAATTGTTGTTTGTTTGTTGAAACTTTAACTAAAAAGTTTGTTGAAGAACTCCCTGAAATCGACATTTTATATACCTTCCCAAATGTTACCAGACAGCACAACTTCTTAATTGTGGTGTCAACATACTTGAACTCGCGTAATAAACCTTCATTGGACGATTGTTTTTCTATCATTATTTACTTCCGTGTGTGTATTTGTGTGTGTGTCTGTTTGTGTTAAGTTATGAATATAGTTACTTGCGTACTCCTTTTAATATGTAGTCGAACACGAATGTTTTTGTTGTGCGCAGATACGCACGTTTGGGTTAAAAATTATAGGCAAATTTTGTTTCATCGAATGGTTATTTGGTAAATTTAGGGTCGGTTCAAAAAATTTAATTTAATGAAACATGCTGAAAATAGGGTTGCCAACCGTCCTTTCTCGTAGATTTTTGTCCTTGTCCTTTCTTGAGTTCGGAAAGGACGCCATTTGTCCTTTTCTGATAACAATCTTGTTCCAAACAACAGTTTTATAACAAAACTTTTGTTTAAAAGGAAATAATTATAAAGTCTTAAGTCGAGTAACATTTTATAAATTCATTTCTTCACTTAAATGTTAACGTTCCGTGTAGCGGAAAAATATAAATTTAAAAATAAATATTGTTACCATAAATTTTGTCAATGCATGACTCAATGGGTCAATATCTGTATATCAATGAAAATATTTACTTTAAGAAAATATGCAATAAAAAAGCATGCAGTATAAATTGTAATAAATTATAAATAAAATTTTACTTCTTTCCCTAACCTTGTAGACAGTATATTGGAGTTGATGTTCTTGTCCTTTTTTTCAAACTTCATGGAGTTGGCAACCCTACATAGGGTTGCCAACCGTCCTTTTTGTAGATTTTGTCCTTGTCCTTTCTTGAGTTCGGAAAGGACGCCATTTGTCCTTTTCTGATAACAATCTTGTTCCAAACAACAGTTTTATAACAAAACTTTTGTTTAAAAGGAAATAATTATAAAGTCTTAAGTCGAGTAACATTTTATAAATTCATTTCTTCACTTAAATGTTAACGTTCCGTGTAGCGGAAAAATATAAATTTAAAAATAAATATTGTTACCATAAATTTTGTCAATGCATGACTCAATGGGTCAATATCTGTATATCAATGAAAATATTTACTTTAAGAAAATATGCAATAAAAAAGCATGCAGTATAAATTGTAATAAATTATAAATAAAATTTTACTTCTTTCCCTAACCTTGTAGACAGTATATTGGAGTTGATGTTCTTGTCCTTTTTTTCAAACTTCATAGAGTTGGCAACCCTACATAGGGTTGCCAACCGTCCTTTTTTGTAGATTTTTGTCCTTGTCCTTTCTTGAGTTCGGAAAGGACGCCATTTGTCCTTTTCTGATAACAATCTTGTTCCAAACAACAGTTTTATAACAAAACTTTTGTTTAAAAGAAAATAATTATAAAGTCTTAAGTCGAGTAACATTTTATAAATTCATTTCTTCACTTAAATGTTAACGTTCCGTGTAGCGGAAAAGTATAAATTTAAAAATAAATATTGTTACCATACATTTTGTCAATGCATGACTCAATGGGTCAATATCTGTATATCAATGAAATATTTACTTTAAGAAAATATGCAATAAAAAAGCATGCAGTATAAATTGTAATAAATTATAAATAAAATTTTACTTCTTTCCCTAAACTTGTAGACAGTATATTGGAATTGATGTTCGTGTCCTTTTTTTCAAACTTCATGGAGTTGGCAACCCTACTGTGAAAATGATGCCCAAGTTGTCACTGATTAAGGAATAAGTGATATCTTTAAGAAATATTAATTTCGGTGCTGGCAACTATGAAAAATAAATTGCGAACAAAAGCCACAAAAGATTCTTTTTAGCATGTTTCCTTAAACTAATTTTTCGCCTCACAGGTATGAGGATCTCAACAATAAACTCAATTAATGCCAATGTCTATCAAAAAAGGGTCTAGGAAAGTTAATCGCCCACAATTCACCACCCAAAATTCACTGCCCACAATTCATCGCTCATACATTTCACTGCAACACAATTCATCGCCCATACAATTCACCAAACATACATATATACATTTTATATATATACTGTTTATTATGCATTTTTGCTCTCGTCACTTTCGTTTAAACTAACGAAAATATCACAACTTAACCTAACCAATCATCAAGGGCGTTCAGTTGACCTAACCTGGCATTTTCCGCTTTATTTTGTTTTTCCGCTTAAAACGGAAAATGTGTTTTTCGTAGGTAGTCCCGATAATACTAGATGAAGACAAAGCATTGGATGTTTTTATCAATTTCGGCGTTATTTTCTCATCCTTAACTTGCCCGAAATGTGATAGTGAGTGCCTAATACGAAAAGATCAGAAGATATTTAGGTGAAATAACCAATATTAACCTGTTAGGTTAAGTGAATGCCCGGTTAGGTCAACTGTACGCCCTTGATGATTGGTTAGGTTAAGTTGTGATATTTTCGTTAGTTTAAACGAAAATGACGAGAGCAAAAATACATAAACAGTTTGGTAGTCCCGATAATACGGATGCGATGAATTATCCTGAGCGACGATTTCTGGGCGATGAATTGTGGACGGTGAATTGTGGGCGATGATTTTTCCGGATACCATCAAAAAACCATTAATAAATATTGGTTTTGCTTATTTTAAAATGTAGGACCCATATGTGTTTGACCTATCATGTGTATTTGTGTGCCTACATGTGCATTTGTGACCTATCATTTGTTTGACCTATCATGTGTTTCCTGATTCAGCATTTTATTTTCTTTTGTTTCAGATTAATAGCATAGCTTGCAATGAATGGCCTCGTCTGGTATAACAAGAGAAAAAGTGAAGCATTCTGTTTTCGGAACGCCAGCAGAGCTTCCTGGTAACCATCTACCATAAGCTCATTACTGCAACATTTAACACTCGGAAATACGCTGAAATTATCGCGGAAGAATTGAATGATATATATATATATATATATATATATATATATATATATATATATATATCCGTGCTTCCATTCTAACAATCGACTTCAAAAGCATAGTAATTAAGGTAAAGACATTAATTGAGAAGGGACAAGAACTTAGAAAATATCCCATGAGTAAAAGATCTATCAGCACTTATCAAAGTAAATATGATTCCTTCAGAAATTTATTTGACATACTGTATGTTGCTGCAAGTGCTATGCCTCCGATTCTTGTAAAACAAGTGAGTGTAAATGCGCTAAGGCAGAGAAAATCCCGAATGATGAATGGGAGTTCTGGATTGATCAACATACTGAACAAAAAATGATTACAGGTAAGTTGGACAAAGTGAAAACTTCAAAACTACAAAATATGGAAAACAGGAAGTATAAAAGACAATTCTTTAAAGATAAACAAAAGAGCTTTGTTCAGGAAATGTAGTTGAATCCTTGTGATATCGGTAAGATCAGCTCTGAGAGTGAAAAAGGTCATCAAACTGAAGATTTCGAATTGAGCGAGTACGAGTTAGATACAGAAGCTAGCACTTCTCGAAATCGACACCAATATCCAGAATTATGCGAGGCGGTTGATCGATGCAAAATAAGCAACCGTGATGCTTGTTTAATTGCTAATGCTGACTTTAAAGATCTTAATATATTATCTGAAAATACTACGATTGATTTCAGTAAACTACGTCGTCAAAGAACCTTGTGGAGAAGCATAGAAAGAAAGAAGCATGAAGAACACAATAAAGGAGTAGTTTGCCTTGGATTTGATGAAAAAATTGATAAAACTCAAAAGTGGCAGAATGCCAGCGGACTTTGAATGAAGACCACTATGTGTTAGCTTTATTTCCAGAAAACGAATATATTGACCATGTTGCTTCTGAAAGTGGAAGCGCAAGTAATATTGCTAAAGAAATTATATCAGTAATTACTGACACCAACTCTGCATCGACTTTAAAAGCGGTAGTTTGTGATGGAACTAATGTAAATACCGGTAAATCAAATGGAATAATTAGAAAACGAGAGCTGACATTGAGAAGACCATCACAATGGTTTATTTGCTTACTTCACACTAATGAGCTTCCCTTGAGAAAATACGTGGAAGTTCTTGACGGGCAAACGACAGGACCTAGAAGTTCACAGGGCAAAATCGGCAAGGATTTGAACTTTGATCCAAAGAACAGACCAATTGCAAAATTTCCACCTCTCGCGCGAAAAGTGATGGACTTACCAGAAGAAATGCCAGCAGATCTCAGCAGTGAACATCTATACCTCCATAAGCGTGTTTGTCAATTCAAAACGGTCATGATAGAGGTCCAGCTGTCAAATTGTTAGAAACTGCTCAACCTGGGTCTCTTAATAATGCACGGTGGCTGACAAAAGCAAATTATCTCTTACGTTATTACATGTCGCACGAAAAACCATCAAAGACACTTCAAAGGATTGCTCATTTTATACTGAACTGCTATGCTCCTGCATGGTTCTATATGAAAGCAAACTGGTCTTGCCAGGATCGGGCCAAAAACTTTTTCTTCATGATTGAGCTCTATCAAAATCTATATACAATCGACCAAGACATTATTCGTCCTGTGTTACAAAAGAAGTTACTTTTGTCATCCTGAAAATATCCTTTTGTCTGCTATCGCTGACAAGAATAAGAATATTCGGAAGCTAGCAGTCGAAAAAGTGCTACAAACGAAAAGGAGTGTTATACCGGGTGAAATTCGAATGTTTGACAAGAAATCCATTAGGCTCAACTTCTCAGCTTCGACCTACATGGACCTTACTCTCTGATGTTATAAGTAGCCCTGATGATTGCCAAAAACCCATAATTTTTGACACATACCCGTGTCATTCCCAGGCAGTTGAAAGAAATGTGAAGGAAATCGCCTCTGCAAGTGAAAAAGTCTACAGACATGACGTCCGCCATGGAATGGTTATTCTCAGCAAGAAATCTCGGCTAGACAATCCAAAAAGGGAAACAAAGTCAGATTTTAAGTGAATCAACAAGAGGATAGCAGTTACGCTTCATATAATTAGTGATGAACACATGTTTTGGTTTATAAAAGGAAATATTGTTATAATTTTTAACTAAACTAAACTTGCTTCAAAATTTTGGCCTTTCTTCAAAACTGAGGTCAAAGTTGCGAGAATGCACATATTCATAGGCTATAAAAGTTGATGTTTTTATGATAGGTGGGTATTAGAGCACCTTTTCAGCCACGTTTCATACTGACAACTTGAGTTCGATATATTTTCGCCCAGCCCTAATGTGTGTCCTTTCTGATTATAGACACATATTACATATAGAAATAGATACTCTTAGGTTATATTGTACATGCTCCTTTGGTTTTATACACAGGGGTGTGTACAGAAATGAAAGAAAGGTAGGGCTTAGGGGGGCTGGAGAAAATTTTGGAGATACAGTACTCAGAAACGCGTTCTGTTGACATCTGGAGCATTATAACATACAGATATGAACAGCAGGGTGGTGTATCGGGGCCAAAAAAACTAATGCAATACGATACTCGATACATTGGCAAAAATGTATCTCGTTACGATACTAGATACATGAATAATATATGTATCGCGATACGATATATATATATATATATAGGTAGTGTGGGCGCAAAATCCTTGAGTGCAGGAATGTTGCATAATGTTACGTAATGTTGCAAGAGTGCCAACCCCCAACCCCCTTTGTTGCCAACCCCGAAATGAGGATGCAAGGGGCATGCAACTTGGAGTTATCCCCCAAGCTGATACCCCAAAGGGGAGTGCCAACCTTTGTTGCCAACCCCAAAATGGGATTGCAAGGGGTATGCAGCTTGGAGTTATCTCCCAAGCTGAACCCCCCCAAAGGGGCATACCTAACCTAAGGGGGTTCTTTGGGGGAGAAGTTGGAACGGCCTCACCCCCGAAAGGAGCAGAAAGAGAGAGAGAGAGAGACCCAGAGGAGGGGCTCCTTCGCCTGACAGCTGTCAGACGCATAATGAGATCTTCAGCCACCCGCCACTACTTATAGTGTCCCTAATCAGCCAGTTGGCTTAATCAGCCAGTTGGCCGAGTTGCCAGTTTTCGCCATGCACTTAATTTATTCCATATATTAATCAGCCAGCAGGCGCCACAGCCAGTTGGCTGCTGAGTTACCAGATAGCGCCATGTATTTTAATTAAGCATATATTAATCAACCACGCTGAGTTGCCAGATAGCGCCATGTGTTTAATTATTATTCAGCCATTTGGCTGCTGAGTTGCCAGATTCGTTATTTATTAATTTAATTCATATATTAATCAGCCATCATGCGCCACAGCCATTTGGCTGCTGAGTTGCCAGATAGCGCCATGTATTTAACTATTCCTTATATTCCATTTGGATTAGAAGGCTGAGCTGTAAGCTTCGTTACTTATCTATTCGCTAAATAGCAATTAATTAATTATTCCGTTTTAGAAACAAATGATATAAGCGTGTTCAGGGAATAAATAAAACACCATTACAACGTTCTGTTTATGAATAGAACAGAGAATATATAGTCATACAAATCATAGTATTAACAAAATATTAGTACAGGAAAAATGTAGTTATATATTAAATATATATAATCATACAAAACATAATATTAACAAAATATTAGTACAGGAAAAATATACACATATTTAATTATAATCAGAATACGCAAAACGTATAAACATATTATTACAGGAAATATACAAAAACGTATAATCATATTATTACAGGAAATATATATTTTATATATATATATATATATATATATATATTCTCTTTACAGCCTAAGGTGCAAAACGCTAAATTCAACAGTGATTGAGACTATATCAACATCGCCATTACTCTGCACGATGTGGTAAAACCGCCCAAGCATCACCTCACCGTTTAACTGACACGGCGGTCTATACTCAGTATAAATGGCCTTCATATCGTTCAATACTATTTTTGTACCCACTTTACACTCGGTAGGCAAGTTGTCTTTAAGCGCAGCTAGAACACATTCAAAAGCACGCACAAAAACGTCATCGTGGGCTGTTACATTGAATACAAGTTTATAATCATGCCTTTCCAATCGGGGATGTTTTCTTAACGTCCCGAACTTTTCAATCGTGGACTCTTCTTCACTCAACATAGCGGCAATTGAAATATTCTTCCAAGTCGTAACGACACCTATCCACTATATAGAGGTACAGTTCTTCAGGGCGAACAGTGTAGGCGAGCTCAGCTCTGTACCTCTCAAGTGCTTTGTACCAAAGCTCAGGATATTTCGAAGAATCTAAACCTTTTAAATATGCATCCAGATCTAGACCGTTCTTCCCCTGTTCATTCCTACATTCAACAAATCCGTCAAGCAGAGCGGTGTAAGCGTATTCAAGTACCGTGTCAAAATAAACTATGTCTGTAACACGTGCATCTAATATAGGCTTCAGCTTACGGAATCCGATGATCTCAAACATTCTTTCGAGGATGAAACGGTTTCGTGTAGGAACAAGAACGTCATTATCAGTTGTGTTCTTCCACATCAGTCGTATATCAATGCGTGGTTGTTCGTTATTTACATTCAATGTACAAACAATGGTATATGAGGAGGCGTCACTAATCACCTCTCTTATTATACCTACGTCAGCTGGTATTTTATAACGGTCATCACTCATCAGCCCACCTCTCAACCAACACGAAGATTCTATGCATCTCCTCAAGACTTAAATAAATAACGTTACGTTTGCTTGCATGCCTGCAGACCGTTTCAAACACACAGTTAATGGTGCCGGTTTCTCGCCTGAATACGCGCAATGACTTCGTCACGGAGACGTTGTACGATGCGTTGAGAATGCTTCTCAAAGGGAGTTCCATTGTATTCACACGGTTCGAGATGACTATGACACGTCTACTCGGTGCAAGCTCTGAGATGACTATGAGCCACAAGAGGCAGGCAGGCATGCAGGAGCGGCTCGACGGGCGGGGTGAGTCACGCTGATGAAACGTGAATAGGTTTGTTCGAACTCGTATGCTCCGGGAGGAGTGAGTCACACCATAATCTAATGAAACGTGTACGGCAGTAATATGTTCATATTTATCCTTTTTATTTAACAGGCGATACTCATCTCTAAAATCTGTTAAAAACTCACACAGCCCATTAGCCACAACCTCACTACAAACCTCATCATGATATATATTAATGTAGTGGTAAAAATATTTAAGATTGTCCATGATGACAAGATTCACATTTTCAGCCGTACGGTACGAGTAATCGGCAAGGTGTAGCATGATATAATACCGTTTATCACACCACTCATCCACAAGACTCACTACCCATAACTGTTGTTTATCTTCTGATCGTGTTGCTTCTTCTACCACGCGGTGCACGTGAGCCTTTATAAAGCTTAGTTCTATAACATACTTCAGTACATCGTCTGTACTGCGAAATCCTACAACCCCTCGCCAGAATATCCGTAGAGTATTTGAATAGCCTGCCCTTCGCACGATTCAATGCAGCCTTAAAAGATGCAAAGGAGGCGGGATAGGAGTTTTTCAGTATCCACTACATCTACGCACTTGGCAGAATACCACTTCATAAATGTTGAACACGCGATATTAAAGGTGGCCATTTTCTTCTATGCGAGAATACACGTCTGAGCTCAAGGGTATACAGAGGTCAACTGAGTACGGAAGGGTAGAGGCTGCTCAGGTTGCGGCGTGATTCACGTCGCCGGTCTTACAGTGGGCGGGCTTAACTTTTACTGTACACACGCACACACGCAAAGTAAAACGCTAGTTGAAACATGATATTTAATAAACGAAATAATCAGATGTATATATTACAAATACGTGTAATAATTAAGTTAGCAATAGACATATCAAAGATTATGGTATCCAAAGGGCACGGTGTCATAGGTACCAGGCACCTGGTAGCGTTTCCTATAGGTGTTACGGCACACCTTTGTACCCCTAAGTTCCTTCACGCCCCCAGCTTCTGCGCCCGAAAATTGTGGGTGCCTACAGTCAGTTGGGGGGGATCACCCTCATCATCTTCCAAGCACACTAACTCCTTCAGCGAATCAAAGTTGACGACCCCCGATTCGCTTGGTTAAGCGTGATACCCTTAGCCTTCACGATATACTTCGTTTCATCCCTATCCTCACCCGTACCCCATAGGTTTTGGCCCTGTTGACACAAACGAGTCGGCGTATGCGTTGTCCCCATACTCATCCTTGATCTCGTCAGTTAGCTCGCCGAGGAACTCCCCAATAGCAGGCATGTATTCACCACTCCTCGCTGTGAATATCACGCTATCTGTATCGGCATACAAAACCCGCCGCCCAAGAGAATGCAATAGACCCCAAAGTTTGATGCGCGCGTAGGCTGTTGTGAAGCTGGCTACAGGGATGTTTGTAACCCGTGAGGTATCTGTGGCCAATTCAGTATTGTTGTACTTTATTATGTAAGTATTACCTACATTCACAATCTCCATGACCTCTTTATCGGGTGCGTTGGCGTAATCCCAGACTTCACTATAACTTTGCGCCAAATGAACGTTCCCTTTACCAGTATTCTGTGCAAATTTTCCCCAAAGACTGTTTAGGCACAACTTTACACTAAAGCGCTTGCCAGGATTCTTTACAATTTGGACACGATCAAGTTGTATACCTTCGTGGTCACGTAACGTTGAATATAAGACATTTTTTCGTCTTCGGTTTCAACCCCTCGCGGATACCCTGATGCCTCAACCCTATCCTTCAAAAATGCGTTTTATGGTGTGAAAAGGTTGGGTAACTTCTGAAACCTCCACACCTCATGTCTCTTCATTATTCTATACCCATGGCGAACGGCTAGGGCCAGCTCAGGCTTGTGTATACACCTCTGATCTTACGCTGGTGGGTGTATGGTCACAATCACCATTGTTCTCTTCCGCGCACTTCACGCACAGGGAAACATAGTTTGTGATCTATAACGACGGGTAAGATCGGCATCCATAAATCGCGAGGGGGGAGCACGTCTACGAAAGAGAGCCAAAGTAGCGATCATTCAAATTTCTTGAAAACTCGCGATGGAGGGTAGGCAGGTCCCACCAGTTTCTCAGGCGCACCCACGGGGTACGGATTGTTCTTCATCACGTAGGGGTATAAAGAACAGAAATCGTAGTATGGAGTTTCACACCCTCCGTAGTGGAAGTATACGCCACCGAACAAGCTATCACCGCATTTGAGAGGATCCAGTACCATTGAACGCTTGATCGTGTTTATTTCTTCACGGTACGCCCGTCTGTCCATCCGTGCATCATATTCATGCTCCCACAAGACTTTGTGAGGAACTGGAGCCTATAAGTTGATCGCGGGCGCGTCCACGCAAGACAGTCGGCAGGAGATCTACCGTGGATATCTCCGATTCCACACTCAGGACGGGGGCATCCATGCCACCAGCAACCGTTAAAGGAGTACACAGTCTTCTCACCAGTGACACGGTTTTCACTTAGACCATCAACCCAAAAAACACGACCATTAACCTTAATGGGTACTTCACCCGTGTTGCGGGTGCTTTATGTATACACCTGTCTGTGCTGTAGGTGTATGAGCCAGTAAATAGCCTTGTGGCCATAACTGCGGGGATTGTTTCTGTGAATAATGGCTAAGGTGGCTTTAGGCATGAAGTTATTCTTGAACACCGTAAAACATAATGACGCGATGGTGGTTGCGACTTGCGGCAGATCGCATTTGAAACGGCCTATGTACATCCTTCTAAAGGCCTGGAAACATACTCTAAACACGCGTACATCATTCACGCAATAACGCTCACATTCATCAGCTATATTATAAGGATTACGTTCATTAAAACTGCTGTAGTGTCGATCAAAATCTTCACGTTCATCTGTATTCATACAATCATAGTTAAAGTAATGTTTGGGTGGAGGTAGACCTACGTAGTTAAAAGTCTCGCTAGTGAGGAATGTGTAAGGGAAGTATCCTTTTGAAACTTCAGCTGCTACCCCCATCACCTTGGGTAGCTTTGCCAATTTACAAGGTGTGAATAATAAAGTGTCTTTAAATTGTACATTACCTCTTATTTGCATCTGTATTAATTTGCTGCCTCTTTTCAATGATCACCTGTAAATATCTCAGAGGACTCGTGCTCAAGCAGCTCCTTATAAAGGAACGGTATGTCAAACTTTGCCCCGTTATGGGCGAGAATATACACAGTAATTTTTTTTAACTTGTCGGCTAACTTGACAATATAAGACAAATAGTTTCACAGGGCTATCGTGGACATTCGATTTAAAAACGTTTGTCCGTTTACCACATTTGAGGCACTCATCACACTCGATCTCCATACACTCATCACAGATAGTCTGGCTCACAAGTAAATGTTGAATGACCTCTTTGATTTCAACGTTTGTGTATGTTTCTATATTGTTGTAGTATACATTTATACAAGGGATGTTTTTAGGCTTAGCATCTTTCATATAACATACATGCTTTACACCATCCGCCTTATTTTTCTCATGACATGTAGAACAGTCAATTTCATCACATTTGTCGTTGAAATTTCCCCAATTATCCAGTGTGTGAAACATACCACATTCACAGATTCTCATTTTCCTGCACCTGCCAATCGATTTATGGAGCTCAAAACAGCTATTATTGAAAAATGTGCGTCTACACACATTACAGTCCCTCTTCTCAGCTTCAACTACACGGCTTTCACATTTGGGCTTTTACACTGCTCACATACCATGTGGCAATCTTTACAATGTTTCACTATATCATCCGCAAACTCGAGACACCCTTACACAAATCATGATGTCGCCCATATTTTCGACTTTTATCATAACTCGCGTAAAGACCTTATATTACGGATGGGGAGATACGTTGTCCCTGACAGTCCTAAAATAAGTAGGGGTCTTGTACGATCTCTCACATGCTTTTAAAAACATACACAGTCTACGACGATCATCCAGTCCAAATACAACTATACGAGCATTCATTTCCTGTTCTACCCTTCTCAGCTCTTCAGGACCCATATTACAGTCAAATCAAGTTCACAGTCTACAGCTAGTTTACGGGCACGCTCCACGACCGTAGCCATTTTTGTGGCCTGTGTATTTAGTACAGTAAACATGCGAGCCAAGACTACTGCTATAAAGCCGCAACCACGATCGACGTTTATATGCCGTCTAAAATAGCCTGAGAATTGAAGTTAAGAGTGTAAGGTGTGGCACTATGACCCGCAACACGGAATACACGGTCAATATTTACCGTGAAGTTGTCCATATTGAAGCTATACTACTTTGGGAGGCTTGCATTATACGACCTAATATATACTCTACATCTTCAGCCGCCAAACGTCTGAATGGTACTACTACCAAAAGTCATCTACATCGTTATCATCTGAGCCGAATCCGAAGGACAGCCTCGTCCTGACTTCACGCTCGTCGCGGTTCTGAAGGGCAAACTCTACAATACGCTGTACAACGCGACGTAGGCCGTGTTCAATACCGTTGCTATACATGGATCTAGGATCAACCCTGACTATATACCGATTTCTAGTCAAGGCTGGGGTCGGGGTTGCGGTGCGCACCAACTCGAACGTTATACCATCCTCAACAGAACGGGGAGCAGCTGTGGAGGATGAATAAGGGTTATATTGGCGGATGAAGCTGATGTGGGGTTGGTTGCGTAAGACGTTGAGGGTTGGGGCTCTATTACTGCAGACTCAACAGAACGGGGGCAGCTGTGGAGGATGAACAAGGGGGTATATTGGCTGAAGAAGCTGATGTGGGGTTGGTTGCGTAAGACGTTGAGGGTTGGGGCTCTACTACTGGTGGTCTAACAACCGGCGCGTTCCTGACGCGCTTTATACCTGACGTGGAGGACTCTTCATCATGTCTCCGCTTTGAACGTGCAACAGGTGTCGCTGGTGAGGATTCATCGGCGGGTATGGGCATTGTAGATGCACGGTCAACGGGTTCATCCGTGATATCGATGATGGGGGCTGTACATCTTCACGGTTCTGTGGAAGAAGAAAACGAAATATAAGGAGCAGCACTCGTTATTTGTAATATTTTGTAAATGACCCACTTAGGGGTTGACGTGTTAGAAATGGATTCTATAGAAAAATTCAGATTCACGAGCCCATCCACATGTATTATATCTGGACCTACAGGTTGTGGTAAAACGGTGTTTATGCTTAAAATCATTAAAGAAAAGGGGGAAATGTTCTCAAAATTTGTGCATAAAGTTATATGGTGCTATTCGACATACCAATCAGTGTTCAACGAGTACCAAGATGACGTTTTGTTCCACAAGGGGGTCTATGACGTTAATTCGTTAAAGGGAAATGAACATACAGTCATCGTAATTGACGACCTCATGTTGGAGATGGATAAAACGTTTGCCGAGACATTTACAGTATTCTCCCACCACCTTAACATAAGCGTGTTCTTCATCAATCAGAATCTATTTTTCAAAAATAGATACATGCGCGATGTGTCGTTAAATACGCAATATCTAGTCTTATTCGCGCAACGTAGAGATGTGTCACAAATTGGGGTATTAGCCAGTCAAATGTTCCCGAATCAGCGTAAGGAGTTTTTGGAGGTTTATAAAGAGGTCACAAAACAACGTTATGGATATCTGCTTTGTGACCTTCACCCGCGAAACACGTCCAGGGTGCTTCTAAGAACGAATATACTACCAAACGAACCTGAAACCGTGTATGTTCCAGAATGACGAATAGGCTAAAGAAATACCGCGAATTAATAAAAATCTATCAACGGCTGCCTCGAGCATTGCAGCAGATGTTTGTTAAAAATATCGACTCTGACTTTTTAAAATGCATCTGTGAAATCTGCCTTAATGTTATAAAATGTAATGTTCCAATGAAATCCTTTCAGAAGACTCGTTTACGTCGTTACAAGAACATAATACGGACTCTCGCCCATAAAAGTCAGACTGTGGGTAAGAAACAGCGTATTATTGTACAAAGAGACGGTTCGTTCCTACCCATCTTATTTTCAATTTTGGGACCTTTGCTGACTAGACTAGATTAATATAATGAAGAAGGTAGTTGTGATCCCGCACGAGGTGTATGCTTCATTACAAAGGAGTCCAGATGCGGTTCTAGAACCCCGTAAACGTAGACTTAAAAGAATGGAAAGTGAGTTGCTAACCCTATTAAACAGTGAAAAGGCTCCTGATGAGAAAAGGATCTTGTACCAAGAGGCTTTGCAGAAATTTCTTCATGAGTACGAAGATTATAAGCATCCTACAGACCCCCCCGTGAGGCGCAGCTCGAGTAGCGCTGAGCATAGCGACACAGGTCCTGAGCAACCAAAGAGTAGCGGAACACAGCATATCGAACATGTGCTAAAATACAGCCTCCCCCATACATTGAGGAATAAAGGGCTAAGTCTTTATAATCTATTGAGTGAGGACCCCATCATTCAATGGACCGATACAGGCGAGGTCATTGTTGAAGGAACAAGGGTACAAGGTTCCAATATCGTTGATATTGTTCATGATCTGGTGAGAAAGTGGGATAGACCCTCACCAACAGGATGGAGGCATATTAAAGCAAGACTGCAACAAATAAATAAACCGGTGAGAAAAAGGTTTAAAACAGCCAAGACAACAGCCGCCTCGATTGATTCTATTTGGCAGGCTGATTTAACAGACATGCAAAGATATTCAGTATACAACGATGGCTACCGTTACATCCTATTCATAATAGATGTATTCTCTAGATACCTGTGGTTAATTCCCCTGAAAAACAAATCGCCTGAACCAGTTGCTAAAGCAGCCAAGACACTGATGTTGAAAGAAAACAGGATTCTTGGCTATTTTTTTACGGATATGGGAAAAGAATTTATAGGATGAGTTTTTCAGAACATGCTGTCAGAGTTTAATATCAGCTATTACACATTCAATTCTATACATAAGGCTTCTTTAGCTGAAAGAGTTCAACATACCATAAAGGAATGCATGCACCGTTATTTTACACATAAAACACATACAGATATTTAAACGTTCTCGATTCATTGGCTTCATCCTACAACCGTTCACACCATCGTACGATCGGTACAACGCCTAACGATGTTTTAGAAAGAGGCAAGCGCCCAAGAAGAGATGGCGTGCCGCTACCACCACCACCACCACCACCCTCTGCGCGTTTCAAAATCAATGACTATGTAAGGCTGTCACGTTCGGGGAATAAGTTCGCGAAGGGATTTGAGCAAGGATGGACACGTGAGATTTTTAAAGTTAGAGCTATGATGCCTAAAGGTGAGATAATGATGTATTACGTTAAAGATTTGAATGGAGAAGAGATATCTGGAGGCTTTTACAGCGAGGAATTGCAGAAAGTGGCATTTAATTTAGGAAAAAAATGTGTTTAAAATTGAGAAAATTTTACGAAGCAAAGGTACAGGAAAGAGAAAAATGTACCTTGTGAAGTGGCTAGGTTACCCAGAAAGCTTCAAAACCTATATAAAAGCTGATGCAGTAATGAAGCTTAATTAGTATGCAGCATGACACCCAACCATTTCTACGTCACACTCCCGTCCTCCTCATCCCTGTCTGTACACCCTAACAACACATTAGCCAACTTTGTAAGTGAACTCCATGGGCCCATTGAGTTGGGTCGTGATTCGTATGAGGTGGGGATATGTGAAATTCAGCTGGACACCGTCTTTTTAAATATTGATTATAAAGATGCCGTTTTTATGATTCTTAGAAAGTGTGGTGAGTGTGCAAAAGCCGGGTTAACTCGGGATGAAACTATACGTATAGCCTGGACTAAGGTTGCACATTTTTTCAGTACAACAGTGACACTAGGACCGGGTCGTTATGGTTCGGTTGAGGATGTTGTGAGATACTTAAACATGTGTTTAAAAAACTCACCCCTTACGAATGATTTAATATACGAAGTCGTAAACAAAGGAGGCCCTGCACATACTCTAATGCTAAAATCAAAGGTTAACAGAAATCTTAAAGACGGAAGAGTGTTAAAAATTATAACCGAGGGGCGTTATCGAGCAGCCTTCCAAAGAGACACCTTTCACGAGGTACCGGAACACCAGTTTGTTGGGGATACCCAGGCACGTCTGCTACGCGTAGCGCACATCCCCAACCATAGAAGAAGGAGCTTGAGTATTACATATGACCTACCCCACTATGTGAATGTCGCAACTAATCTAATAACTAATATCTCAATATATATAAGAACGATTGAGGGAAAAAATTTCCCATTCGGTGACGGGAGCGTGTGGTAGTGGACTTGGATCCATTTTTTCATCCATACTACGCACCGCTGTTCCACTGTTGAAGGGGGGGGGCCAGGTACCTAGGAAGGAAGGCGTTACAAACAGGCTTTAACGCGGCAGAGGACATATTGGGTGGAACTATGCCTAAAGAAGCTCTAAAAAAATATTTAAGGCGTACGCGGGATGAAATCATCAAAGACGCGGAGAGAAAAGTGCGTGGTGGTGGAAAGAAGAGAACTGTTAGGAAGAAGAAGAAGAAGGGGTTACCAACACGTAGTGGAAAGAAGAAGAGAACTGTTAGGAAGAAGGGTTTACCATCGCGTGGCGTTAAACGTAAAAGGGTACCAAAAAAGAAGTGTTCAGAGCGTATGAAATCTATGGTTGATCATTTTTTTAACTGATATAAGCTGAGGACGCTACTCTCACGAACCATAGATTGCCTAATACTCGTCGAGGGAAGGTGGCACTATTTCTGACTCGTCATGGCGCGTTTCATTCATCCGTGTAGTTCACAATGTTGTAAATCGGAACTGTCCCTCTTTGATATGCCTCCTACACAGGTCTCTATTGAAAATAGCGACTTTATTACAATTAACCCGTTAAACACAATTAGTTCACCCAGTGCCCCTATAGAATTCGTGATACCCAGCTCAGGCCCTTACTTTTTTGACCCGAGCTGCATGCACATGTATGCTAAACTACGCATTGCCCATTCTGACGGAACGGATTGCGATGATAGTTACGCTGCATACCCCGAAACCAACTTTCTGCGCTCCATATTCAGTCAGTGTGACGTATATTTAAATCAGACTAACATCTCGGCAGGCACGGGGTACTACCACCTACGATCATATCTGAAAAATGTCCTCAGCTTTTCAAAAGAAGCGAAGGACACCTTTTTAACAGCCGAGGGGTATTACTACACTAAAGATGAAGATGGAATAAAGGATAAATTTTAAAATTCTAAAAAAAAGATATACGAATGTTTTGGACGCCTGCATACAGACTTTACTTTCCAGGAGAAGTTTTTTATGAACGAGGTAGATATGAAATTGAAGCTTACCCGCACGAGCCCTGAGATCTGCATAAATCTGGGGGCTGATCAAGGAGAAGGCGCGAAACCCGTTGTGATGCACATCATGGAAACGTATTTGCGTATACGCCGCGTGAAATTAAGCTCCCCGAAGCAAATAGAAATTGAGAAAGAGCTGGTACACGCCACAGTGAAACATCCAATTAACAGGGTACAGATCAAACTGTGCACGATCCCGGCAGGCCTAGCATCGAAACAGATAGAAAACATTGCTCTTGGAGTCCTACCTAAATGGATTTTAATTGGAATGCAGGACCACGCCTCGACAAATGGAAATTATAAACAGAGTGCCTTAAAATTCAAGAATTTCGGGCTTAAAAATATTACTCTATTCATAAATGGTATCGCCCTGGGTGGAGTGATGGATATGGATTACTCAGCAACTGGGGTATTTCCGCTCTGCGCGAGAGCTTATAGTAGTTTAGTTCATAATACAGGTGCTTGTGATGAGCTCGGTTTCGGGATAACTCAGAAAGAGTTTGTGGAACAGTTTAATATTTACTCATTCGACCTTACGCCTGACTTAACTGCTGGCGTAAACACGCATTTAAACGCCCAGCAGACCGGGACCGTCTCAGTGAGATTGGAGTTTGCTAAAGCTATAGACACGCCTTTAAGTGCACTCGTGTATCTAGAATCACAGGCCCTAATAGAAGTAGATAGATTTAGGAACGTCACGACAGATTTTTAAAATGGATGCAAATACACTCCAGAGAGTTATGAAGAGTGACTGTTTCGCGCGTTCCAAATTTATCGGGGTTTTTGCAAATAATGAGGCTGGATACTTCAAGAAACTGGTACGGGGCAATCGTCAACACCGACATTGCGGCGGGTGAGAGTATTCATTGGTTTGCGATCTATTTTAAAACTAAGGAAAGAATGTACTATTTCGATTCACTCGGTTTCCCACCATGGCATGACTCGACAATTGTACAGTTTATAGCTCGATTACGTGTGCCTAAGATCATTTGGAATCCTTATCGCATTCAAGGATGTTATACTAAAACATGTGGATTTTATTGCATTTTGTTTCTCATGCACATGTCACGTGGGAAGGGTTTTATGAATTTTTTAAAATTATTCGATTTGTGCGACACCAGAGGTGAATGATAAATATGTGTGCAGACAGATAAAAAAAAGGTTCCCATATGTTAGTACCCCTGTAATGTGTAAGATCTATATTGTGTAAACCTGTATATACATTTGTAGCAATTAAGAATTGGGGACTGCCCCTTTTTGTACATGTTTTTCTCTGCTTAATAAAATGAAAATATATTGTTTTGTTAATATCCTAAAAAAAAACTTACATAATCTCGTCGATGAGCAAGCACTCGCTTGACCGGATGTGTGTCAATACCACGACTTCTGTTTCGCTAGGTGGTGTGGATACCACTTCATTTATCATCCTCTCCCCAAAAGTGTATATAATATCGTCTAGCTCCGTCTCGGTGCTGTAATTAAAATAGATGCATGAAACTGGGTGTTGCTAAAAGTAATGGATGCGGCTAAAAGTGTTGTGTATGGCGGTAAATATATATATATATATATATATATATATATATATATATATTTGAGTCATAGGCGATGATTAAGCACATTTTTCAAAACATCCTTACTGCAAATTGTTAAAATCCAAAAGAAATGTAAAACATACTATATAGCTTCAAAACACCTACATTATTTCCTGTACAGGCTGACGCTCGCTGTCCCGCGCCAATACCACTATATGTCCATCGTTGGGTGGGGTGGGGGGAAAAGCCGTCCTTTCATCAAAAGTTGTAATAACATGAGCAAGCTCCGTATCGCTCCTGTAATTAAAACAGATGCATGAAATTGGATGCTGCTAAAAGTATTGGATTCGGCTAAAAGTGTTGTGTATGGCGTAATATATATATATATATATATATATATATTATATATATATATATATATGTCATAGGCATTGCTTAAGCATATTTTCAAAACGCCTACAATTCTTAAAAGTTTTGCTAATTTTAAAATTCTATCTGTAGAACTTCCTATAAATTTTAAAACTGCCGAGAGATGCACAAATAAAACATACCATATATATATATATATATATATATGAATAGAGGCCGACAGTCTGGGGAGATAACAGTTCACTTCGCATTATTATGGTTTTTTATAAATTAGAATAAAGCTAGGTTAATTTAACAACAGACTGAAAGCATAAACAGATATAACGACGGAGGAGGTAGAGAATAATTGAAAATATTTTGCAGTTATTGCAACCTTTTATAAGACTAAATTCAAAGCGCATTTGTTATGGGAAAACGAGAGAAAATTTCAATTAATGAGAAACAAACAAAAACGATGGGCCTCATTTTATGCTGTAGAAAATTCGGCTTACTTTAAAAATAGAATAAATACAATTTATATGGTAATTAGCGCTGAATGAACGGGAGAATATAAATACTTACATCTCAACTGAATTCCCTGTAGACTCTTCCGGTGCGTTGCAAATTGCAGCGATATTCTGGGAAGAAAATAGCTCGTCCTGAGCTATTGCAGTGAAGATTAGCCGTGCGGATTGGCCGTAAAAATCTTGATCGGCAATCAGTTCAGGGGAAGCGTAGAGTTGATCCATGACTCGTTTCCTGTACTAAATTGCAAGAAACTGACTCTCTGTGTCGCGATTTGGTGCTTATAAGGGGCACGCGGCCTGCCTACAAGCGCGAACCTTAGCTTCCTATTGGCAACCTGCGAGCTCATGGAGGGTATTAGAACCTATGCCTGCATTTTCGTCCAATCCGTGAGCATGCCCCCTTTCCAAAGACAACACTGGCTGTTCCATGAAAGTTGGACATGAGTTTTGGGGGTAGCACAGCTATAGGCTTGCTTGGAACCAGACGATATCTGTGCACAGTGCTGTGATTGGCTAACTCCATTAAGTCTGGGCATGAATTTGGGCGGTGCTTAGCTGTAGGCTTGCTTGGTACCCATATTAATTTCTATTTTGTTTTAAAATTCATGTTAATGCTTTTTATGTTTTAGTTTAAGAATAAAATTGTCTTAAAGATAAATTTATATTGAAACACAGTAATTGGATAACAGAGGAAAAATTAATAAGTTACCCCTAATTTAATTTCTATTTTGTTTTAAAAATCATGTTATTGCTTTTTATGTTTTAGTTTAAGGATAAAATTGTGTCTTAAAGATAAATTTATATTGAAACACAATAATTGGATAAAAGAGGAAAATTAATAAGTTACCCCTAATTTAATTTCTATTTTGTTTTAAAAAATCATGTTAACGCATTTCACGTTATAGTTTAATGATAAAATTGCGTATTATGATGAAAATTTGTATTTGTATTAAACTTAGTTTATCTTATTCGTTTTTTTGCCTAAAAGATCGCCCCACCAAATGTCCGATAGGCCTCGTTAAACCACGAGAAGCTCAATAGAAAACTTTTTTGACTTAGCCCTATGAACATAATTGTTTATGCTTAATAGCTCTGTCTATTGGGTCGTATTTGGAGACCTTGTCGGTCTACCTGGTGTTGGTGTGTAAGATGGTGGAGTTGGTGGATTGTTGGTTGTCGGTCTACCTGGTGTTGGCGTGTAAGGTGGTAGAGTTGGTGGATTGTTGCTTGTCGGTCTACCTGGTGTTGGTGAGTAAGGCGGTGGTAGAGGCGGGTTGTTGGTTTCACCACCATTCGTTTGGACGCTTGGTTGTAGCTCTCATATCGGAAACGTGGTGTTAATGGGTTGGGCTCCTAGAAAGTCGTAGCCCTCATCTCCTGTTGATGGGATGAGCTCTTTTTAAAAGTCGTAGCCTCATTTCACCATATGCTGTTGATGGGACGAGCTCCTAAAAGTCTATACGATTGTTGGTGGTGCTTTTTGTGTGTGGTGGTTGTGCTCGTATATATTTTGCTATTGGGGTTTTGCATGTATCAGTTTGTGTGTGTGATAATAGGGGGTTTATGGGCATATAGTCGGGGCTTGTATTTGTGTGCGCTTTGGACCGTATTTAGAGACGTATTGCTAAGCCTTCTAAGCCAGCTGGCTGATTAATATATGGAATAATTAAACACATGGCGCTCTCTTGCAACTCAGCGTGGCTGATTAATATATGCTTAATTAAAATACATGGCGCTATCTGGTAACTCAGCAGCCAACTGGCTGTGGCGCCTGCTGGCTGATTAATATATGGAATAAATTAAGTGCATGGCGTAAACTGGCAACTCGGCCAACTGGCTGATTAGGGACACTATAAGTAGTGGCGGGTGGCTGAAGATCTCATTATGCGTCTGATAGCTGTCAGGCGAAGGACCCCCTCTTCTGGGTCTCTCTCTCTCTTTCGCTTTCTGCTCCTTTGGGGGGTAAGGCCCCCTTAGGTTAGGTATGCCCCTTTGGGGGGTTCAGCTTGGGGATAACTCCAAGCTGCATACCCCTTGCAATCCCATTTTGGGGTTGGCAACAAAGGTTGGCACTCCCTTTTGGGGGACAACTCAAAGTTGCATGCCCCTTGCAACCTCATTTTGGGGTTGGCAACAAAGAGGGGTGCCTTGCAGCAAAAGGGGTGTGGATTGGCAATAAAGGGGGTTGGGGGTTGGCACTCTTGCAACAAAGGGGGGTGGTGGGTTGGCAACTCTTGTAACATTATGCAACGTTCCTGCACTCAAGGATTTTGCGCCCATACTACTTATATATATATATACACACAAAATATAATATTATATATATATTATATATATTATATATATATATATATATATATATATATATATACATACCCACAAAATAATATATATATATATATATATATATATACACAAAATATGATATATATATATATATATATATATATATATATATATATATTCATATATATATATATATATATCAAAACCAGGTATATAGGCTCCGAAATCTTAAATGAAACCCCAAGCAAATAGATAAATCGCTTTTATTACTTTAGATATATTTACAAACTTACGCGCTTACGTGATTTAAAGGGACAAGGAGTGGGCAGTGGGCACTCCTTCTAGCATCCCCATCCCGTTCCCCCTCTCCCGCCCTACCCCCACCATATACAATGCGAATCTTCCATTTAATAGTAAAAGTTTTGACGGTGACCGCGGGAAATGTATGTTTCATTACGGTATAATCGTACAGTGACTCCGCGTGTATACTTTCTGTCAGTTAGTAATAGTTACATATTTAATGTGAAAAGATCGGGGTGGGGGTTGGCACAAAGGGGGGTGGGGGTTGGCAATAAAGGGGGTGGGGGGTTGGCACTCTTGCAACATTGGCACTCTTGCAACATTATATATATATATATATATAATATATATATATAATACACAAAATATAATATATATATATTGAAATTTTATATTTTCAAAAGGCCAGGTAAAGGCTCCGAAATCTTAAATGAAAGCCCAAGCAAATAGATAAATAGTTTTTATTACTTTAGATATATTTACAAACTTACGCGCTTGCGTGATTTAAAGGGACAAGGAGAGGGCACTCCTTCTAGCATCCCCATCCCATTCCCCTCTCCCGCCCTACCCCCACCATATACACTGCGAATCTTCCATTTAATAGTAAAAGTTCTGACGGTGACCGCGGGAAATGTATGTTTCATTACGGTATAATCGTACAGTGACTCCGCGTGTATACTTTTTGTGTCATAGTTAGTAATAGTTACATATTTAATGTGAAAAGATGCCTGAGCATCGAATCGTTGGTACCCCGAGCATGATTTAAAGGGACGAAAAGTGGGACCCCTTTCGGCGTTCCCCTCATCTCCACCCCAACCACCCCCACCAGCTACGCTCCCCGCAAGCCGTTACTGATACAGTGGGGTCGTCTGCTGAAAATCTTGTATAAAATCCTTTGTTATGTTTTATATTTGACAAAGTAGATCATATTAGGTCAGACCTTTTTGGATCTGTCTGTCATGATTTTTATGATTCGGAAGAAATAGAACATGCGAGGGTACAGTTAAACACCCTGTTTAGTGCTACCCTCCCAACTCGTAGAGGTAATTCTAGAAACGAGAATACCCTGAAAGACATTATAAATAAAGTGTCGACCCTCCGGGATAATGACAACAATATACCTTCTACGTTACTGATTTCCATAGAATACCGGTAATTTCTATGGGTGACGTAGACGTCTCAGTGCTCCTCAAACAGTATAATGAGGTACAAAAGTCGATAGTTGAACTGAAACACCAACACGTCGTGTCAAATCAGAAAAATGCGAGATCGCTAGAACAATTCCGGTCAGAGTTAGATGCGTTGAAAGAGACGCTCCTCCCAAAGCCCAGTTACTCGAAAGTAGTTCAGCAAGTCAGATCTCCAAGAAGCACGTCGGGCAGCGAGGGAAACGAAATCCCCGCCCACAACTCCCCCCCCCCTTGAAGGTGGGGTGGAAGTGCAGCATGCAGGGGTAGCGGCCAACCCCCTCCCGTTCAGGAAAGGACCCCTGCTCCCGATTTCACAATGAGGAACAGGGACGGTCCAATGCCAAGAAACGAGGCATCATTGCCCTCTTCCCTACCTCCCATGCAGAGGAGAGGCGTTCGATTACGCCTCGCTCGGTGCGCAGTTCCTCCTCCTCCCACCGAAGAAGGAGGGGCACGCGCGGCTGTCAGGTTATAAACTCCGCTAACAGACCCTCACCAAGCCACAGAGTAGGGGAGGGGCCTCCTATCCCCCAAAGGTTGTGTCACCCATCCCCCAGGCAGGCGAACAATGCCTCAGGGAGATCGAGGGAGGAGGACGGGTGGTTCACAGTTAATAAGCGCTCTTCCTGGAGGTTTCCTCAACTGGTCTCCGTGGCGAGGCCACCGATGGGGAATCTCACCCTCTTTGTGTTGCGAATTCAGCTCTCGAACGAGGGAAGCGATATTCGACACATGATGGAAGAAGTCATTGGTGAACACCGTATATTGTTAGTTAATAAACTAAACACAAAATCTCCGTATTATAACTCATTTTAAAGTAATAATTAAAGGTGTAAATTCGCATTTTAACCTGTATAATATGAGTCATTGGCCAGACGGTATTATTGTTAAGGAGTTTATTCACTTTTCTAGGAGATTTGATAAGAGGCAAAATAATAATAATAATAATAATAATAATAATAATAATAATAGGCGCCCTAACAGTAATGCCTGAAAGTTGTACTGTGTATAATAATAATCTTACTAATAATAATATTTTCTATCAGTCATGGCGGATAACTTGTTGAAAACAGTCTCATATAATGTAAGGTCAATGAGGAATTCAACTGTAGATGTTCATAAAATCTGTGACACTGCAGATTTGATACTCCTGCAGGAGCACTGGCTACTTAAGCAAGAGCTAAAATTCCTCTCTACTATCCATGATGACTTTATGTACCATGCGTCATCAGCAGTAGACTTGTTAGATGAATTAATGTAAGGTAGGCCTTTTGGTGGTGTTGCTTTCTTAATAAGGAAAAATTTGTCAAAACATATAAAAAATTTTAACAAGCGATAATGTAAGGTTGTTAGGCATTGAATTACAAATGAACAATGATTGCATATTAATTGTAAATTGCTATTTACCATACAACAACGGTAGTAATCTAGATGAATACATTGATTTGCTGTACAAAATTAAGTCATTATCAGATAACCCCAAATATTCTCACTGTATAATAATGGGGGACTTTAACGCGCATGTGAACTCGGAATCCTTTGTAGAAATGGGTAACATGTGCGAGTCGGCCAATTTAAATATAAGTGATGTAGATGTATTAGGGGTAACCAGTGGTAATTTTACATACGTTAGTGATATGAGTGGTACCACCAGGTGGATTAATCATTGTCTCACAGTAATAATCTAAAGGATCGAATTGTTAGAGTTCATATTCTGCATGATTTCCTTTTTTCTGATCATAGACCATTAGAAATATTAATTAATTTTTCCAATTTATGCGCAACACGACTTAACAAGAACTCAATAGGTAAACATAATCGCGTCGATTGGTCTAATGTCAATATGCAACAGAGAATAGAATACAAAGACAGAACAGGTCACCTCTTTAATAACTTAGAAATTTTGCATCTCGCCTGTAATAATCCTTGCTCAAATGATTCTCACTGTAAACTCATAGATAGGTATTATAGTAAGATAATATCCCTGTTAAGAGAAGCAGGAAGCCCCCTGATTAAATCTTACTACTATCATACTAAGATTATTCCTGGATGGAATGATTTTATTGCTCCCCTGAAGAGGGAATCGAAAGACGCCTATGATTTGTGGTGCATTCATGGTAGACCCAGATTAGGACCAGTATACATGAATATGTGTAGAAGTAAGGGTCAGTATAAGGCAGCCATAAGGCGATGTAAACAGGAAGAAGAGTCTATTCGAGCATCAAAAGCCTGTGAAGCTCGCATAAATAACGATAATAACAAATTTTTTAAATTTGTTAAGAATCAAACGGGTGTCAAAAGTGTCCATCCTCCGACAATCGATGGGGTATCGGGGGAAGACGAAATTGCAAAGCTGTGGAAAAAACCACTACTTTAACATTTTTAACAGTGTGAGTAGGGATAATTTTAAGATGGATTGCAGCGAAACGCCTGTGGGAGGGGACAAGAGAAAATACTTTGATATCGGTTCCTGAAGTAAAGGGGTTAATTAAAGAGTTAAAGACTGGCTCTGCGTCAGGGGTAGATGACCTATCGAATGAGCACTTTAAATATGCCTGTCACTCCGATTAAATGATTTCCTATGGACGTCTAATCAGTTTGGTTTTAAAAGGTCCCACTCAACTGACCTGTGTATCTATGTACTTAACGAAACAATATCTAAATACATTGACAGTAATTCAACTATTTATAGCTGTTTCCTAGATATAAGTACGGCATATGATAGGTTGAACTACAATATTGTATTTGAAAAAATAGAAGACAGGAAGGTTCCCATGTACATATTAAACGTATCGAAATTTTGGTACTCCCACCAATCTTTCACTGTGAGGTGGGGCAATGTACTATTCGAGTGTTTTGGCTCTTCTTGCGGGGTGAGACACGGCTCCTTGCTCTCCCCTATTCTGTTTAATGTATATATTGACGGATTAATTGCTTCACTTAATGAGGCAACAGTGAGATGTTGTATAGATAACACAAGGATAAATAGCTTAGTTTATGCCGATGATATGGTGTTAATAAGTCCCTCTGTTAAAGGTCTCGATCGGCTACTAAAAGTCTGCGAAGTGTATTCGCACAAACATCATATTCTTTTTAATGTTACAAAAACTAAGGTTATGCAATTTCATCATAAAAGCTGTAATCAGCCAGCTGATATAAGGTTTAAAATGAATGGTGAAGTAATCGAGGAAGTACAAGAGTTTAAGTATTTGGGTAAAACTATTACCAGCTCCTTGAGTGATGACTCGGATATAAGAAAACAATCTCGAAGCCTGTGTGCTAAAGCGAATATAACCATAAGGAACTTTCGATTCTGTACAAGTGAAGCTAAAGACCCTCTCTTTCGTACTTTCTGCAGTAATATATACGGACAGCAACTCTGGGTGAATTATAAAAAAGGAAGGAAGAAGCAAATTTGAGGCTTTTAACTTAAACTCCAAGACCATAAATTGGGAAGAAATCAGGTCACACATGGCCCAAATAGAGTGGAGAACAGTTTTCGAGAATAAAACAACTGAGGAAATGCTAACAACCTTGGAAGAAAAGACGCTGAAAATTTTAGAAAAATATGCTCCGAAAGCACAGCCAAAAGGAAAGAGGAACTGGATAGAGAGACAAATGAGGAGAATATTCCGCAAAAGAAAGAGAGTAGCGACGAAGTTAGCTAATTGCGGAGACAACAATGCCAGGAAAAAAATACAAGAAAAACTGGAGAGAATCGATTGGGAAATACAAACTCTGATAAAGGGCCATACAGAGAGGGAAGAGGAAAAGGCGGTAGAAGCAATAAAGGAAAATCCAAAATACTTCTACAGCAATGCGAAAAGGAAAACAAAAAAGCGCGCTACTATCAGGCCCTTAAGGAAAGGAAATAATGAACTAACAGACGATCTAAAAGAAATATCTGAAACATTGAGAGCCCAGTATGAATCGGTATTCAGTACCCCAAAAAGTGACAAAGGATACCTGACATAGATGAATGGCCCAAATAGAGTGGAGAACAGTTTTCGAGAATAAAACAACTGAGGAAATGCTAACAACCTTGGAAGAAAAGACGCTGAAAATTTTAGAAAAATATGCTCCGAAAGCACAGCCAAAAGGAAAGAGGAACTGGATAGAGAGACAAATGAGGAGAATATTCCGCAAAAGAAAGAGAGTAGCGACGAAGTTAGCTAATTGCGGAGACAACAATGCCAGGAAAAAAATACAAGAAAAACTGGAGAGAATCGATTGGGAAATACAAACTCTGATAAAGGGCCATACAGAGAGGGAAGAGGAAAAGGCGGTAGAAGCAATAAAGGAAAATCCAAAATACTTCTACAGCAATGCGAAAAGGAAAACAAAAAAGCGCGCTACTATCAGGCCCTTAAGGAAAGGAAATAATGAACTAACAGACGATCTAAAAGAAATATCTGAAACATTGAGAGCCCAGTATGAATCGGTATTCAGTACCCCAAAAAGTGACAAAGGATACCTGACATAGATGCATTCCTCAAAGAGAAATTGCAAGGAGAATGTATAACAGACTTTCATTTTACCCCAGAAGATGTAGCGACAGCTATAGGACAAATGAAATCACATTCAGCTGCAGGTCCGGACAAATGGAACGCACTATTAATTAAAAACTGTAAAAATGAAATAGCTACATCCTTATACTGGAGATGGAGAAGGTCCCTAGACACTGGGGAAATACCGAGCATCTTGAAACGAGCAAACATCGTCCCTATATATAAAGGAGGAGATAGATCTCAAGCAAAGAACTATAGACCAGTGTCCTTGACATCCCACCTCACCAAAATTTGTGAAAAAATAGTCAGATAGAAAATCTACGACTTCTTGGAGACATTGGAAAGATTCAACGAAAATCAACACGGATTCCGATCAGGAAGATCATGCCTATCACAACTTATAGAGCATTATAACAACATCCTAGATGCACTTAAATGCAATGAAAACTATGATGTCATATACACAGATTTTGCTAAAGCTTTCGACAAGTGCGATCATGGTATAATAGCACATAAAATGAAACATATGGGAATAACAGGCAAAGTGGAAAAATGGATCTACAACTTCCTCAGAAATCGACTACAGGTGGTCAAAATTCAAGGTGTATCATCATCAGAATCAGAAGTACGCAGCTCAGTACCACAAGGTACAGTGCTGGCGCCACTCCTGTTCATTATCATGCTAACAGACATAGACAGTGGAGTAAACAGCAATAGTCTAGTAACATCATTTGCGGACGATACAAAGATCAGCAGAAAAATCAGCGATGCAAACGAAGTAGAGGCCTTGCAGAGAGACACAAACAAACTATACAAATGGTCAGAAGACAACAATATGACATTTAACACCGAGAAATTTCAGCTCTTAAGATATGGTAGAAATGAGGAACTTAAAAAGACTGCATATTATGCTCCAGATAGAAAAGAAATTCAGCGAAGCTAGCTCGAAAGCGGTCGACTTGGGGGTAATAATGATCGATGATGCCAAATTCGAGACACAAAATCATATAGCAATAAACAAAACAAAAAGAGTCGCGGGACAGGTACTAAGAACGTTCAAAAGGAGGGACAAGACAGTAATGATTCCCGTGCTGAGAACACTGATCATACAAAAACTTGAATACTGCTCAATTTTGACGTCCCCAGATAAAAAGGAAGAACTTAATAAACTAGAAGAAACGCAGAGACATTTCACAGTCAAGATTGATGGCTACAAAGAGCTCAACTACTGGGAAAGACTACGCAAACTAAATCTGTACTCCCTGGGAAAGAAGAAGAGAGAAGTATACCATAATCTACATATGGAAAATGATCGAAAAACTGGTACCAAACCTAAAACTAAACCCAATTACCATCCAAACAACGCTGGAAAATAGGAAAGGTAGAATGTGTAGTGTTCCCAAATTAAAGGCCCGACATGGGACCTCCTCAACTCTGGAGGAAAATAGCTTGGTTGTCAGGAGACCAAGAATTTTCAACCAGCTTCCAAAGGACCTCAGAAACATTACAGGGGTCAAAGTTGAAGTCTTCAAGAGAAGACTAGGTGCCTGGCTCAGTGCAAGAGAGTAACTCGCTCCTGCACCAAGCCAGGACTAGAGGCGGGACCACCAGCTTGACCTTCGTGTGAAGAAAGACCGACGCACGTAACCCGAACAAGGTTGAATTTTACAAACAGTGACTTCTCAAACAATTCATCAGACATTCAGTTTCTCTTTGAAGGAAAGAGATTTCCAGCTATGCTAAAAAGTCTCTCAACCGGAGGGCTTAATGGCAGTGTAGTGTTGTATTTTATGAACAATTCTTTTATCAAAGGATACATGTGTAATTGTTGAATGTTTGATGAATTATTCGCTAAATAATTAAATAATTCTTGACGAGGTTTGTTCTCAGCCTCATAAATTTTTCGTTTCTTAAAACTAAAGAACTCGTCCTCTTCCTCACTGCTCGTCTCATTGCTTTGTGGTGTAGATAGTTTTTCCATTTCAGTCTCCAAGCAAGCCTTAGCCTCAGACTCCCGTTCTCCCTGCAACCATCTGTAAGCAAAGTGCATATCAATATGTTTATATTGATAATGACAAAAAAGTTTATACCTTTATACCTTATATCTTTATATCTTTATACCTTAGTTTGAACTTGGTGTGAACAGCAGCCGCCAGAGTGTAATTTCGACGTTATCGTTCATCAAAATTGAAGCGTTTATCCAATCCATTCAAAACAGCCGTAACATAGGGTTGCCAACCGTACTTGGCAACCGTCCTTGGCCCGTAACCAATGGTCCTACATGTTTTAGGTCTTCTGACACGATAAAAGAATTGAGCTTTGATCTCATGGTTTCGATTGTTGGAAGCAAATATGCCATGTACATATTGTCCTCAGCCTGCACAAAATAGGAAAATAACTCATTATTAGTTAGTTACCTAATAAATTGGTACTTATGTCTGGATAGTAGTCACTAATCAGTACAAACCTGAAGAATATTCAATCCTCGAGCGAGTATTCCCATAACTTTGACAAACTCCTCTAAAAATTCTACTTCAACTGATCTGAAAGTAGGTGTACATGCTCCATTCAAATCTTCCACTTCTAAAATTCCCTTGACTGCTTCATAATATGAATTCCAGCGAGTGATACATGGAACAGGTAATTTCTTTTTGCAACTTTTGCACTATCCGCAGTTGCTATTAGATTTATTGTGTAAGCTGCACATCGCTCATGTCTTACAAACTATATAATGTATAACACTAACAATATTACTTATGAGTTTGCTCATTTTCATTTTCTTCGCCTTCTTCTCCACCTTCATCTATATAATTCAAATCATTCTCTCCAAATATTCTAAAAGCCTTCACCATATTTGTCGCATTATCTGTTACTGCTGCTGTCACTTTGGTCTGAATCTTAAATGATATATGAATTTCTTCAAGTTTTTGAGCAATTGCATTATGTGTATGGGACCCTTGCATTCGGCTACAAGCTAAAACTGCAGCCCTTCGAGTTAGGTTTGGCAATATCCAATGCGCCGTAACTCCGAAGTAAGAACGATTGAAAGTAGACCACAGCTCAGCAGTAATGCACACCATACTTGTCTCCATTAATTCTTTAATAACTTATGAATTTAGTTTCTCATACTCTTCTCTAATACGCTTACTAAATGTCGTTCTTGAGGGAATCTGAAACATATTAATAATATATATATATATTATATATATACATTCACCCTCTTAAATTTAGCATAAAAAAGTAAATGAGAAAATATACTTTTAAGGTAAACTTCAATTTTGGGTAGTTACACTGTAATCAAGAACAATTCTTCGGCTTTGTATGCATTATAAAATGGCGGAATATGCATGCAAATGCCTAAAATATGCATTTTCATATGCAGATATGCAATATGCAAAAATCTAAAGCCTAGTGATCAATTATATAGCTAATATTTATTATATGACAATCAGTTGACAACTATTATGTGAATATACTATTCATAAATTATACGTTATATAAACTGCATTAATATGTGATTATATGTAATTAATAATTATATATAAATTATATAAAATAATAATAATATGGTTATACGTTACTTTGCACTGTTCACGTCCTGCTACTGCAAAATCTATAAAATATTTGTTCTCCAGGAAACGAAAACACTGTCCGGTTCGAAACATAAAATCAGTAAGTTTCTCATCAAATGTTGCTTGCGTAATTCGTTTCC
Source organism: Bathynomus jamesi (assembly GCA_023014485.1). Classification (NCBI taxonomy): domain Eukaryota; kingdom Metazoa; phylum Arthropoda; class Malacostraca; order Isopoda; family Cirolanidae; genus Bathynomus; species Bathynomus jamesi. The sequence goes on along the minus strand of JAJOZX010003996.1, from coordinate 202,002 downwards.
GAAGGAAATCTGATGCCGGTACACTACGCCCCTTATCTGTAGATTATTTTTGCATTGATACTGTGCTATTCTCCTTTATATATAAATATATATATATATATATATATATATATATATGAATAGAAACGACATAAGTATTAAGGAACGTTTCTGCACACGAGGAGGAGAGATAACGAAATAATGAAAAATGAGGCGAACCGCCTGGGAAACGAACCCAGGGCCTTCCAATTGCCGGTCGGACGCTCTACCATTATGCTACGGACCTCACTCAATCACAAATCGAAATTCTCCCAATTATTTTTGCATATATATATATATATATATATTATAGATAGATAGATAGATAGACAAATATTTTATTCTTCAAATAAATCTTACCTCCATATGTTTTTTTCAGATTGTTCAGAGATGATTTTCTACTTTTGATTAACTGTGTCTTGGGTAGACACATCTTACATTTGTAGACAACAGACTTTCCCGTTTCAGTTTCATCGCTAATTTTATGGTAAACTTCTGATGCTATTGTACACAAAGACACTCTCTATAAATTAACATAGGTGGAGTAAAATTTAACACGTGACAGTCACAGAAGTACACAACCCACTCCTCAGACAGCCAGACTCTTACTGAAAGCACTGGATACCGCGACTCTGGGAGTGGGATTGGGGAGTGGGGAGGCGAAAGAGCATTGACTGAGTCTATGATGAAGTACCGCGTTACTGACACTTATTTGTATTGTATCTTTCGATACGATACAAATAATAAAAAATGTATCGCGATACGATAAAGATACAGAAAATGTATCGCGCAATACTACGCCACCCTGATGGGCAGTAATGTATTTGATAAATACTTAAATACGTATTGAAATACAATTCGTATTTAAATAATGTATTTATAAATACATTTTTTCAGGGTATTTAAATGCATATTTAAATAATTATTATTGTATTTTGTAATTATAAATACATATTTTCCAATACATTTGCAAAGAATCATGGATTTTTTTCCATTGTTGCGAGTATTCTAGTCTCATGTTTTTTGAAAATCGATAATTTAATTATTTTTCGTGTAACTGTTCCAAACTGTACTGTGTTATGTTTATTATGATTTATGTAGTCCCTTCTTTCTGTTGCCTCTCTTTGGATTGCCTTTGTTGCGGATAGGAAGCCTCAAACTACTATAACAATAATAAATACTGAAAATGGAGTGTATTTAGGATGTATTTAGATTGTATTTAAATACATTTTTGAAGTAATGTATTTAGTATTTAATTACAGTTCAGTATACATAATGTATTTGGCATTTAAATACAAATTGTAATGGTATTTAGTATTTACTTACTTACTTATGTCCTCTTCACTCCTACGTGGAGCATAGGGCGTCGCCGCGTCAACTGTGCTTCGCCATCGGGTACGGTTGGCTGCTTAGGCTTTAACTTCTGGCCAGGTTCTTCCAATTCTCTTAGTTTCCATCAGTAAGGAGCTCCTCCAAGTCATCACCGATCTACCCTTCTTCCTTGCGGAATCCATTCCAAAGACGTCTTAGTTATTTCTCCCTTTTCTCTCCTCAAAGCATGTCCAACCTATCTCCACTTCCTTCTCCTAATTTGCTCTTCTATCCTTTCCTGATTTGTGATCTGCCATAGTCTTACATTTGAAATTCTATCCGGCCATCTAATTCCCATAATCCTTCGCAGACATCGATTCACAAACACTTGCACCTTCTTTGTCAGTTCTTTTGTTACCTTCCATGATTCACTACCATATAGGGCGACTTATTTAACATTACTATTAAATATTCTTATTTTAACTCTCCTCAACAACTGGTTTAATCTCCATACTGGGTTTAGCACCGCAAAAGCACCTGCAGCCTCAGTCAACCTTCTTCTAACATCCTCCTCCGCTCCTCCATCCTTTGCCACTACACTACCCAAATAGACAAACTCGTCAACCTCTCCCAGCTCAACCTCCCCAACTCTGAAGGCTCCATCTCTGGCATTTAATCTCATTGTCTTAGTTTTTACTTTATTAACTTTTAATCCTAACTTTCTTCCCTCTCTTCCCAGATCCTCCAGCTTCGCTACCATATCCTCACGCCTCTGTAACAAAAGGCACAAATCGTCGGCATAGTCCAAATCCTCCAAAACATCCAGCAATCCCCAACCAATACCCCTCCTACCTCCCTCAACCACTCTCCCCATTATAGTATCCAGCATTAACAAAAATATCACTGGTGACAACAGACAATCCTGTCTCACTCCTGCTGTCACCTCAGAAGGCTCTGTAAACTTCCCGTTATGTTCCACTCTGCAAGAAAATTCTCTGTATGATTCCTTAACGATAATAATAATCTTCTCCGGTGTTCCATAGTTTTCCATCACTGTCCACATACAGCCCCTATCCACACTATCAAAAGCTTCCTCAAAGTCTACAAACACTAAATACAGGCTGGACTGCCATTCCAAGCTCTGTTCCACAATAATTCTCAGTGTATTGATCTGATCGGCACAGGATCGGGTCTCTCTAAATCCTGCCTGTTCCCTTCTTAGCTTAGTATCCACCTCACTCCTTATTCTTTCCAAAATAATATAGGTCATCACCTTACTAGGTATAGACAACAGTGTGATTCCCCTCCAGTTGTCACATCGCGAGAGATGACAGAGATCTTCTTTCTTTGGTATTCTCACCAGCAAACCCTCTCTCGATTCCTTGGGAAACTTCTCAGTTTCCTATATTATACCGAAGAGTCCATGTAATTCGTCTGTCATCATCCCTGGGTCCACCTTCAACAGTTCTGCCTCTACACCATCCATCCCTGGCGCCTTTGCTCCTTTTACCTTCTTGATAACCATCCGGATTTCAGACTTACTTGGTGGTCTAACATCTATGTTCAGCTCCTGGTTCCCTCTCACGTCTTCTTGAATCAACTCCTCGGGTCTATTTCTATTCAAAACTTCTCTAAAATGCTCTTTTCACCTTTCCAATTGTTGCATCTCCGCTGTCAATATAGTTCCATCCTTTGATTTTACTTGTCTTTTCTCTCGATAATTTCTCCCTGTCAGTGTTTTCGTTATCTTATATAATTCCCTTGTATCTCTTCTCCGCGCTGCTGTCTCTGTCTGTTGCGCCATCTCGTTCACAAAGTGTCTCTTATCGTTTCTGGCCCTTCTTTTGACCTCTCGATTCAGTTGTTGCTAATTCTCCCCCAACTCCATCCTGTTTATCACGTCTTTACATCTGTTCATTCTTTCTTTTGTTTTCTTCTACCGTATTCCATGTGTCCTCAGTCATTCACTCTCTTTTCTCCTTCTTTCTGAAACCGATTGTCTCCTCTGCAGATTTCCGTAAGGTGTTTCTAAATCTCACCCACTTTCTTTCCACTCTTTTTACTCTATCCTCTTCATTTTCTCAATTTGTCAAGACTTCCTCATCTTCAGTCTGGGGCATAGCAAATCTATTTCTCACAGCCAATTTGTATTCCTCTTTGACCTCCCTTCTTGCGAGCCTATTTACGTCAAACCGTCTCCTTCCTCTCTCGACTCTTTCCTTGGCTTTTGCCAGTCTCAATTTCACCTCAGCTATCACCAGATGATGATCGTTTGCAATATCTGCTCCTCTTCTATTTCGCACATCCATCAGCGATCCTCTCCACTTCTTCCTAATGGCTCTATGATCAATCTGGTTTCCCGTCCTGCCATCAGACTACATCCAGATAATTTTATGACACTCTTTATACGGGAACAGGGTACCACCAATCGCAAGCTCCTGCTCTCCACAGAAATCTGCAAAAAATTCACCATTTCTATTCATTACTCCTATACCATGCTCGCCTACTACATACTCCCTGTCTTTGTTGTCTATCCCCACCTTTGCGTTGAGGTCTCCCATCAGGATAACAATGTCTTTTCTCTTAACTCCCCCAAAAACTGAGTGAGCTGTTCATAGAACTCTTCCTTCTGCTCATCCTCCGCTTGTTCTGTAGGCGCATAACATTGACTAATTGTTATGGGTCTAGTCTTCGTCTTAAATCTTACTCTTATTATTCTCGAAGACATTGGCTCCCATTCCAATAAACTTTTCTCCACCTCTCCTGTGAGCAATATGCCTACGCCTTCTCTATGTTCTTCTTCAGTTGGTCTTCCGAAGTACAATAGTTTCTGGCATGGTCCCACTCGTACTTCTCCGTCTCCTGTCCACCTCGTTTTGCTCAATCCTATAACCGCCCAATCCCAGAACCGCCCAATCCCAATTTGCTTAAGCCTCGATGCCTCATACATAGTTCGTATATTCCAGCATCCAATTCGTGTCCGATATTTCATGCCAAAGTTCGTTAACGTTGCATCCGTCCGGTTTTGCACAGTTTCAGTTTCTGTAATCGTAGCGTTTAGGCTGCGCAGAAGATTAACCCACAGCGACCGAGTCCGATGGTGGGGCTGCCACCTTAAGGTATCCGAACATACCTTGTCAGTTTTTGGTCCAAGGGCGTAACGCCACTCCCCAGCGGGGAGCTCCCCTATCCGCCACTTGGGGACGCACCCGATTGGGGAACTGACAAAGACCCCTCATGGGATTTAGTATTTAAGTACATTTTACAGTATTTATGCCCATCTCTGATAACTAAGTACCTGAAAGATGAGATTCACACTCATTTTCTGAAAAACATTTTTATTTAAACATTTGAAGAACAATTAAAACTTGCTTTAATAAGTATTGAATTGACAATCAGGCAATACTTCTATAATTTCCCATGGAATGCCTACTGCTTCCGTGGCCAGGGCCTTTCAGAGTGTGCTGAACGTATCACCAAGGCCACCGAGAGGGCGGGGAAGCCGGGATAAGTCCCCCGGGCCAGGACCTCTAGGGGGCCCGGAAAGAGGGGGATAAAATCTAAAAATATTAATAAAGCAATTGATTAAATAATAGAGAGGAAATATAATTAATGAACATACATTTTATAGAGATTATCACAGTCAAACTGAAACAGATAAAATATTATCTGCGGTCCACCAATGTCCAAGACCGACTGACAGATCTGGGAACCATTGTAATTGAAAGCCAGTTAGCCCGTACTTTAAATTTCATCAGCATCATTTACCACTTTGCTAGAGAGAAGGCAAAGAAAGTACACTTCTAATTATGAAAAACTTGCAGTAAACAATTGTCTTGCCTGCATGGACTGGTACTGCATTTGTAAATTGTATCGTGATAGAATTAATATAATTGATTCAAAAAATAAAATGGTCATTTTCCTCTGAGTTGTTTATTCATACTGTATGTTTTGAATAGTGACTTCGACATACAGGAATACCCCGCATAGTACGGTTAATGCGTGCACAGAAAGTATCGTACTATGTGAATCCGTACTGAACGGGGAATGTAATCAATACAAAATAAAGTAATTCGTTCTCAGACATCAGTAACATTATAAAAGTCGGACTTTTTCATTAATTTAAATTAGTTTTAATTGTGAAACAACTGCAAAGGTTAATAAATGCTTTCGTTTTTTGAAATTTCATTTAAATATATACCTAATAAAGTGCACTGCAAAAAAAATATTTTTTTGAAAAATACTTCAACAGTGATGTTTGAACACTTTTATTTTTCTTCTTATTGGCATACAATTCTCTGTAGCAGCGAATTGCATTTTCTAAGTCTCTTCGCACTTTCATGCCGCGCTCGATGTTAGGATCTCCATCCATAATTTTTTCTTTAAGATACTCACACATTTATGGAGAACTCCTTTGATGATTTCTGATCTTCATTTTCTTCGCTTTTGTCCTCTTCTTTTTCGAGCGCACGCTGTTCTTCTAAATTGATGAGGTCATTATTGCTAAGCTCTTCTGAATGCGATTCAAGCAACTCTTGAACATTTGCGGAATCTAAATCTTCACCTATTTACATTTAGCGTGCGTGTTTGGAAAAAAAATATTTGTTTACAAAACTGAAAAACCGTACTGGAGTAAATCAGGACCGGTACTGAACTGGGGTTTGGTGTTAAATTGTAATCTGTACTATAGCGAATTCTCTACTGATCGAATCCGTACTATGCTGGGTATTCCTGTATAATCAGTTTGCTTGTTATGTACACAAAAAACATTCATAATAAAATACTGAGTAAAGAGGGGGGCCTGTTAGAAAATCTAGAAGAGGAAGAGCCATAGTTGTCCCAAGGCGATATGATGACTAAGCTAATTGATGCAGCATTGCTTATATACAGGGTGGGCGGAAAGTAGCTCCCTATTTTGGATTGGTAAAAAAATACGTATATTATCCATTTATTTCAGAAGAAATAATATGAAAAGGTAGGCATACATGGTAGGTTTTCTCTAAAATTCAATGTGGGCTCCAACTCTTTCCACCAGCTTCTGGAGCCGCCCAGGAATGGCGTCCACTGACTTTAGCAGGAGCTCCGGCGGGATGGAGGACATGACTTCCCGAATTCGGTCCTCCAGTTCTTCCAATGTCCTCGGTTTGGTGCGGTAGAATTCTTCCTTTACCCACCCCCAAAGAAAGAAGTCGCACGGTGTCAAGTCGGGGCTCCTGGCTGGCCATTGATGTGGACCACGACGACCCATCCAACGCCCAGGGAAGTGGGCATCCAGCCACTCACGGACAACAAGAGCGAAGTGCGGAGGGGCGCCATCTTGCATAAATATCAGATCGCTGATGTTCTCCCATTGGGGGTGGGTAAAGGAAGAAGTCTACCGCACCAAACCGAGGACATTGGAAGAACTGGAGGACCGAATTCGGGAAGTCATGTCCTCCATCCCGCCGGAGTTCCTGCTAAAGTCAGTGGACGCCATTCCTGGGCGGCTCCAGAAGCTGGTGGAAAGAGTTGGAGCCCACATTGAATTTTGGAGAAAACCTACCATGTATGCCTATCTTGTCATATTATTTCTTCTGAAATAAATGGATAATATACGTATTTTTTTACCAATCCAAAATAGGGAGCTACTTTCCGCCCACCCTGTATATTAAGTTAAGGTGTGTATAAATATATATATCCATCTCACAATTGTAAGGTTAGTGAAAAATTCACTTAATTTAGAGCTTTCATTTTTGGATTCTTGTGGCATCATTGTTTGGGCACTCTTGTGGCATCACTTTTTTGGGGGGCGCTGGTGCGTCTTTTCTACTCGTTTGTTGAATATGGCACTTACAGGGTGTGGTCTTATAGAGAGCTCTCTTGCAATTCAGTTTCGTTATTTAGATACAAGATTGTTGCATCGTGCAATGATGCAGGTTGTGTTGTTGTTGCAAGGTTTAGGAAGAAGACCATAAATAGTGCCCCTTTCGTTTTTTTTCTTAATTTTATGCAACTGAGGCCTAAAGTAGGCCCACATCGAGTCAGCATCCCTGAGGTAGGACCTAATAGGACCTCCAAATCCGTAAGTTTGATTTAGTGTAGCTTAACTTAGGCTATAAATTAAAGTAGCCCCTCAGAGCTTGGCCGTTCAAGGCTCAGCTGGGATTCTGAACCCAATCAAAATAAATAAAAATAACATGGTCCTTCGAACTGGATTCTAGCCCAAGACTGAGTCAGAATCAATGACCATTTTTCGGCAAAGTTCTGATTGTGCAAATTGTAGCCCAAGTTAGGCCTGGACGGGTTGAGCATAATTGAGTTAAGGTTCAAGGTAGAAAGTTTGGTCACCCAATTGTGAAACTTGGCCGCTAGTCTGTCGTTGTTTCGGGCCTACATTTGGTTTTATTGTTCGTAGGCGCAGACTTCAGTGCGCCAGTTACTTGGGTGGAAAATTTGGTATTCCATACTCACTCACTCAAGCAATTCAATTTATTTGAAAAAAAAAGAAATGCAAAATTTGAGTTTGATCAGGTTGGTTAAGTATTTTGACCAATTCAGCTTATTTGGCATTCAGCCCAGTTGTTTGTTTGCAATGAAGATGAGCGCAGCCTAATTGAACAAGTTTAGAAAAAAGAGAAGCACTTACAAACATGGGCTTCAATTGCAGGGGAGACGCAGGGGACATGTCCCCCCCACTTTTTACAAAGGGGGGGACAACCTACCAGTTGTCCCCTCCACTTTCGTGGATGAATTGCTATAAATGCTAACTATTAATGACACCTAATAAGACGTTATATGTCGTATTATATGTATATGCAAATATAATAGCAATATTATAAATTATTGACATGAACACCAGTGTATATTTATCATGGACTTTAGCAGTCAATTTGCATTTCAATAATTGCACGAAGCATTTGTGTGTTCTTGGTCATTAAGTACGCGAAGTGGAAATATGTTAAATAAACTGTTCTGTTACGTATTATTTCAACATCAAAGTGTGATCAAAGTGCAGTTTATTTATTTTATATTTCACGAACATATTTTGTTATCAGTTTATGTACATTGACCTCTGTTTCTACAGGTAATAAAAGATTTATTTCTGTTTCGGCGTAATTTCCTCACATTTCCCTTGCGCTCGCGAAGGTATCGTAATTACAAACAATTTGAAGGTTCTATCCTTAAATGCTCGTAGCTTACGAAATAAAATAAACGAATTTTTTTCTTTAATTGCTTGTAAAGACTATGATTTAATTGCGATAAATGAATCGTGGCTTAGCACTGAAACACGTGGCTTTCTAGGGGAGTATCAAATTAAAGGTTATTGACTTTTTGTTAAAAACAGAATAGGTAGGCGAAGAGGCAGTGTTATGTTGTATATCAAAGATAATATTGCGTGCGTTATAGAAGTAAAGTACACAATTCCAGAACCGATAGATTCGACTATAGCAGAACTTAAATTGAACGATTTCAAACTTGTTGCGGTTATATATAGGCCTCCTAATCAAACAGCTGATACGGACGAAGCGTTATATCGTGAACTAAAGATAATAATAGGTAGTGAGCAGGCCTTACTTATGGGAGACTTTAATTGCGCCAAGGTGAATTAGGATACAATGCAGGGTGACGCGGAAGGCAATCGTTTAATTAATTTTCTCGAGGATAGCTTTCTAATTCAAAAGGCTGGGGAACCTACGAGGTTGGACAGTATTTTAGATTTAGTAATAACTACGGATGATAGGCTAATCACAGATCTTCAAGTAATAGAACCGTTAAGCAATAGTGATCACAATATGGTAGAGTTTGTCCTTTCAGTAAGTCACTCGAAACCAGCTAACTCGACTAAAATTCCTAACTTCCAGCGCGCAGACTTTTGTAAATTTCGAAATGAATTGTCACACGTCAATTGGGAAAACGTAATGGGGATCTCCAACGCAAAACTAATGTGGGAATCGTTTGAAACAGTATTTAGGACTATAAATAAGGAATGTATACCGTACAAAATTAAACGTGCGAAAGTAAATAACAAGCCCTTGTGGTTTACTTCTAGAGTAGGAGACCTTATAAAGAGTAGAGATAGGGCTTATAGGCTACATAAGTGCGATAAAGACAATTTGTGGTTACGAAACAACTACATATCTCTAAGGCGTGCTAAATGAATTTTTTACGTCAGTTTTTACTATAGAAGATGTAACGAATATCCCTACGGTCATAGACATAATACCTTTTGATAATGGTAATACTTTGGATAATATTGTGGTTAGTGAAAGGGAGGTAATGCGCTATATTGATAAAATGAAAATGCGTAAATCACCGGCGCCGGATTCCATATATCCCATACAACAAAGAATTAAAAGAAAGCATTGTTGTGCCGCTAACAAAGATTTTTAATGTGTCTATTTCTGAGGGGTGCGTACCAGATAACTTCAAGTTAACAAATGTAACTCCTATCTTTAAGAAAGGCGATATAGGTGCGGCGGGAAATTATAGGCCAATCAGTTTAACGTCTGTTGTAGGTAAGGTATTGGAATCAATAATTATGGATCGTATAGTCGAATACTTAGAATTGCGTAACTTGATTAGAAATACGCAGCACGGTTTTAGGCGAGACAAATCTTGCTTAACTAATCTTTTAGAATTTTTCCAAAGCGTGGTTAAAGTTTACGATAGTCATCGAGCGATAGATGTAGTGTATTTAGATTTTCAAAAAGCGTTTGACACCGTACCGCACAAAAGACTCATTGAAAAAACTAAGGCTTATGGAATCAGGGGTGTAGTAATAAATTGGATAGAAGAGTGGTTGCGAGGTAGGAAACAGAGGGTGGTCGTCAGTACAGTTTCAAAGTTTGCGGATGACACGAAGTTGGGTGGTAGGGCGAAATCATTAGTTAGACCCCATTTGGAGTACGTGATCCAGTTTTGGAATCCGCATATGCGAAAAGATTTAGACAAACTCGAAGGAGTTCAAAGACGAGCAACTAAGATGATTCCGTCGCTTAGGTGGAAGTCGTACGAGGATAGGCTTAAGGAATTAAATTTGACTACACTCGAGACTAGGAAGCTAAGGGGTGATCTAATCCGGGTTTTCAAAATTATGAATGGGTTCGATAACGTAGATAGAGATAGCTTTTACGAAATATCTCAATATAATAGGACTAGAAATAACGGGTGTAAGTTGACAAGTAGAAGGTTCGAGACAGCAGTTGCCAAAAAATTTTGACTCATAGAATAGTAAGCATATGTTGATAGAGTGGGTATAGTTTAAGGTAGTAAAATTAAGGCTTTGTGGTTCGGAACCCACGTAAAATTGTAGGTCCTCTCCGCCACCACGGAGGACATGTACAATACACAATTACGAACACACTTAGGAAGACCAGCCATGAGTGGATCCTACGGTCTTTGTTGGTCTGAAACATTATAACATTATAACATATAACATTATGTTACATGAAAGGTTAAATATTATAAATAGTTTGTATTGCGTTTCTTATTTCTGCAATAAAAATGTTTAAATAAAGAAAGACAAAATAATTAAATACAATTGAGTTTTTTTCAACATGCTGAGAAAAATTTAAAAAACAGGTAAGTGGTAAATTACGACATTGATATATTACAGTATTACACGCAACAGCTACTCAGAGTATTGTTTGATTCGCTGTTTGCAGGCGAAGTGTCCCCCCACCCCCACTATTTTAGAGCAATCGACGCCCCTACCTACAAAGGTCTAATTACAAAGGTCATTGCCACAATAGATTCTGCCATAGAGCAAGAGGATTTAAGTTTAGTGACTGCGCAGCTTTCCATATTAGAAACCTAAAAGGTTGTTCTAAGCGAAGTAAATGTTAAAATTGAGGCTCTTATAGAAGAGGATGAAATGGAAAGTGAAATAATTTACTTTGAAGAGATTATTGATGACATAATTAAAGGTGCCACAGAGCAAAAGAGTTTAGCAGCTCAGTACAGTTAGAGACCAGGTCTAATAATGAAACACAGCCCTCAACAACCAATGTTTGTGAAGTTAAGGTTAACAGATCTGCAGTTCAATTACCGAGGCTTGTACTCGAAACATTTTCTGGGAGTATTCAGGAATGGCAAGGATGGCAGACCGTTTTCAGTCATTCTAGTCAAGTGTTAAGTGCTGTGGAGAAGTTTAATTATTTGCAGTCCCTCTTGGAAGGGGAGGCAGCAAAGACAATAACAGGATTAGCATTAACAGAGGCTAATTATAATGTGGCTTGGGATATATTAAAGAAACGGTTTGGTAAGCCAGAGATCTTAATTAAAAGCCACCTCCGTGAACTTTGTTTAGCTATACCTCCTGTTAATAATCCCAATTGTGTCAAGGAGTCACGGCAGTTATATGATGAATTTGAAGTTAGAACTAGGTCCCTGGGCAACTTGGATGTAGGAATGGACAGGTATAGTGTAATGTTGGTCACTATACTGGAGTCTAAATTGCATAGCTCAATTTTGCTTGAATTAAGTAGAGGACACTCTACAGAACATGCGTACATTCCCCTTCAGCAGATGTTAAGCCTTTTAGGCACAGAATTAACAAGACGAGAGGGAATTGAGTTTGCACAGTGGGATGTTAAACAAGATAACAAAGGCAGGCACAGCACCAAAGTTTCTATAAAAAGGAATAGCCCAGGTACAGTGTCAGCTCTACATGCATCCTCTGAGAATAAATTAAAGGGAATCAAGGAATGCATATTTTGCGAAGGCAACCACGAGTCATATAAATGTGAGGTGGCTGAGGCTTTACCTGTTGGGGAGAGAAAGGACAGGGTAACTAAGTCCATAGCATGTTTTAAATGTTTTTTGAAAGGTCACAGAGCAAGGTTTTGTAAGTTTAAAATTTTGTGCAAAAAATACCATGGCCGGCATCAATCATTATTGTGTGAAAGCACTCCTAGTAGGCCTACCCCAGAAGTAGACACATGCATCAGGTCTTACACAGGACTGACTCATAAACTGTTGTAACTGAGAATGATTTGTCTGCCATTTTCTAAGCTCCATGCCAGCCTCCTTCATTATAGCTCTAGCCTCCATGAATATATGTTTAGACATTTCTATATTATCCACTGAACACAGCAAATCATCAACATAAAAATTTTGCCTTATGTGTTCAATAGTATTAGGATAGACTGTGGGAACGCGTGGGAACGGCGTTCCCTTACTTTTTTTGGTAGACGGAACGGCGTTCCCTCACTGTTTCAAATAAATCTGAACTTACAAATCTCTAACGTCATGAAATTTTAATTCCCACCCCTAGAAGAAATATGAGAAAGAATCATTAACTGTTTCATTTCTTTTAGCTTCGACTGAGGCAATGCTAGCCTATAAAGATCTGGTGAAACAGTCACCACGGCGTACCAGTTGTTAACTTTTTTTTAGTTAATCATTCCAGTTGTTAGCTATTTTTATTGATCGTACTGGATGTCATATATCTAATGACACTGGAAATACTGCATCTTCAACCTTGGAATATATACTAATATCCAGTGCATATGACCTCAAAATATCCCTGAAATTGGTCAGATTTCAAAAGATTTCCCGGGGGCTTACAGTGCCTCCGGACCCCCTGTATGGGCTCGCCGCGCTCGCCATTGTCCCCCCCGCATCTGAGTAACACTTTCAAAATGCGTTCCCTCACTTCTTTATTTAGCATTACACCACTGCTGATGCAGCAGAACGTATTGAGGATTCTGGTATTAAGGAGTGGTGGGCAATAGACACAAAGGTGCTAGGCATTGTTTGGCCCATTCCAAGATGGTACTTTGGAGAGTTGAACAATAGTCCAGATAATTTGGAGCTGCACAAGCTGCAACTTGCATTTATATAAGAGGCACATTCGAAGAGGAAGTAAGTTGCAGGTTGGTTGCTGCAAAGAGGAGAGTAGCACCTTTGAAAAGGCTTTCTATTCCAAGGTTGGAATTGATGGGTGCAGGCAGTTATTGCTAGTCGGCTTGCAGTTACAGTGCAAAACTCTTTGGGCCTTTATGAAATTCCAAGCTATTATTGGACAGACTCCATTATAGTTTGGCACTGGTTAAGAAGCCAGGCGAGGAAATGGAAACCACTTGTTGCCAATAGGGTGGAGGAAATGGAAACCACTTGTTGCCAATAGGGTGGAGGGAATTCAAGCACACACAGATCCAAAGCAATGGAAGCACTGTCCAGGCACCCAAAACCCAGCTGATTTACCAACACGAGGAAATTCAGTGAAAGATCTTGCACAGTCACATTTGTGGTGGAATGGGCCAGAGTGGCTAAAACTTGGAAGTGAAAACTGGCCTTCTAATCAGCCTATTGTAGGAGAATGCCAGGCTGAAGAAGAATGGGTGAGTGAGATGAGAAAATGCACTGTGAACCAGTGTTGGAGTCCTCGGGCGGCCTCGATGCCGATTTTCCACGGCCTTGGCCTCGCTATGTAATGCCTCGGCCTTGTCCTCGGCCTCGGCCTTGGTCTCGACACCTTCTGGCCTCGAAAAATACGCCGAGGCCGGTCGAGGCCGCCCGTTTTGAATTAATTTTTATATTGGATATTTTTATTTCAATAAGAGTGGTGAGAACACCATCTTTCTCTCGCGATCAGACAGGTAGCTATAACTAAGTAATAAGTAACACAATGTCGTTTATGTTAGAATACAAATTTAATAAATTAATTTATAATACAAATAATTAATCAGTGGGGAATGGCGTATAGGAGCGATGGAGCGATCGCTCCCCCTTGCATGAAACGATAAATATTAATTTAACAGAAAAAAATATTAATTTTAAGATATTAAAATAAATATTCTTAAAATATATTTTAAAAATTCATGTGACATGAAACTTATAGCATAGCTTCAAACAGCGTACCACTGTTTGAATACAAAATAATATTGCAGCCGGATGGAGCGATAAATTTTTTGCTCAAGTAAATATAAATTATATGTTACTGCTGTAATGAAAATATAAGTGGAACAATCGCGAATTTTTTTATAATAAGTTTATTTTTGCTAATAGTTACTTCAGTAATAATGATATAAGCCATTTATATGTATTTTATTGAAATTATTACTTATTTGTAATTAACTAGAATTGTACGTCTGGCAGAGCCGCATATGTTGTTAATACACGTACTCTTGTCAGTCTTGGGAGCGACAGTTGAATTCGCTCTAGCCTATTGTGAGTCCGTATTGTCGTACAGTGGTACATTATTTTTATAATCAAATACTGACAAATAGTCTTGTTATTTGGAGTGTTATAATTATAATCATAACGTGAGTAATTTATTCAACAATTATTTTTATATTTTATTAAAATATTTTTTTAATACAAATTTATGGCTTCCTTTGGCATACTGTATAAGTACCGTAAGGAATCACCATGTGATTGTTTATATACTAGAATTTTAAAAATTAATCGTACAGTAATAACTGACAACATTGATGCGTGATAATGTCATTTACTGTCTTTTACAGTTTTACTATTGTCATTTACAGTACTGTGGCGATTCTCATCTCATCTGCGCTTCTAACTTAATAATGTCTGCAAATTCTCGAATCATCCAATTTTGATACTTCGAGCATGAGATATTTGAAGAAAATGGAAAGAAAAAACATAGAGCAAGGTGCAAGTTTTGTAAGGCAAAATCTCCAAAACTTAGTGAGTTCTACGGTACCACTTCCAATTTTACAAGGCACCTGAAACGTGTGCACAAAGCAGAGTAAGTGCATCTACAAATTGCTATCAGTTTTGAAATCATTGGGTCTGCAATGCCTTAACAAAGTAGAGGTTGAGATTTTTGCTTATTTTGCTTGTTGTTGATATTTGCTTGTTTTGAACTTGAACTTACATTTATGTTCATTCTGCAGGTGGCAAGAATATGCTAAGGGAAAAACAACCATCAAGGACAACTCGCAACAGAATCTCAATGCGTTTTTTTCTATGTCTAGTGATGGAGAACCAATGAAATACAAGCAAAATAATCAACGGCAGAGGCTGATCTCTGAGGAAGTAGTGAGGTTCATGGTAGGATGCAGCCTACCACTTTCCATTGTTGAGGACAAGCACTTCTGGAACCTTCTGCAAGTTTTGGATCCAAGGTAAATGAAATGTTTTTTTGCTCCCCTCTATCCTCAAGGGGCATGATTATGCCTTGCTGAACTCCAGCTTACAGAGCAGCATAGGCTTGGTGCATTTATTTCATTTAAAAACTGTTAGCGTTTGAATATTTTTTGTTGGAAATTTTAGGTATCAGCCCATGGCAAGGTCAACATTGACAAGTCAGACACTTCCCAAGTTGAGAGCTGAAGGAATCAAGAAGGTCATGGACTTGCTGTCCCACCATAGCAGTATCTCCTTGACGACTGACATATGGACTGATAGGACCATGCGCAGCTACTTGGGTGTAACAGCGCACATCATGGGCACAAACCCTAGAACTAGAAATTATGGGTTGTTGTCTGTTCTCCTGACCTGCCAGCGCTTCCATGGGAAGCACAGAGGGGAAAGAATTGCACAAGCATTTGAAAGCATTCAGGAAGATTATAACATAGGAGCAAAGGTTGGTTAAGGCTGTCATTGTTAGGGTTTTAAACTGTCAATGATAAATAGAGATAAATGCACCAGCTATAGCATTAATTTTTTTTGCTATTTCAAGTAGAGTACATAGTCACGGACAATGCTGCAAACATGAAAAAAGCTTTCAAGGTTCAATTTCCAGTAGAGGGTAATGAAGAGACAGCTTTTGAGGAGGACATTGAGGAGGACCAGGAAGTGGAAGATGAGACACTTTGGGAGGAGCTGGACGAAGAAGATGAAGCTCATGTTGACGCTGCATTGAGAACAAGCTCAAGGCAGCGGATATCTTGCTTCGCCCACACACTTCAACTTGTGGTTCGTGACGGGTTAGCAGACATGAAGTGTGTCAGTCGAGCGATCGCCAACGTTACGAAGATCTCCACTCTCTTACACAAGAGTTCTGTTTTCAAAGAAAGGTGAGTAACGGTTTCAGAGCTGCCAACTACTATGGATTTTCCATATTTTGTTTGGTAAGGTTGGCAGCTCTGCCTTTTCAATTGTCTGGTGTGAGTGTGAATGGAAGACATTAAAATGCCTTTCTTATTTCTAGGTTTGAAGAAAAATTTGGAGATGGCTGAACCATACCTGCAGCAGTGGCTACTCGCTGGAACTCAGTATACCACCAGCTTCGGTCACTGCTGGGGATGGAAGGAATGGACCTCAAGAAATTGGCTGAGGTGTGCGATACCCAAGAGTTTGCTCATGCTCTTCTGATTCGTCACGAGTGGGGGCAGTTAACTGAGCTGTGCAAAATTCTGGAGCCATTCGCCGAAGCCACCAACTTGACTCAGGGTAAGAGTTTTAGTGGCGCAAACATCCCCTGAACAATCAATCAAATTTACAATGTATAAATAACTTTGTCATTTGATTGGTGGTAATTAGTTCAAAATCGTTCATCAATGTAAATTTTGTTTTTGTTTTACAGGGGATCAGAGTGCCACAATAAGTCAAGTAGTTCCTGTTGTCCTTGATATAAACAGCCATCTCCGCAAGTGGACTGACAATGCAAGGTTTTGTAAAACCTTGGTCACAGCTCTACACACTTCTTTGAAAAAACGTTTCAGAGGGGTGTTTATCAACTGTGGCATGGACACCGATCCAGGCAGTAGAAGCCATCAAGAGCCATTTATTGAAAAACTTTATCTTGTGGCTGCTGTCCTGGATCCACAGTACATGTTGCACTGGGTTGATGCAGACGTGGTGTCACTGGTGTGCGAAGAAGGTCCGGAGAATGCCCACGAAATTCTGAAGAATACTCTAAAAGGTATGTTGAGTTTATGATCAAGAGGGAAAGAGCAAGGGTTGAGAACAGGATCCAAAAAAATAGTTCAGAACTTGTACAAATGTACAATAATTTGAATAAACTTGCAAATTTAATTTTTCTGGACTGATTTCCTTTGCTTTATATTACAGAGATCGTCATAACAGAAGCGGAAAGGTTCTCATCGAATGACGGCGAAGAAGCTGGAGCCCTCTTTTACCACACCTGCAGCGAAGATGATGAAAGCCTTGCAAAAGTGCCCCGTTTGTTGGCCAAATATAAAAGTATAAGGAGTCGCACAAGGTCAAGGAGTCGGGAAAAGGACTGTGTGCGAGTACAGCTTGAGAAATATCTGAGAGATGAAGAGCGGCATGGGATGGATGCAGCGACATTTTGGAAGGAGAAAAGTGAGGGAAACCTCAAGTACCCTTCACTGTATACCCTTTCAAAAAATATTTTGTGTGTGCCAGCCAGCAGTGCTCCGGTGGAGCGTATTTTTAGCCGAGGAGGGATAATAATGCGACCACATCGGGCGAGGCTGTCTCCTCAGATGTTGGAGACTTTTATGTTTTTAAAATGTAATGAGCATATTCTTTGAAAAATAAATGTTAGAGTCATGTGTTTGTGTCAAGTCAATTTCGCAACCAAAAAAGTTGCTGCACAACTGCCTGCTTCTGTTTTACATGCGTGTGTGTAATAACTGGCCTCGGCCTTGGCCTCGGCCTCGGACACTGTGGCCTCGACCTTGGGCCGGTCTTGAACACTGCGGCCTCGGCCTTGGTCTCGGCCTCGGACACTGCGGCCTCGGCCTTGGTCTCGGCCTCGGAGGTCGTGGCCTTGACTACAACACTGCTGTGAACAGTTGTCAAGTTATGCAGTAGGACATTAGCAGTCTGAAAAGGTTGTTAAGAGTGACAGTATAGGTATATAGATTTACAGACAACATTAAGGGAGAAACAAGAAGGGAAGGAATTCTGAACAGTAAGGAGATTCAGCAAGCCAGGCAATACTGGGTGGTATATGTGCAGAAGGAAAAATTTGATGAAGAGAGAAAATTGCTCATCATGCGTCCATTACAGGTTCTACCAACACATTCTGCTCCCAAGGGTTTGGATGTATTTTTGGATCAGGATTTATTGAGAGTAGGAGGTAGACTGCAGTTTTCTGGGCTTCCAGAGGAGAAAATACATCCAATTTTGCTACCTTCTGGGGGGCACTTTGTGGAACTTTTGATCCTGGATGCGCATCATAAGTTGTTACATGGTGGAGTTAGAGAAGTGATAATAGAGATCAGACAACAGTTTTGGATCCCCAAAGTTAGACAAGTTGTAAAAAAGGTCTTGCATAGATGTGTGGTTTGCAAGCGTTGGAGTGCAAAGCCTTATCATGAAAAGGTGGCTCCACTTCCAAGAAAACGGTGTGTCTATACTGCCGGGCCCATTTGATGTAGTGGGAGTAGACTTTGCAGGTCCAGTCTATGTGTATGAGCAAGGAGAGTCTAACAAGGGCTATATATGTCTTTTCACATGTGCTACCACCAGAGCAATCCATTTGGAGTTGGTAAGCAACTTAAGTAGTGATGTATTTCTTTTGGCCTTTAAAAAGTTTGTGAAGAGAAGGGGTTTCCTAAATAAAATCATATCGGATATGCAAAAACCTTCAAAAAGGCTGCAAAGGAACTCCAAGAAGTTTGGTCCTTGCTAAAAGAGGAGGGATTCGAATCCTACTTTTCACACCATGGGGAACAGTGGGAGTTTATTGTTGAGAGAGCACCATGGTGGGGAGGATTTTGGGAAAGGTTAGTGAGAAGTGTAAAGTGTCAATTGAAGAAAATTTTGGATAATGCTCATTTGAGCAAAGAAGAATTTTGCACTGTTTTGTGTGAAGTAGAAGCAATGGTGAACAGCAGGGCCATCACCTTTGTTTATAACAGTATGCAGGATGCAGAGCCATTGACACCAAATCATTTTCTCTGTGGTAAACGATTAACATCAAGCCCCAGTTTGCCAGAAGACTTACAGCCTATCCAGAGCAGTCAAGAAGAGTTAACCAGAAGGTTCAAGTACCTTGAAGAACTACAAGATCAGTTATGGAAGAGGTGGCAGATGGAATACTTGCCATGTAAAGCGCTCCAATGCAAATTGTATCAAGATGGGAGAAGTGGTAATGATTAGGGATGAAAGACCAAGGCAATGTTGGAAGTTTGGCATAATTGAAGAGTTGTTTGTTAGCAATGACAATTTAGTTAGGTCTGCACTGGTAAAGACTTCAGGAGGAAAATTAAAGAGACCCATATAAAAACTCTATGCTTTAGAAATCAGCAAAAACACGGTTACAACCTTATGGAGAAGGCTTGGCTAAATTTGCAGAAGGTATTGACAACACTGCCTCTTCAGTGGGGAGTGTTAGAAAATCTAGAAGAGGAAGAGCCAGTGTTTGTCCCAAGGCGATATGATGACTAAGCTGATTGATGCAGCATCGCTTGTATATATTAAGTTAAGGTGTATATATATCCATCTCATAATTGTAAGGTTAGTGAAAAATTCACTTAATTTAGAGCTATCATTTTTGGGCTCTTGTAGCATCATTGTTTGGGCACTCTTGTGGCATCATTTTTTTGGGGGGGCGCTGGTGCGTCTTTTCTACTCGTTTGTTGAATGTGGCACTTACAGGGCGTGGTCTTATAGAGAGCTCTCTTGCAATTCAGTTTCGTTATTTAGATGCAAGATTGTTGCATCGTGCAATGATGCAGGTTGTGTTGTTGTTGCAAGGTTTAGGAAGAAGACCATAAATAGTGCCCCCTTTCGTTTTTTTTCTTAATTTTATGCAACGGAGGCCTAAAGTAGGCCCACATCGAGTCAGCATCCCTGAGGTAGGACCTAATAGGACCTCCAAGTCCGTAAGTTTGATTTAGTGAAGCTTAACTTAGGCTATAAGTTAAAGTAGCCCCTCAGAGCTTGGCCGTTCAAGGCTCAGCTGGGATTCTGAACCCAATCAAAATAAATAAAAATAACAGAGCTCATATACCAAGCTTTCCCCGTGGCCCGGGACGTCTCTCGACGGCCCTGCGTATCACGGAGGTGATTCTCTCGGGCATGAAGGCGTACATTCCATATTCTATTCCTACTACTAATGCAAAAAAAAACCTTGATTTAACTTTACTTGTTCTAATGCTATCCGCAACAGGAAGGAGGCTTTCAGAAGGTACCGTCGCTATCCAACTCCAGACTCTCACTCAGCTTATATTTCCTCCCAGGCTCTAGCAAAATCTGTTCTTAGACTCGCCAAAAATTCCTTCCTCTGACAAAAATGTGGAAACCTATTTAATTCTAATTCTTCCCTCTCTGGCATCTAGCTCAGAACCTCTTCAACAACTTTACTTGCTCTTCTTTCCCTCCTCTTTTCCATTCCGACAGCTCAGTTGTCGTCTCTTCTCCTGACAAAGCTAAACTCTTCGCTCAAACTTTCGCTTACAATTCAACCCTGGACGATTCCGATACTGTTCCTCCATCTCCTCTCCCCTCTGACTTTATTATATCTGAAATTAGAATCTCTTCTGAAGATGGTTTTTTGCCCTATCTGGGCTTAACTCTAAGAAGGCGTACTTGTCCTGATGGTATTCCTCCTGTTGTTCTTAAGAACTGTGCTTCTGTGCTGACACCCTGCCTAGGCAAACTCTTTCGTCTTTGTCTTTCATCTGGTGCTTTTCCTTCCTGATGGAAGGTCGCTTTAATTCATTCTGTCCCAAAGAAGGGTGACCGCTCTGAACCCTCCAACTATCGTCCAATTGCTTTGATTTCTTGCCTTTCCAAAGTTTTTTAATCTATCCTTAATAGGAAGATTCTTGAACACCTCTCTTCTCCCAATCTTTTTTCAGATGATCAGTATGAGTTCTACAAGGGACGCTCTACTGGCGATCTTCTTGCATATCTCTCTGACTCTTGGTCATCCTCCTTTCGGGATTTCGGTGAAACGTTTTTCATTACATTAGACATCAAAAGCTTTTGATAGAGTCTGGTACAAATCTTTAATTTCGAAACTGCCCTCCTTCGGTTTTTATCCTTTTATCTGTGCATTCATCTCTAATTTCCTTTCTGGCCGATCTATAGCTGCAATTGTAGATGGCCACTGTTCTTCTCCTAAAGCTATTAACAGTGGTGTTCCTCAGGGTTTTGTCCTGTCATCCACTCTTTTCCTTTTATTTATTAATGATCTTTTAATTCGCACTTCCTGTCCTATTCACTCCTATGCCGATGATTCCACTCTTCACTTCTCCAGCCGCTTCCCAAAGCATCCCTCACAGCAGTCACTCCATGATTCGCGTAGGACGGCTGTGAGACACTTGGCCTCTGATCTTCCTGCTACATCTGATTGGGGCAGAGAAAACCTTGTTGCTTTCAAAGCTTCAGAAATTCAGTTCCTCCATCTGTCTACTCGTCACTATCTTCCACACGACTATCCCCTTATCTTCAATCACACACAGCTCAATCCTTCCTCTTTTAACATTCTTGGCATTTCCTTTTCTCTTGATCTTTCCTGGAAAGATCACATATATTCTCTTTCCAAAACAGCTTCTAAGAGGCTAGGTGTGCTGTACCGCCTCTGCGGTTTCTTCACCCCATTCAGTTGCTGTCTCTGTACAGGGGTCTTGTTCGCCCCTGTATGGAGTATGCTTCTCATGTGTGGGGTGGCTCAACCCACAGAGCGTACTTGACTGGGTGGAATCAAAAGCTTTCGTATCATCAGTTCCCCGCCTCTTACTCAGTCTTCAATTTCTCTCTCTTCGCCGCAATGTTGCCTCACTCTCTCTTTACTATCGCTATTATAACGGACATTGCTCTTCTGAACTCTCTAACTGCATGCCTTCTCCTTTAAGGAGAGCACGCAGTACCAGATTTTCTACACTTTCTCATTCCTTTTCTGTCCAGCTCTCTTATGCAAGGGGTAATCAGTATTTTCAATCTTTCATCTACTCAACCGGTCAGCTCTGGAACAATCTTCCTCAATCCATCTTTCCTCCTGTCTATGACCTCTAATCTTTCAAACGCAGAGCATCCAGGCATCTCGAAAACCCCGGACCTTGAGTTTGGCTCTCTTTTCTTCTATGGGGGGGGAGCGCTTTTTCGTGCATTCGGCCTTGGCCCCTCCTTCCTACATAAAAAATTAAAAGAAAGACTGGGAAATAAATTAAATATATTAAAACTAGTACCCTAAATACCTAATTACCCTAAATTAATAACACGCCATAACAAACGCACTCAGATTAATATAAATCTATACACAGAAGCAGTATGTCCTGTCCTAGTTTGAGTAAAATTAGAAAAAAACTTTCATCGTTTCACTTTCAGCAACAATACACCAAAACAGTTTTCGGAAAACTTTGAGCTAGTTCCACTCACGCTCGACCACCACTGGACGAAATCGAACTAAACTTAAACCAGGAATTCGGCTCTCGAACCGAATCTGGGAGCGGTCTCAAATTCCAAACGTGAAACCTATTGACTCGCTTACAACGAGTTTGAAATCATAAAACTCACTTAAAGAAAATTCCAGTAAATAAAATTCTGACAAATGCCAAACAAAATACAAACTCAATATTTCACTCATCTTGCCGTAGTACAATTTTAATTATAATAATTTGGTCGAAAGAAAATCCTCATTACGTTGAAGAAATTGAACACAACCCACCTCATGTCATGATGTGGGCAGCATTAAACGCTCGCTCTGTGATTGGTCCATATTTTATTGATGGCACTGTCAATCAAGTTTCTTATTTAACCATGTTGCAAAACTGGTTCATACCAAAACTTGACGAACTTGGCATAAGACATGATGCATGGCTGCAGCAAGACGGAGCACCGGCTCATTATGCACTAACAGTTAGGGGCTGTTTGAATGAGACATTCCCAGGGAGTTGGATCGGTCGCGGGTCTGCGACATCTCCAGCACCATTGATGTGGCCTGCAAGTAGCCCCGACATCAATTCTCTCTGGGGATACATCAAAGGAGATTGTGGCAAAACAGCGCTACCAGACGAATGAGGAATTGAAGAATGCTGTTACTACTGTATTTGCAACAATCACACCGAAGGATGTTGCGAAAGATGTCACACAGGACATAGCGACGTATCATTCCACAGATATTCTGGATTCCTAATATCTTAGGGGTATTGTGACCATGTACATATATAAAAATAATAATTACATGCAGTGTTCACAGATCTAATATTGACAAATTCCGAAAATTTTTAATCTGCTTCCACTTTCTGACAAATATTATGTATAATCTTCAAATCTTCCTCTTCCTCTTCATAGATTATTTCATAACTTTGTGGTATATATGTTACACGGAGTCTGTGTAACTAGGGATTTCATGTAAGGTTAAGTCGTGATATTTTCGTTAAACCTACGGGAAAATTATTGAATGCCCGATTAATTGAATGCCCGGTTAGGACAACTGTACGCCCTTGACAGTTGGTTAGGTTAATTAGTGATATTTTCGTTAAAACTAACGAAACTTAAGCTTAACTTAACCTTTCATAAAATCCCTGAACATTTTATGGATTTCTTGATATCCCTAGTTACACAGATTCCCTGTAACATATATAAATTTTGATACGAAGTCTGTTCAAAAAGTATCCGGACAGGGTGACTGTGCTAAACATTAGGGTGGAGCGATTTCCCTGATTTTTTAAATGACATTAGTAATAGTGCGGAAAATGTGCTATTGTATGTTGAATGCAAAGTGACAAAACCGTTTTTCTCTAAGACAATATCTTCAGGTGCCAATATACCAATGAATTTCCAATAAAAACTTAAAACCTCTTTATTTTGACAAAAAATTATATACAGCGACTCCGTAAATAAACAAATTTATATGTAATAGTACCCCATAGTAAAAAATAGCCCTACCAATAATTCAGGCATTATTTATAAAATTGATTGTAAACAATGTGATTCCTTTTACATAGGTCAGACGGGAAAGGATTTGCACACACGTATAAAACAGCATCAATATTCCGTTAGAACAGGACAGTTGTCCAGTGCCCTTTTTGTCCATTTGTCAGAGTTATCCCACTGTATTGATTGGAATAATGCTTCAGTTTTATTTCACTCTAGCAACATTGTTAATAGAAATATTCTTGAGTCTGCCATTATCCAACTTACAAATAACTTCAACATAAGCAAAGGTCTTTTTCAACTCGATCCTGTTGTTTTGAATTCCTTCAGAACAGATTTAGATAAGAAGGGTAGAACGCTAAATCTTTGGTAAACTTGTATGCCACCCTAATAACTTTTAGTTTTTCAATTTTTATATACTAAAAAAGGGCAGAGTGCTAAAACCCGGGCAGATTTCCGGTATAAATTTGTATATTTTTTATTATTTTATTATTTTTTTTTATCTATAACATTGGTTGGAAACAATTCATTTAAGCTTGTGCTAAAAATCGATAATTTTTCAATTTTTATATACAAAAAGAGCAGAGTGCTAAAACCCGGGCAGATTTCCAGTATAAATTTGTATATTTTTTTATTTTTTTATCTATAACTTTGGTTGGAAACAATTCATTTAATCTTGTGCTAAAAATCGATAGTTTTTCCGTACAAATTTGTGTGCCCCTCTCGCAATCCTTTTAACTTTATTTCTCCGTTTATTGTATATATATATATATATATTATTATTTTTTATTTTTTTTTCTGTAACCTGTATATAGGCTGTAACTCTTTATGTACTTCAGTGTTCCTGAGGATGTCATTAGACGAAAGCGCTTGAGCACCATTCTGTGTTTCCTTTCCTCCGTGGTTTTATTCATCATAAATATTTTTTACGTGTTACTTTTGTGAAATAATTTTCATATATATATATATATATATATATATATATATTTAGGGTGATTCAAAAAAATCAAAGTTTTTTTTTTAATTGTTCAACCTGTATTTTTGTTCCCTATGACAAAAAAGTAGTGTATGCCAAATTTGGTGAATTTTAAATAAAATTTACTATGTGCTACCAGGCATCAAAGTTCCCCCTTTTTCAATTTGTTTGTTTTTACAACTTATGATTTTATGTTTAATTGTTTATATTTCAGAATTTTTAATTAATGGTTTATATACTAGCTTGCTTTTAATTGTTGCTTGGAACTCGTAATTTTGATACCAATTAATCGATTATGGAAGCTAGGCCTAACTCACCATCACCCAGTTGCTCATTTGGGAGAAGTTCTACAAGAAAAGAAACTGAAGTATGGCTAATTGGGCAGCCCTCTGCAGTACTAAAAACATCCGTATTACCATCAGAGAAGAAAATGATGGCCCTCTTCATGCACTACAGAAATATTAAAAAGCAAGACATTAGAGAATCATGCTGCTCTACTGCAGATGATGTGCTAGCAGTTTGGAAAAAAGCAGGAATACCAGCAAAACAAAGAATACATGTAGTAGATAAAATTCAAGGAATACTGAAGGAATGACAGCTGCTTAAGAAAAACAAAGCAAACAAATTGAAAAAATCACAAAATTTAAATAATAAAGAAGAAAAATGGAAAGATAAACTGGAAAACTTATTTGACATTGCTCATGAGAATGCTATGCAGCTTATAAAAATAGAAGATGATAAGAAATTCTTGAAAATGCAACGTGAGAAAGGACGTCATGGAAAAATGGGTACAATTGATAAGGCTGTTGCTAAAAAAGAGCAAAGAGCAGCAGAAAAGCAACAACGTTATGAAAAGAGGAAAGCAGAAGAGATCAAAGAAAGAAGAGTGAAGAGGCTGTCATACTCACCAGTACATCATCAGAATCAGAATCAGAGGAGAGTAAAAGTGATGAATCTGGTTTCTGTGCTGCACAACCTTCAACATGGAAAAGTAAGGTTGGCAAACGTAGAAAATTGTTTGATGATAAATTATTAGGAAGTCTTGATGTTGCAAAATTGAGTGACAGAAATGCGTCTCTTTTTAATGCAAACAATCAGACATCGCTTGAATGGGACATCTGCGAACAAATAAAATGCATGCGTTTCAATACAACGGCAGCCAATACTGGCCCTAGAAATGGTGCAGCTATTCTTCTAGAACAAAAATTCGACAACGATTTATATATTCGACACCATATATTTGAAATTATGCTGGAAGCTGTTGTTTCAAAGTCTTTATCACCATCTTCTGGCCCAGATATAGTCCTTTTTAAGAAGTTCAGAGAAAAATGGTCAAGCATTAATAAGGAGGACTACGAGACAGCATTATCAGATCCAGATATCTATGAAAATATTCATGACATCAAAGATGACATAATTATATTTGCAACAAATCAACTAGATACATTCCAACCAAGAGACGATTACCTAGAACTATTGCAGTTAACAATTATTTTTTTGGGAGGTGAACCAAAAGGTGGAATCAAATTTAAACATCCAGCGGGACTTCATCGGGCTAGGTGGATGGCCAAAATTACATATTCATTAAAAAGTTTTATGTTCAAATCTCTAAAAGACATCTGTCTATTTGCTCCTCGTCTTGCTCTGGAATTATTACAGAATCTTGTAGTCTACAAACAAATAAATGACACAGTTGCATTTGTTGCTATTAAAAAACTGTTAGGTCACCTCTGGTACCTATCAGAAGAACTGGTAGCCTTGGCCTTTTATGATGATGAAGTGCCTACTGAAACGAAAAACGAAATTGTAAAGGCCTTGCAAAATACAACAGAAACTCTTCCTGCAAAACGGGCTTTTCTAGATCCTGCACTTATTCCAACGAAGAAATTAGAAGATTTTGTCATCAAATACTCAAAGATTCTTTACAATAACAGAATTTAGTTCAAAATTTTTACTCAAAGATGCTAAAGAATGGCATAATGATGAAGAGTATAACTCCGCTAAGAAATCTATCAAACAGTGGAAAGTCGTGAATGATATAGCGGAAAGAGGAGTAAAATTAATGGATGAATATAATAAAATACTAACACATGACGAAGATCAAAAACAATTCTTGCTACAAGTAGTGAAAAACTACAGGGCTGTTTACCCTGATAGAAAGAAAGAAACATTGATGAAGTAAGGACAGCTAATGTCTCAAATATCATGCTAGTTTAATTATGCATGCTTGTGGTTATGGTAGGACCTACGGGGAAGCTTTCCACATTAAAAAAAGCAATGCGCCTTGTACTGTACCCCCTGGGTGGTCTGGAAAAATTTGACAATTTGAGTCGTTCTGTCAATTTTTAATTGCTGGTAGCAACCCCTAAAATTAAAAATTTGCTAAAATATTTTAGGATAGTTGGTTTTATGCTGCAATGAACCATTTAAAGGGTTGAACACATTAAAATATAAACAAAAATTTTTTACCCCCATATTTGAATCACCCTATATATATATATATATATATATATATATATATATATAATTATATATATTATATATATATAAGGGGTTCCAAAAAACCTTAGCCCTCCCCCCCATTTGCAGCTTACATGTTTACTTATATCGAAATAGTTTTTAGTGATTATAAAAATATATAAAATTCTTTATTTATTGCAGGTATTAAAATTACTCTAGCTGATAAAGTGATAATATAATGGCTTCTCAATTAATTGGTGGTTCGGAGAGGCAACGTGTGATAGATCGCATACGAGCAATAACATTTCGGGAAGCTCGTGATGCTGGAGCCACCTTTATAACACGTTGGGTTGCCAAAAAGTTGCGAAGAAGTGAGGACTTCGTCAAAAGAAATTGGAATAAAACTTTGGATGAATGTGAAATGGATACAACCAAATCTGGGCGCCCAAATTTGCCACTCTCTCAGGAAACAAAGGACATCATTGAAAGCGGTACGTGTAAGCGGAAAAACAGCTGTGCTAAACTTTCTAGAGAGATCGAAGTGTTGGGAGGAAAGATCGTTAGTGGTGAGATCATTCGACTGTACCGTCATAGGCAAGGTTTAAAGCCTTGGCATGAACTTCCAAAGCTAAGAAAAACTCAACTTAACATCGATGACAGAATGTGGTTTGCCCATTATCTTGAAGATTGGGATGTGGATGATTTCATGCATTTAGCTGTCTCCGATGAATTTTTTGTTTACGTGACACGTCGGCCTAACTACCAAAATGATCGAGTGTGGGCCATAACAGCAGATGAAATCGATGACAATGAACATTATCGCGAATTATTAAAAAGTCCAGACTGTGTTGGTGTGTTTGTTTTGTTCACTGCAAAGAAGCTCATGTGGGTGCTGGGTGCTGAAGCCAAATGGTCAGAGTTGGGATGGACAGTATTTTCGCGATATTATTCTATCCCAGCATGTCATTCCTTTTCTAAGAAACCCAAACAATGTTATGGATGTCGATCAGGTCACACTTCTGCAAGATAAGGCCCCCTGCTTTAAGGCATTAGCTACTCAACAGTTGTTGCGGAACCATGAGATCGATTTCTTTGGAAATGAAGAATGGCCAGGAAATTCTCCTGCCCTGAACGTCTGTGAACACATTGGATCAGTTATAAAGGACAAGGTTGAATGTCTCTTGTTTCAAGAACCTGCAGCAAAACGATTTTCGAAGGATACAATGACGCAACACATTGAAACTATTTTAGCAAATTTGCGTAACGATCAAGATCTATTCACGTCACTTTTGGCAAGCTACCCAAAGCGAATTCAGGCTGTCTTGGAATCCAATGGCGGGAACACCAAGTTTTAATTGTTTCTCATTAAATGCAGGATTAAATTCTCTTTTGTAAGGTATGTTTAGTTTTACTGTACCTCTAATGGTTTAGGCCATGGGCGGGGGGCTAAGGTTTATTGGAGCCCCGTATATATATATATATATATATATATATATCCATATATTGTTTTTTAGGTATTTAATAATTGTGTTTATTACTTCTATTAAATATAATTGATTCTGTTTTATTTAATATTTCATGCTGAATATGTCTCCATTTATCTGTTTCACATTGAAAGAAAACAAGAACTTTCGTGAAGTACAAGAAAAATCCAGTGAACATCATGTCATCTTGTATTTTTAATTGTTCAAAAGATGAACATGTTACAACGTCAGGTGCAAGACGAATTCAAAGCATTATTGCTGCAAGTAAACAGTGTGGTGACAACCTTTATATTGAATTAAACTTAGAATCAAGGCTACAGAATAACCCAAAACTGACTATACAATGTCATAAAACATGTGTTTCTATATATACTAGGCCGGGTCGAATTTCTGGGGGCAGATCGGGCACTATGTGGGGCTTATGAATTGGGGTCCTGACCAACATACTCCAAAAGAAAGTTTATGCTCCCCCCCGTACCACTAGCATACTCCCTCCTATTTTTGGCTCCGCCCCAAAAATGAAAATAGTCTCATAAATGAAAATGGAGACCATTTAGAGCATCTTCTCATAGAGATGCCCCCCCCCCCCTAAAATTGCATAATATATCTCGTGTGTAATTTTCAGGCAATTACTTCAAAAGTTTGGATTTCTCAAAATTTTCACCACGCGTATTTTCTCAAAATATTTGCTCTATCAGAGCTGTGTGTTGAATTTCAAATTCAATACCAATAAATTTCATGTTCTAATTATCATATATTTTTACAGGAATTGTAAGAATTTATGCTCTTTAGATTTACTTATGATCCATGCATGATTCTATAAAAGCTGGATTTTTAATTTTTTAAAAAGGTTGAAAAAATGTCAACCAGAAACAAATCTTCGAATGCAGCTTTTGGTTTTGCCACTGAATTCCGCAGATCAATGATTCCTACAAAGGCAGATTTACTTATGATCCATGCATGATTCTATAAAAGCTGGATTTTTAATTTTTTAAAAAGGTTGAAAAAATGTCAACCAGAAACAAATCTTCGAATGCAGCTTTTGGTTTTGCCACTGAATTCCGCCGATCAATGATTCCTACAAAGGCAGACGTTGTCAGACACTATTTCTTCATTCAAAAGAGAAAAAATCAAGTCAAGGGGATCAGCAACTGCGAACGATTGCTACAATATAGTTACCAAAGATCGTCAAGATATTTGGGCCATGTTCTCTTTCCCTGTCATTCAAGAAAGATCTGTTTCTTCTGAGTGGAAAGATTAATCAGATCAGCTTTTTCCTTGAACAAGGTTCCTCTACGTCAAAGGAATGAAAATTTTGCTAAAAAACTTGCTTCATATGATGAAATGTTTGACATTTGTACTTGCAAATGTTATGATAAACGAATGGAAAGGCCGTTTTGTCGATGCGAGGTAAAAATCCCAATGGTAGAGTGGGAGTCATTTGTAGGCCAAAAGCAAAGAATAAATCAATTAGGGCCATTTGATCGTGAAGCTGCCGCTGTCCAGAGACGATCCCTCTCAAGAGCAAAAAGAACAAGAAAGGCAACAAAGGTCACAAGTGGAAATGGCAGAGGCTATGGAAGTTGTACCATCTTCTTCAGTAGATTACTTTAGCGAAGATATAGAAGACAGTGACAAAGAGCTAGAATTCGTGCCCGATGTGGAATTGATTGAAAATGATCAAAATAGGTATTCATACAATGAATTACCATTGGTGGCAGACCGTTATCGTGTGAGTTCGAGAGCTACAGCAGCTATTGTTAATGCTGCATTGAAAGATATGGGAATAATCGATCAATCTAACATGCTTGATAGGAAGAAAATAGAGAGAGAGAATATTCGTGTAGGCAAGAAAAATATTGTTAGATCTAGATGTGAAAATGTGAATATTGAATGTATAGGGTTTGATGGAAGAAAGGATGATACGTTAACCAAGCATGGAAAAGAGAAAGAACAACATTATGTGCTGATCAAAGACCCTGAAGGTATCTATGTAGACCATCTCTGCCCTGACGCTGGAAATGCTCGATGTATAGCTGATGAAATTATAACGTTCTTAATTGATTCAGCGAGCATCGACACTCTCAATGCTCTGCTATGCGACGGTACTGCTGTCAATACTGGTAGAATTGCTGGTACCATAAAATTGATTGAAATTTTTGTGCATAGATCAGTTCAATGGCTCGTGTGTCTTTTACACATGAATGAACTCCCCTTCAGACACATATTTGAAACCATAGACGGAAAAACATCAGGGCCAAATACCTTTAAAGGTTCAATTGGAGGCAAATTGAAATGTGATTTAACCATTTTAGACTTAGTGGCATTTTCACCAGTTCAGGGCAACGTCCAAGATATACCACCGAATGTCGTGAAAGAGTTGAGCAGTGATCAAAAGTATCTCTATGATATGTGCCTAGCAATGCAATCTGGATGGGTATCTGAAAGTCTAGCCCGCAGGTCTCCAGGTGCCATTCATCATGCTCGCTGGATTACCCGAGCAAACCGGATTCTTCGTTTATATGTATCGACTTTGCATCCCGAACAAAATCTGAAAGAACTGGTAACCATCGTCATGAAATCACATGCTCCTGGATGGTTTCATATCAAATCCCATCCTAAAGCTACTGACGGAGCACGGAATTTTTTTAATTTGATTGTCTTGATGCGAGGATTGGAAGAAAAACATCGCATTATTATGGAACCGGTGTTCCGTAATAATACCTATTTTGCCAATCCCGAAGCTATCCTACTGTCAATGCTTACTGATAGCAGACAACATGTCAGAGAAGATGCTCTTCAGAAGATACTTCTCAGTCGGACACGTTTCAGCGGCACACGAAATTTTGAGCTTCCTAAATCTCTAAATTTCGATTCCAAAGACTACTATGAGATGATTGACTGGAGAAAGGAAGCTCTCAATCCTCCACCTTTGATAAGGAATTTCAGCAATGAAGAGCTACTGCATACAAGAACAGAACCCTTGAAAATTGCTGCCTTTTCATGCCACAGTCAAAGCGTGGAAAGTGCCGTGAACTTAGTGACAAAAGCATCAGAACAAAGGATTGGCTACGGCAATCGGCACAAATTTATCCTCAATCAACTGGAATCAAGAAAAGGACTGCCACAGTTTGAATGGAAAGGCCAATGGTGCCAAGGCAAATCCACAAGTAATTAGTGAATTGTGAAGGTAATTTTTAAATTAAATTTTGTTTTTATTTCAAAGCTGTTTTGTGTAATAAATGGTACAATAGACTAATTGTCTTCTTTTCAGACAAATATACTAGGCCTATATGAGGTTTATGAATTGGTCTCCTAGGCAATCAGTACTCCAAACTAAAGTTTATGCCACCCTCTTCTATATACTGATAACACTTTTTGGGGATGCGGCAATTTTTCAAGGATTTGAAATTTCTTGGATAATTGCCTGAAAATTGCACACGAGGTATATTATGCAATTTTAAGGGGGATCATCTCTATAAAAGAAATGCTCTAAATGATCTCCATTTTGATTTATGATACTATTTTTAATTTAGGGGCGGAGCCAAAAATAAGAGGGAGTATGCTAGTGGTACGGAGGGGAGCATAAACGTTCTTTTGGAGTATGTTGGTCAGGATATCATTTCATAAACCCCACATAGTGCCCATCTAAAAAAAATCATTTTGACTAGATTTTGACCCGGCCTAATATATACATCCAAAGCGCATATATCCCGTCCTTCACGAAAACGTGGAATCCAAGACAGGTCTGTTAGTGAACCGCCACCATTGAGACGCAGATCCGCTGAGTTTGATTTTAAGCAGCACTGTTTCGTATGTGGTGACTATTGCAAACCTCGTGATCCAAACAACCTATCGAGGTGGCAAACTGTCATTAAATGCATTACAGCTGATCGACCTGGACAAAAACCATTCAAAGACACTCTTCTTGAGAAGTGCGATGAAAGGGGAGATGGACTCGCAGACGAGGTTAGGATCAGACTTGGAGGTGCTCCAGCAGACCTTCATGCAGATGATGGTCAGTATCATCAGGTCTGCTACACAAAATTCATGACTGGAAAAAATATACATACCAGTCCAGAAAGTTCAACGAGTTCAAATATACATGTACATGAAGGCATCAACACTAGCAAATATAAGGAAAGACAAAAAACGTGTGTGAACATCTGTTGAACTCCATGATATTTACAGTGACCTTAAGCCGGCTGAATCTGCTGAATCTGCTCTGTCAAGGCGCCAGTTTATCAACCAATTGATAAACACCAAGCCATCCCGACACTGTACTGACAACCTTGTCCTTTGTTGAAAAGCTCACAAAGAATCATGGGCAACAACACAGTGTCATAGTTGCTGACATGCAGTTGTTTCAGGTCATAATGCAAGTCATATGGTCTGATCCCAAATGGTGGAACCATCTAATCCCAAGACCAGGAGGTATGCCCACACTAATGTCATTCAATGGATGCAGTGGGAAACTTATGATAGGATTCAGTTTAGAGCAAATCCTCAGTGCAGCCTTTGGTGGTATAGCGAGTATTTTAAATGGAAAGGCATGGCCTAGGTCCATTCGAGCTTTTAGAATGGTTGTAACTGGACTACTACATGATGCAGTACTGTCTGGAACAAACTCACCTGACAGCTTGGAAAGATTTCTGGATGCTGCATCCCAAAGTCCAACAGGAAAATTGTGGGTAGACTGCTTCATATTGCCAGTTGTGATTATTTTGCTGTTCATCCGATCAAAGAGGGAGGGGAACTGGATACTGCACCTATACAGCATGGAACAAATGATTAAATACTTTTTCGCTGCTGGCCACTGGCAGTATGCTAGATACATAACGTGGCACTGCCTTGATATGAGACATGATTTACCTGACGAAGTGGAAAAGATGTTCCTGGATGGGGCTCACGTTTGCAGGCACAGAGAGGACGTTTGGAACTCTGTCTTTGCTGACCAGTTCGAGAACAAACATACATTAAATATGGAAAAGCAAAGGAGGGCTTGTTGGGCTAACCCTCTCACCTCACCAAGTCGCCAGATGGATTCTCTCTAACAATGTATGCAACAACGTTTCTTTATTGATGGACCAGATCTTTGATGCAAGTGATGAAGAATATGATGCTGAACACGACATTCACAAAGAAGAAGGTCGCAACAGACAGAAACTGGACTCACAGGGTAGGAAAAAATATACAAAAAGCTTCAGTTGCATATAAATCACTTGCAAATAACGTCAACTGAACTTGTCAACATTTGCAATGGGTGTGTTGCAGACAGCAGGGTCAATGTCCACAATACCGTTCAAATTGGGGAGAAAATGGTATCATAGTTTAAGGATGGTCTCTCTGAGGGGTTTCACAAACCTCTGCATAAAGAGGTTTTCACAATGGAATGCATGAAGAAAAGTGTTCGTGTTGGACCATATCACATGGCCAAAGACTGGACAAGTAAGGCAATTGGCAGCTAACTTCAACAGAACCGTACAGCGAGATTCCAAAGAAGTCATTGTTTTATTTGACAAATATGAATTCGCAACAGTCATTCTTTCAATCCGTCTAACTGTACGTCCTAAAATCTTGCAAGGTCGTCCACACCTTGGTACAGTTTTGGTTGTTCCAAAGCTCTTTCCATTTCTTTATAAACGTAGCAACCGTCGTAAATGAAATTCGAAGTTCTTCTCTTATCTTACTATAACTCTTTCCAGACTTGTGTGCAGCAATAACAACGCTGTTAAGATCTGTAGACAGCTCTTTACCACGACAACCCATTGCTTACTTATGGCTTGTACGGTCATCCATCTTCCATGAAGATTCACAGAGAAAATTCTACAATTCGAATTGCCAACAGCAGCAGCAACTGTTGTAAATGGGATTCCTATCTTCCTATAACTCTTTCCAAAAGTCAATAAATAATAAGAGATGTATTGATTGAATATATTTAGAATGTTGCTTTCCCTTTGCAATATGCAAAGCTGACACACATTCTGGCATTCCATTGATGAACTTTGCTATTTGAGCCAGTTCGAAATGGGGCTCGACTTAGGCAGCATAAACCTTCCTTAAGAGTAGTTGAAACTAATAGATTTTCTGTCTTAGAGCCAGAGCAGAATGACACGCAGGAAATTAGGCTGGTTGGCAATTCCATTATTCGAGGGCAATTACAGGGGTTCTGTGACAGGAACCCAGCTCGGAGAAGGAGGTACTGCTATCCTGGAGCCTGTGTTAACAACATCACGGATTCCATAAACGGGTTTGGTAAAGATGCTGATGATAGTACGATATTTATGGTGCATGTTGGGATTAACGATGTTAAGATTTCCAGGTCAGAGAAGCTAATAGAGAAATACAAGCGGCTGATGCGGACTCTAAAGGATAGGACTAATAAATTATTTTTTTCAGGAATTCTCCCAAGAATAGCAGGATCCGACAACTTTTTCAGCAGAGCTACCCACATAAATAATATTCTTAAGTTCCTTTGCCAACAGAAAAATGTTGAATTCGTCTATTTATGGAGTCATTTTCTAATAAAAAGGATTTACCTTTGTGTAATTGTCTTCACCTGAATGGCGTGGGAACAGCTCGTCTTGGTATACTATTGCATGGCTCGGCGATGGCTTTTCAGGTAAAAAACGGCGTAACTCCTATGAAAGTGACCAGCCGAGCAAATTTTCCTTATAGTAAACGACTACCTACACGAAGAACCTCGAGATTCTACTGCGGTACTCAAGATTTTATAAATGTATTTTATATTAATGCTCGAAGTTTAAGATTTAAATTTGATGAAAAATTAAGTCTTGTC
This sequence comes from Bathynomus jamesi, assembly GCA_023014485.1. Classification (NCBI taxonomy): domain Eukaryota; kingdom Metazoa; phylum Arthropoda; class Malacostraca; order Isopoda; family Cirolanidae; genus Bathynomus; species Bathynomus jamesi. The sequence continues at coordinate 166,244 of JAJOZX010003996.1, read as the reverse complement.
CTTGACCACAACTTTGACGTTGTAGCAATTGCTGAATTTTGGTTAAATACAGAGAGTAGAGATTTTCTTGGAAAATATCATATTCCTGGTTATGAGATGTTTAACAATGATAGAATAGAAAGAAGGGTGAGGGTACAGCACCATACGTTCGGTCACACTTCAAATCCCATGATTAAAAACATTGCAGAAATCGATAATATAAATGCGACTTTTCTTGAAATTTAAGACAACTTACGAAAGAAATTAATTATAGATTTAATACGAGGGTAAGTTAAAAAGTATCTACAACTTGTCTGTTTTTTTTCCAGAATTGTCTACACTGCTGACCGTTGGCGGCGCAGCAGTCACTGAGCGTACAAATGGCTGCTTCGTGGGATTGAGACTTTGACACTCAGTTGTTCAGTTGTAATCGCACTGTAAACATGGCCGCACCACTTTCGACTTGCACCAAAGAAGAGCGGCGTGCTGTCATTCGTTTTTTATGGGCTGATGGCGAAAAAGGGCTGAAATTCACAGAAGATTATCTGTACAATATGGTGATCAAGTTTTGCCACAGCGGAGCCTGTACAAATGGACCGAAATGTTAAAAAAATGGCCATTTTTTAACAGTGGTGTAAGTCGAAAGTGGTGCGGCAATGTTTACAGCGCAATTACAACTGAACAACTGAGTGTCAAGGTCTCAATCCCACGAAGCACTCATCTGTACGCCCAGTGACTGCTGCGCCGCCAACGGTCAGCAGTGTAGACAACTCAAAATTTTAAAAATGGCATCAACTTCAAGAATCTACCTTTGTCCTAATTCTACTGACTATCCCAAATTCTTTGACTACCCCACTTCCAAAGTGGAATACATACTATCCCGCTCTCCTATTGCTGAAATCTCCATTTTAGGATATTTCAATGTTCAACACCACGTTTGGGTTTCCTCGTATTTTACATCCCTAGTGAACTAGTTTATAACTTTTCTATCCTAAATGACCAAGAGCAGATTGTGCAGCACCCTACTCGTCCTCTCATCCTTTTTACTTTGTCAAACTTTTTTCTCCGTTGGGCTCCTCCGACCACAATCCATATATCTGTTTCCTGTCCTATCGCTCCAACTCAGCCTTTGGCACTTTGGCGCCGCTTATTGAGAAGCCCTTAGGAAATACTTCTGTGATTTCCCATGGAATGATTACTGGTTCCGTGGTTGGGGCACTTCCGAATGTGCTGAGCGCATCATTCAGGTGATTTTCTCGTGCATGGATGCGTACATTCCATATTCAATTCCTACTACAAATGCAAAAAAAAAACTTGGTTTATCTTAACTTGTTCTAATGTTATCCGCAACAGAGAGAAGCTTTCAGAGGGTACCGTTGCCATCCAACTCCTGAGTCTCACTCAGCTTATATTTCTGCCTGGAATCGTGCAATATCTGTTCTTCGACTCGCCAAAAATCCTTCATCCGACAAAAATGTGAAAACCTATCCAATTCTAATTCTTCTCGCTCTTTCTCGTACCTAGCTAAGAACCTATCCAACAACTTCACTTCCTCTTCTTTCTCTTCTCTTTTCCATTTCGACGACTCAGTTGCCGCCTCTTCTCCTGACAAAGCTGAACTCTTCGCTCAAACTTTCGCCTCCAACTCAACCCTGAACGATTCCGGTGCTGTTCCTCCATCTCCTCCTCCCTCTGACTTTATTATGTCTGAAATTAGAATCTCTTCCAAAGATGTTCTTCCTCCCCTATCTTGCCTGAACTCTAGGAAGGCGGACTGTCCTGAAGGTGTTCCTCCTGTTGTTCTCAAGAACTGTGCTTTTGTGCTAACACCCTGTCTTGGCAGACTTTTTCGTCTTTGTCTTTCATCTGTCTTTCATCTGTCTTTCATCTCACCCTTCCAACTATCGCCCAATTGCTTTGATTTCTTGTCTTTCTAACGTTTTTAAATCTATCCTTAATAGGAAGATTCTTAAACACTTCTCTTCTCCCAATCTTTTTTCAGATGGTCAGTATGGGTTCTACAAGGGACACTCTACTGGCGATCTTCTTGCATATCTCCCTGACTCTTGGTCATCTCTTGGTCATCTCTTGATCGTTTAAAATAATAAAACAATTAGCAACAGGAGCTCTGGGAGTGATAGTCGAGATTTGAGTCTGTTGACGATCGATGCCTGTTTGTGATATGCCAGCGTGTGATATACCAGCGTTAAATTTATATTAAAAAAAATTAGACTAACACGAACTTAGATGTAGTTCGTAGCGTAAACTAACCCACCTTTTGTTATACTCTTCTCATCCTTTCTTTATTTGCATGTCTGTAGTTTGCATGGTATGACAGTGTTTCTTTGAGTTAAGACTGTGTTTGCATGGTATGACAGTGTTTCTTTGAGTTAAGACTGTGTTTGCATGGTTTGTAAGCGTTCTTATTTTACTTCTTTTCATCTTTCACCCCTTTCCTATTCTCTTCGACTATTTTTCCGACTTGTCGGCAGCAGTGGTGTAGTCGTAATTTCTTCAGTGGGGTAACGCAACAACAATTTTTCTTATATAGCGTTTCTATAAAATTCTACAGCGTTTTTACATTTTATGTACATTCCCCAAAACACGTTGAAATTGAAGGGGTTAGGAAAGAAATATAGTTAGAAAGAGTATGTATTACAAAAATGTTCAGTAAAAACAGCAAAAAATATAAAACATCCTGATACACTAAAAGTAAAATAAAACCAGTAGGGTAACGCTAAAAGTAAAATAAAACCAGTGGGGTAACGCGTTACCTTGCGTTACCCCCGGACTACACCACTGGTCGGCAGTAGCCGGCGGATGATGATGGTGAGTCTTTCTTTCTCTTTTTCTGAATGAATGTTAATCCACAAATGATAGGTTTTCCTACTTACTTAACTGATATTCTCTTCTTTTAACTCCCTATTCTCTTCTTTTAACCCTCTACTCTCTTCTTTCTTTTGAGCTAGCCTTAGAGTGGATCTTAGGGTCTTTGTTAGGCTTAGCTTCTGTAGATCTGCAGATCCCACTTTTGGGGATTTCGGTATAACTTTTGCTACTGTGCTCGACATATCAAAAGCTTTTCATAGAGTGGAAGTTTGGAAATTAAAGATTTGTGCCAGACTCTTTAAGTTCCAAACTGCCCTCCTTCGGTTTCTATCCTTCTATCTGTGACTTCCTCTCTAATTTCCTTCCTGCTGATCTATAGCTGCGGTTGTAGATGGCCAGTGTTCTTCTCCTAAAGCTCTTAACAGTGGTGTTCCTCAGGGTTCTGTCCAGTCTCCCACTCTTCCTTTTATTTATCAATGATCTTTTAAGTCGTACTTCCTGTCCTGTTCACTCCTATGTCGATGATTTCACTGTATATGTCTCCACCCGCTTCCCAAACCGTCCCTCTCAAAAGTCGCTCCATGATTCGCGTAGGATGGCTATGATACACCTGACCTCTGATCTTTCTGCCATCTCTGAATGAGGCAGAGAAAACCTTGTGGCTCTCAATGCCTCAAAAACTCAGTTCCTTCATCTATCTACTCGTCACTCATCTTTCACACGACTATTCCCTTACCCTGAACAACACATAACTCAATCTTTCTTCTTCTTGGCGTTTCCTTTTCTCGTGCTCTTTCCTGGAAAAATTACATTTACTCCTTTCCAAAACAGTTTCTAAGAGGTTAGATATGCTGTACCGCTTCCGCAGTTTCTTCACCCACGCTGCTGTCTCTGTCTCTGTACAGGGGGTCTTGTCTGCCCCTGTATAAAGTATGCTTCTTATGTATGGGGTGGCTCAACCTACACAGCCGTACTTGACTGGGTGTAATCAAAGGCTTTTCGTCTCATGAATTCACCGCCTGTTACTCACTGTCTTCAATCTCTCTCTTTTCGCCGCAATGTTGCCTCACGCTCTCTTTACGGTCGCTATTATAACGGACACTGCTCTTCTAAACTCTAACTGCATATCTCCTCCTTTAAGAAGGGCACGCAGCACCAGATTTTTTACACCTTCTCATTCCTTTTCTGTCCAACTCTCTAACGCAAGAATTAATCGGTATTTCCAATCTTTCATCTACTCAACTGGTGAACTCTGGAACAATCTTACTCAATCCATCTTTCCCCCTATCTATGACCTCCACTCTTTCAAAAGCAGAGTGTCCAGGCATCTCAAAACTATTAGACCTTGATTTTGGTTCTTTTCTTCTTCTATTCGTGGGGGGGGGGGGGAGGGCTTTTGCGGGCATTTTCCCATGGTCCCTCCTCCCTGCATAAAAAGAAGTAGCTTGGAGACTTCATCACTCCCGCTGAAACGGGCTTGACCAACAGGCCTTGGAGAATACTTCTTTGATAAAGATCTTGATTAAAAGTCGGTAGAATGAGTGAATGGTTAACCTTCGTTCGTAGCCACGGGTTGTCTTCTCTGTAACCACATATAACTTAGTAATTTGTTACGCACTTATCATTAATACCAATAGTCTTTCTAGAGTATATAATTAGTATTCAGCTTCTGGTTCGAGCAATAAACGGTGATTAGTTCATGTTAACAAAAGGCCGAATGTGAAACAAAAGTCAAATAAAAAACTTCTAACAAAAGAAGTTATTGTATCATTAAAAAAAGTTATTTTGTCATCTGAAAAGAAGCTTTGATCCCGAAAGTAGGAAAACTTCCCAAGAATGGACCCTCAAAATGAAGTTATTTAATCTAAATGAGAGAAAGTTTTGTAATATATATATATATATATATATATATATATATATATATATATATACAGGGTATCCCATAAGTCCGGTATCATAGGAGAAATTCATATTTTTCTATTTCTACAAACCATAATTCATATTTTCCTCTTTCTACAGGCCATAATGTCTGTGAGCAAGGAAGAACGAATCCACATAACACGGGCAAGAAATCAAGTATTGTAACTCTAATACTATATTTAATTTACACTCATTTACACTAATCCTTGAAAATTAAGCATTTCCTTATTCTTGAAATACAAGTTAAACTAATTTAAACCTTTTTTCCACAAGTAAACTTTAGAAGATTCATAAAACCAAGCGACTTTTCTTTTCTCTTTCCTATTTCTTCCGTATACAGTAGTTTGCTCAGAAAAAAGTCCTATGAATGATGTGTTGGAGCAGCAATTGGTTATTACTGTATCAACAAGAAAAGTGATACAAAGATTAATCATTTAATACAGAAAAACTATTCGCAAAGTATCGTATTTTTCATAATAATTTTCCAGTTTCCTGCGTGAATTTCTAGATGTAATACATCCAGGTAGACCTAAAACTAGAACACAGAACATTAGTTTTTAAGTCAGTCATATCAGTATTATACAGAATTTAAATTAATAAAAATGGATACATATTAAATCATAGAGCAATGTGGAAAATAATGACTACAAAATGCAGCTGCATCACCTCATTAATATAATCAGCTTTTGGTACGCGGACAGCCGTCGCGTCATATTTATTTTGAGCGTCACTTCATGGTTTCTTCAGTATCTTGCGTATTACTTCTGCCAAACTTTACATACTGGCCAGACTGCAAAATCTGCAAGTTTCTTGCGTGACGCTCCTAGTTTTGGAAAAAATTCTCGCTCTCCAAATTGTGAAGGTCTTGCGCAATCAATATCAACTGCGATATCAACAAGTGGTAACTGTCTTTGGACACAGACTGAGCAGCGTTGCCATTCATGAAAAACAATTTTCAAGACATGCACGAGATTTTTTTCTAGATGGCTAAAAATTTGTTAAGGTACTGCTAATCTGCTACTGTGTGATAATTTTCATTAGAACTTTAAATTAAAATAAAAAACAGGCACATTTATACTGATTGTTCGAGTCGATTTTTCAAGATCAAGTAAAATTTTTCAAGGAGTGGCAACGCTGAGACTGAGTCACATTACAACATGCATCACATGACGCGCATGCGCGTCATATGATGCGCGCGCAGCATAACCAGTTCGGGAACTTTTTGAGCACACCTTATATATCTGATTTATAAACTGTAAACTCTGTGACCAGGTTGGGGCCTTTGATTATGTCATTAAAACAGTACAATAGCCTCAGAATCATGAATTGGCATCGGTTTATTGCATCTGACTTTACACTTCATGTCATGTAATGTCATATTAGTTTTATAAGTTATAGTGACAGAAAAGGCTCTTCCTGCCCTGAGTTTAATACAGAATGAGTAGTAGTCAGGAGTCAGTCATCTAACACGTTGATCATGGTTATTCGTCTTGGGTGGCGTCTTGCAAACATGGTGATAATGGTCTCCACATCACTGGCGATGTCACGGTGGATGTGCATTAGTGCGAACCCAGTCAGTCGTTCCGTGGCCATGCTGCAGCAAAGATAATTCTTCAGGCGCTTCAGTTCACTGAATGCTCGCTCTGCAGTGCAGCTGGTGACTGGAAGGCTGCAAAGGATGCGGAGCAGCATCTTAATGTTGGAATACTTTGCAGTATGGAGTAAGGTGTATGTGATGGTCTGGGGAATATTATCTTTTTTGTGCTGCCGCCACTTCTGTTGCTAACAGTCAAGCTCAGATTCAACCGTCATGGGAGATGGGAGGTCGGCGCATTTTGTCCAGCACTGTAACCCTCAATTTCTCATGCTCTGGCTACGGCCCTGAGCCCAGGCCCAAAGACCCCAGCTCTAGGTCTATACTACGAGGAAGCTAGCGACTTAAATCACGGGGACGGCAGATAACACCCAATCATTTTTACATATTTACAGATATATAATTAACAATTTGACTAAAGTTAAGGTACTAATATACCCACAAGACATACAAAGTGCTAAATTTCCACTAAAAAATAACCACAATTTAATTTTTCATGAAAATATCTAAAATTTGTTTACTTCTACGAAATTTTCCCAATAGAAACAAATTAGTTTTCCCAACTCTTCGCCTTTCAGCCTTTAAGAAAATTATCGTCTAAAAGAAAATTTTCTGCAACAAAATGAGGGAAATGGGCAAGAAAATTAACAATTAAAAAATAGCTCAGAACAAACGTACAGATTAACGGTAGACTTTATTAAAGAATTGACGCATATACAGTATTAATGTTGATTCTATACTGAAGACCGGACAGGTATATAAACAGTCCAGAATACATGCAAAGCGCTAACGGCTAAATAATTACAAGGATTAGTGAAAATGAACATGAATCTCAAAATTATATAAAAATAAAGTAGAAAATATTTTAAAAGAAAGACTAAACATTCGTAATATTAAAATCAAATCTGCTTATCGTTTAAACCCAAGTAAGAAACACTCAGTAAGTGACCAGTGTCCTCGCAACACAAATTGAGAAACGAGGATGATAGGAATTTTGTACTACGAAATAGTAAAAAATGAAAAGGTTCCGAGGTTTTCATAAACGAAGACCACTCCCACGAAACGATGAGGAAAAGGAAAGCTAAACTTCAAAACCTTAAGGTTACCAAACGAGCGAGTCATATAGCTTTTTTTTATTTTGGTAAGTCGAAATTGATTGTCAGATCCGAAACAAAACCAAATATAACCTCTGCTCGGTGAGTCACCATGAAGCAGGGAACATATCTAACCAGAGAGAGAGTTACAAGGAGTTACAAGGAAAAGAAGTACCTCAAAAGGCCTTGCGGCCCATACCGAGGAGGTATCAACGGCAACAGGTGCCAGGGAAAATTTTCTACACCCTCAAATAGTGTGCAAGATTTGGTCTAACCTTTTCTTGAACAGATCCACAGAGGAACTGTTCACAACTTCTGAAGGTAACCTATTCCACGTGTCACAGATCTTATAAGTAAAGTAATTTCCACACACACTAGTCCTAAACCGTTTCAAATCCAACTTCCAACCATTGTTGCGAGTTGGGTTATCATTTAAACTAAACATGCTTCTAAAATCGACATCGTTGAACCCGCGTAAGAGCTTGAAAACCTCGATCAGTTGACCGCGCAGCCTCCGAGTTTCCAGCGAAAACAAGTTCAGGGCGCGTAAGCGTCGATTGTAGCCCATATGCCTAACGGAAGGGATTAACTTTGTGGCCCTCGCCTGCACTCGCTCCAGCCTCTCAATATCTTTCCTGAGGGTGGGCGACCAGAACTGCACAGCATACTCCAGGTGCGGCCGAACCAGGGAATTGTACAGAGAGCACAATCTCCTTGTTCCGAAACTGAAATTGCTCCTGATATAACCCAACAGCTTCTGGGCTTTCTTTTCCACCTCTACGCACTGTTTCGTAAACTTAAGGTCGCTGCTAATTAGCACACCCAAGTCCTTTTCCAAATCAGTCGCCTCGATATTACTCCCCAACATCGAGTAGTCCGACTTGGGATTGGCGTAGCCAATGTGCATCACTTTGCATTTACCCAAGTTAAACGGCATTTGCCATTTTTCGGACCACTCTCCTATCCTACCTAGGTCCGCACGCAGTTGCTCGATCGCTTCGGGCGTCCCAACATTGGCCCCAAGCTTCGTGTCATCAGCGAATTTGGCGATCCGACTGACGATGCCACCGTCGATATCATTTATGTAAATGATAAACAACAGTGGCCCCAAAACGGAACCCTGAGGAACCCCACTAGTGACCGAGGCCCAACCCGAACTAGCCCTTTAATTACAACCCTCTGCCGCCTATTCTTCAGCCAGTTTTCAATCCACCTACCTACTTCCCCACCGATACCCAGCGCGCACTTTCGCCATTAGCCGGCGGTGAGGTACCTTATCAAAGGCTTTCTGAAAGTCGAGATAAAGTATATCAATCGCCCTACTCTTATCATACTCACTCAACATGACGTGGAAAAACTCGAGCAAGTTGGTGAGACACGACCTATGCCGTCTAAACCCATGTTGGGAGTCCCCAAGCAGCTTGTAGGAATCCAAATGGTCAACGATCCTATCCGTATTATCCCTCTAATAATTTACCTACAACTGAAGTGAGACTAATGGGACGATAGTTCCCTGGACTTTCGTGATCCCCTTTCTTAAAGATAGGGGTCACGTTGGCTTCCCTCCAGTCACCAGGCACCTGGCCCGTCTCCAACGATTTGTTGAAGACTGTAGCCAGGTGGGGAGCCACCTGGTCGCGCACCTCCCGCAACACTCTGGGGAGAAACTGGTCTGGCCCAGAGCCTTAAACGCGCTCAGTTTGTCTATTCTATCGGCAACGACTGTCGCGGTACATCGAACACTATCCAGGCCAGCACCTTCGTGCCTGACGCCTGGCTCGGGGATGACGCGGGTGTCCTCCCTGGTGAACACTCCCAAAGTACTCATTAAGCACATTAGCGATGTCCGCGTCGGAGGTCCGCAGAACGCCGCTTCTAATGGGCTTTCTACTATTAACATAACTGAAGAACTCCTTAGGGTTCCCCTTGCAGAGGCTTGCCACCCGTAGTTCTTCGTTACGTTTCGCTAGCCTAACCTTCGCCTTCACTTCCCTACACAGGCGGACATACGCTTCAGTGTTCTCATGGGAACGATTGGCCTTCGCCCTCCTATACGCTACTTTCCTATTTCGGATAGCCGAAGCGATGTCACGATTGAACCACTTAGGCTGCGTTGAAGCAGGGGTGACCGGTTTTGAGGGTATGGCAGCAGACTGCAGTACCATAAACTCGTCCCGGAATGCACTCCACACTCCCTCAACATCGCCGCCGACCTCTAACCCCATCTCACCTACGCTATCCCTGAGGCTAACAAAGTCCACCCGCCGTAGATCGAGCTTACTGCCTCTCGAGTTACTACGCTTCACCCGAGGGACGCACACACGGAACCTAATCAGACCGTGATCACTCCCGCCCAACTATTCGTCAAGGGTGAGGCCAGTGACGAGGTTGTCTTCGGTCGTGAATACTAAGTCTAGAACGCTTTCGCCTCGTGTAGGCTCATTGACCCACTGAGTGAGGAAGTTCTCATCAACAAAGTCAACGAGCCTCCTCCCTTCAGCATCAGCAGTCCTGTCTTCCCACTTTATGCCGCGACAGTTGAAGTCTCCTAAAACTACACACACCCTATCCCCTAGCAGGCTACGGAGTTCGGTGTACAGGGCTGTATCCTCCTCGAGGAGGAGATGCTGAGGTCTGTACACCAAGATTAACCTATAGTTCGTCCCTCCCACGTTCAGATCGACGCCAAGCAGCTCCCGTTCCGATCGGAACTGACAGTCAACCGGACTCAACGTGCCCCTCACGTATATTAGTACCCCTCCCCCCTCCCCCCTCCCCACGGGTGCGGTCTTTGCGAAACATTCTATACCCGGGAATTTCGAACTCCCCAACGGAGTCCCTACGATCAGTATGAATCCAGGACTCGGTGATAGCAACGATATCCTGGTATTCTGATGCTAAGAGCGCCCGTAGCTCGCAAAACTAATTCCTAATCGTGAGAGAGAGAGAGAGAGAGAGAGAGAGAGAGAGAGAGAGAGGAGAGAGAGAGAGAGAGAGTTACAAGGAGTTACAAGGAGTTACAAGGACAAGAAGAAGCCTCAAAGACCTTCCGGTCCACTCTGGGAGGTTCCTGTTATGAAACAAGTTTATTTTTCTTTCAACTATTCTAGCAGTAGTAGAAAACTGGATAGAAAAGTATAAGGCTCTGTCCCCACCCTCCGCTCCCTCCCTGCCAGAAGCAGGTAGGAAAAAAGGTTGAAGAAAATACCTTGACCCTGGAAAAGTAGCCAAGGAAATTTTACAGGAAAGTGGAGAATATATAAGATAGCTCTACAGTTACGCATGCCCACATAGACACCGCGCAGGCGAACTCCTGCAGAGTTACGTTATGTTTTAGTCTTAAACTATGAGCGTATTCAGTACTTTGTCTAGCCTATTTTTAAACACATTTACAATTTGGCTTGAAACAACCTCCAAGAGAAGTTGGTTCCAGATATTAGCTATTTTATAGGAAAATAAATTGCCGCAGAGGTCCAAAATGTCTTTAGTTCCAGTTTAAACCCATTATTTCTTGTCGGATTGGCATTAAGTGAAAATAAGTTCCTATAGTCTACCGTATCTATTCCACTGAGCATCTTGAAGACTTGAATAAGCTGACCGCGCAACCTCCTCGTCTCTAAGGTAAACAGATTTCGGCGCTCCAATCTCCGTTGGTATTTTTGCATTCTCATTGAAGGGACCAATTTTGTAGCCCTTGCTTGTACCCTTTCTAACCTTTCTATATTCTTCCTAAGGGACGGAGACCAAACCTGCGCATAATATTCGAGTTGAAGTCTGACTAGTGAATTATAGAGAGATATTACAGTCACCTTGTTCTGAAACTGGAACTGTCTTTTAATATAACCTAATATTTTTAAGGCCCTCTTTTCGACTTCTGCACAGTGCTTCGACGGTTTTAGATTATTATTGATATAGACTCCTAAGTCTTTCTCTATATCAGTCTCAGTCAAGTTCCTTCGCAAGAGAGTGTAATCGGTCTTCGGGGTTTTATAACCTATGTGCATTACCTTACATTTGTCCAAGTTGAATGGCATCTGCCGAATAGCAGACCATTCTCCCAACCTGTCAAGATCATTCTGAAGCGTTCTTACGCCCTCCTCAGTACTTACACTACTTCCTAATTTCGTATCGTCTGCAAATTTCGAAATTGTACTTAGGAGCACGACGTCTATATCATTAATATATGTAGATGATAAAAAGTAAAGGACCCAGAACGGAACCCTGAGGGACATCACTGGTGACGGGCGCCCACTCCGAAGCCATTCCATTTATTACTACTCTCTGCTTTCTATCTTTTAACCAGTCTTCAATCCATTTGGAAATGAGCCCGATGATTCCTAGTCCTCTGACTTTAGCCATCTATTGCCCTACTTGCATCTTACAGAGTATGCATATTATGAAAAAATTCTAACAGGTTTGTCAGGCATGATCTATGTCGCCTAAATGCATGTTGAGAATAAAAAATTAGATTGTTAGATTCATGGTGATACACATTACACAATACGTTCTGTAATGATGGATTCCAACAGTTTACCGACAATTGATGTTAAACTGATCGAGCGGTAATTACAGGGATTTTTCCTATCACCCTTTTTAAAGATTGGCGTTACATTTGCTAACTTCCAGTCAGTTGGAGCCTTCCCTAATTCGATTGATTGTTTGAATATGGTTACTAAGTCGTCAACAACATTGTGGCTAACCTCTTTTAATACCCTTGGAATAAATAAGTCGGGACCAGGTGATTTGTATTTAATCTTTAATCATCTTATCAATTAATTGCTCTACCTCATCTCTCGTAAAACTTATGGTATCTATGGGATGGCCACCGTCATACGTAATCCGAGGATTTGGCACTTCAACCGAGTCTTCCTTCGTGAAGACTGTAACGAAAAACTCGCTTAACGTATTAGCTATATCTTTATCACTGAATTTCAGTTCGCCATTTCTATCTTTTAGGGGACCTACAGAATTTTTAATTGGCTTTCTGCTATTAACATGTGCAAAAAACGCTTTCGGGTTAACTTTACAGAGTGAGCCAACTCTAGCTTCTTCATCACGTTTGGCTGATCTAATTAAGGACTTAACCCTCCGACGTACTGTACGTTTATATATTTTTTTGAATTAGTCTGATTGAAATGTGACTTAAGTAGTTTGTAGGCTCTATTTCTTTTCGTAATAGCAATGCTAATTTTGTTGTTAAACCATTTCAGCAACTTTGTTGACAAGGAAACTATTTTAGTGGGTATAAAAGTGTTCTGTAATATTCTAAATTGATCTCTATATGAGCTCCAGGTGACAATAACATCCTCACTCATTAGATTTCAATTGTGTCTAAACTACTTCGGAAGCTTTCAAAATTTGCTCTGGAGAAATCCAGTCTTTCATAAGTCTTTTCGCATGTACTAATTGGAAAACTGAGGTCAAACCTGATCAAGTTGTAATCGCTGTTACTCAATTTTTACCAATAGTCAGGTTAAAGACTAGGTCATCTTCGTTCGTGAATATGAGGTCTAGTTTACTATTATCCCTTGTAGGACAGTCAACTCATTGAGTTAATAAATTATCATCCGCAAATTCCAACAGTCTTGAGCCCTCAGCATCAGCTGCTTTGTTTTCCCAATTTATATTACCACAATTAAAATCACCAAAAATCACAGTAATCTTATTATTCACTAATCTTCTTAATTGGTTATACAAGTTTATATCCTTATCAGAAGGGTAGTGAGGTGGCCTATATACTAGAAGTAGATGCACTACTTTATTTTTTAGGTTTAGATCAATTCCCAACATTTAATGAGCAGATACGATATTACTGTTTACCGAGTGCAGGAAGTCATGAGCATACAAAAGTACATTGCCGCCTTCCCTTCTCTTCCTATCTTTGTGAAACATTTTGTAATCTACCATTTCAAATTCTCCTACAAAGTCCCTTGATTTAGAATGAATCCAGGATTCCATTATTTCTATGATACAAAGTTCTCAGTTTTGACTAGCCCTATAAATTCCATTACTTTGTTTCTAATTGACCTAGCATTGAAGAACACAGTTTTAAGATATTTTAAATTGTTGTTTCTCCTAACTAGCCTAAGTTGTTTCCCGAAGCAAGTGAATCAACTACTGGGGAGACAGGACTATCTGCTGGGGGAGGAAGACTGAATGCTACTGGATTAACTATTGGGGGAGTAAGATGAACTACTATAGGAGGAGGAGGAGGACTAACTGCTGTGGGAGGAGGACCGACTACTGGGGAGTAGGTTTAAAAGTTGGGGGAGCAGAATCAATTGCTGGTTTGGGGGGTTCCTAGTTTAAAGAGAGAGAGAGAGAGAGAGAGAGAGAGAGAGAGAGAGAGATAGAGAGAGAGAGAGAGAGAGAGAGAGAGCATACAAAAATTATTGTTCACAGACTAAATTCGATCATAAAAAACAAAAGCGAACTATTATTGTTCCAAAATTACTGAATGTATGTTTATGTATGAATGTATGTTTCGTTTGGCAGAATTGATTCAAAGAATGTATTTGGTGTGGGTTGTGTGGGTTGTGACCTATATTGTTGGTAGTGATTGTCTGATTCTGGAATGCTGCTACCATACTGCCTTCTATTTTTGAAAATAAATTGTTTAATAAATTAGCCATGTCTTTGGGATCACTGTAGGAAATTTCGGTGCTCTTCCAATATGTGCTCTACCTTAAAATTTACATTCCAATACGTGATCTACCTTAGATTATTCGGATTAGCAGCAGGTACGTTAGTTAGCCTTATAAGGCTAACTAACGAAAATATCACGACTTAACCTAACCAATCGTCAAGGGCGTATAGTTGACCTAACGATTGGTTAGGTTAAGTCATGATATTTTCGTTAGTTAGCCTTATAAGGCTAGTTTCACGGTAGAGCACGTATTGGAATATGGTAGATCACAGTTTCGCGGTAGAGCACATATTGGAAGAGCACCGAAATTTCATCCTACGATAACGAATTTACGGGAGTTGTCTTTTCTATTTTGGGTTTTAGTTAACGCCAAAAAAGAAAAAACAAATCCCGTAAATTCGTTATCACAGGATGGAATTTCTTACAATGATCCCAAAGACATGGCTAATTTATTAAATAATTTCTTTTCAAAACTAGAAAGCAATATGGCAGCAGCATTCCAGAATCAGACAGTCACTACCAACAATATATGCCACAACCCACACCAAATACATTCATCTTTGAATCAATTCTGCCAAACGAAACATCAGCTACAGTGAAAAACTCCAGTAAAAATATATAAACTTCCAGTAAAAAAATATAAACTAATATCAGATGATATAGCAACCCCACTCACAAGACTTATGAATAAGTCAATAATACAAGGTGTATTCTCTGATTACCTGAAGAGAGCCATGGTTTGCCCAGTATTCAAATCGGGCAGCTCTGATTCTCTACCCAATTACCGGACAATCCCCATCTTACTAACTTTAAGTAAAGTATTTGAAAGAATCGTATACAATAGACTAATCAAGTTCTTAGCTAAATACGACATCCTAGCAAAAACACAATTTGGGTTTGGAGAAGGCTACACCACAGAAGACGCTATCAACATGCTATTAGAAAATATCTATAAAAATCTACGCTATAAAAAACACACCTGTCGAAAGCCTTTCATACGCTCACACATAATATCGTACCGAAAGTAAACTTGACCGAAACCAAAAGTAAACTTGACCGAACTGCCCTTCGGGTTCAGTGGAATCGGAGCGACTCTTTCTACTGCAGGCAATGTCATCAACATCAAACGGGCGAATTTGACCCCAGTAAACACTGAAGATGTCATCCTCCTTTCAATAAACTTGAAATATTTGAACTTTGAATACTGATTGAATCGAAATGTCTTAGTTTTCTTATTAATTTGCATTAATGAACATTAATATTTTTGGAATGTTTTTTAAGTTTTCTTTAATTATGTGCTACGTTTTGCGTGGAAAGGAATAATAAAGCGATTGAATTACATTACATACAGGGTGTCCCAGGAGGAAATGTCAAGAATGCACCATTTCACTCTTTGGGTATTTCTAAGTAGAGAGTATTATATCGATATGGGTCTGATTCCCAACCGTTACCGAGATACAGGCCTCTACATTTGGGTAATTAAAACATAATAAAAAGGCGATCTTAGATACTATTTAATGGCACTTGTGGTTTACAAAAAGTACAAACATACAATACACTATTGCACTTATTGCAGAATGGTTTCAAAGTAACCCCCTCCTTCTTCAATGCACGCGGCGAGTCTCCGATCCATCGAGTCTTGCCAAGGAAAATGCGGAAATTCATTTCTGAGGTTTATGAACGCATCCTGTATACGTGCAACCAACTGCTCCCTAGTTTCGGGCTTACCCCGCTGATAAACGTTACTCTTCAAGAACCCCCAAACAAAAAAATCTAGCGGAGATAAGTCAGGCGAACGAGGGGGCCATGCCACAGGTCCTCCACGTCCAATCCACCTTCCCGGAAACCGTTGATTTAAGTATGTAGTAACCTCCCTGCGGTAGTGAGGTGGTGCTCCATCGTGTTGCATCCACATCCGTTGTCTGAATGCAAGAGGTACATCATCAAATAAAAGGGGAAGGACGTGTTCTAAAAAATTTCCGTATTGTACAAATGTTAGGCGTCCCTCAATGAAATGTGGCCCAATGAGGTAGTTTTGTAGCAATCCGCACCAAACGTTAACAGAAAATCTGTTCTGAAAGTTACTTTCAACTACAGCATGGGGATTGTCGTGAGCCCAGGTGTGCGAATTTCGAGTGTTGTTAATTCCATTCCGTGTGAACATTGCTTCATCTGTGAAAAGGATGTTATTCAATGATTGCCGATTAGTTTGTAACCAATTACAAAATTGCAAGCGTTGTTCATAATCTGCTGGTAAAAGATGTTGCACCCTTTGGAGATGGTATGGATACAAGCCATCGTCATGTAGAATTCTCCATACCTGCATTCGTGGAACCCCAGTTGTCAATGATATTCGCCGGACACTCGTACCTGGACTCCGCTGCACTGCGTCCAACACCATCTCTTCGTATTTGCTGACGCTCACTCCTTGGCTTAGGTAATGAACCTCTCTCTCTTAAAGATCGAAACGTATTTTGTATTGTACGGCGATCTGGTGTGCGGCGATTTGGATAACGTCGCTGATATTCTGCAACGGCTGCGACAGCATTTCCATTGCAAAACCCATACACAAATAACATGTCTGCGTATTCTTCTTATCGAGAAAACTGCCGGCATGGCTTGAAATTTGCTTGAGCACTGCACCTCCACGTTTGCAGAGTACACAACCAGAGCTGGGCACTTGCGGTTTTTTTTGCGGTACTGCGGTACTGCGGTACTACCGTGTTGGTCGGTACCGCGGAAAGTACCGCGGGAAATTTGAATGCGGTAGCGGTACTGCTGTACTTTCAGCGATCCTTTGCGGTACTGCGTTATGCGGTACCGGTTTGGTAGTGCGGTAGTAGTACCGCAGTACCGCAGTACCGCAAAAAAACGGGCAAAAAAACGCAATTGCCCAGCTCTGTACACAACACACCCTGAAAAGAAACGTGACTCAGTGAGCAGGTGTTAAGACGTACCTAAATAAATAATGTAAATAAATAATGTGAGGATCTGCACAGTTGCCAATGTATCATTAAATGTCATTGAATATTATCTAAGATCGGCTTTTTATTATGTTTTAGTTACCCAAATGTAGAGCCCTGTATCTCGGTAACGGTTGGGAATCA
This sequence comes from Bathynomus jamesi, assembly GCA_023014485.1. Lineage (NCBI taxonomy): Eukaryota > Metazoa > Arthropoda > Malacostraca > Isopoda > Cirolanidae > Bathynomus > Bathynomus jamesi. The sequence goes on along the minus strand of JAJOZX010003996.1, from coordinate 149,075 downwards.
GGCACATGTCGATATAATACTTTCTACTTAGAAATACCCAAAGAGTCAAATAGTGCATTCTTGACATTTCCTCTTGGGACACCCTGGATAAAGTATTAGTATTCCATTTTATATTATAATACTTTCATATAAAGTACTCTACTTTCGGTTTCGGCCGAAAGTCGAACCAACTTTCGGTTTCGGTTGCGAAAGTGCCGAAGTACTTTCGGTCGATCCCTATTAAACACATATAGCATAAGGGGAAATATGCTAAATTGGATTAAGTGACTTAAGTCATATCTCTGATCGTCACCAGTATGCTAAAGTAAATGACATTTCATCAGAATATGCTGCATTGGAAAGTGGGGTTCCACAAGGACCTATCCTTGGACCCTCACTCTTCTTAATGCATGTAAATGATTTTTATCGATCAACAATATTAGACTGCATTCAGTATGCAGATGATATAATACTCAGTTCTACACACCACGATATCAACTATGATGAACGAATTGAAGAGGTAATTAGATTATGTCTATAAATGGATGTGCGCAAATAAACTTTTACTAAACTTGACAAAATCATCATATATGATTGTAACTAAAATAACTGCAATCGTGCACACTCCATTAATAATTGGAAACACTCCTCTTGTAAAAGTTAACGAGGTTAAAGTTATTGGCATCAAGTTAGATGAAAAATTAAATTTCAAAAGCCACACACAGCATATCAAATAAAAAGTATGTAGATTTCTCTACATAATATTCAAACTCAAAAAAACAATTTCCCAAAATGCCGTCCTCACACTGTTACTCATTTATTCATCCACACTTACAATATGGAATCACAGCATGGGGTAGTACAAAGAATTACAGTGTGTATATACGATATCCGCTAGAAGTAATCCATAAAAAATGCTTACGAACTCTTTCAAACAATGATAACAGGCAATCTCATACCTCTCCATGTTCAGGAATTTAAATATTTTACAACTAAATGACTTGTATAAACTTACTGTCGGTATCAGTATGTACAAAGTTGCAAATAACAGAAGCTATACTTCGCCCATTTACAAGGCGATTATCCCCATCCGACCAACCATAATCACAATACAAGGCTTCCCAATGATTTCATATATAAACCAAATCATTCGATGCAAATTGCAGGGAATGCTCTCTCCTACAAAGGGGCAGATATCTGGAACGCTATACCTATAAATATCAGACAAGCACCATCATTAATTTCGTTTCGCAACTCATTAAAGATACACTTAATAAACTCCTATTAATGTGTGTATATATATATATATATTTCAACTTGTACATATTACTAAACAAAGAAAATCACCAATTATACAGGGTGTACCAGGAGTATGGACTCATAGGGAAAATAGACATATTTTTAAAGAGAAACAAACACATTTCTAATGTCAGTTTTGCATATTTCAGGAAAGAAAATACACTGATGGCTCAGTATACCAATCAAGAGAAAGTGGAACTGGTATTGCTACATGTTTCCGGAAAAAGCCAGAGGAAGGCATGTCAGTTATTTCACGAACATGTTCCCTCTGTCTCTTTCGGGAAACATATAGCGATACCAATTCCACCTTCCTTTGATTGGTATACTGAGCCATCAGGGTATTTCCTTTCCTGAAATATGCAAAAACTGACGTTAGAAATGTGTTTGTTTCACTTTAAAATAGAATGTCTATTTTCCCTACGAGTCCAGACTTCTGGAACACCCTGTATATGCAAAATTCACAATCTGAAATTGGATGCAATCACAAGCTATATAAATTATATGCTAAAAGTTTCCATTATATTACGGCATAGGGATCAATGAAAGAAAGCCACACCCACCCTTCTTTAGTTAGCTTTATAAGGCTAACTAACGAAAATATAACGACCTAACCTGACCAATCGTCAAGAGCGTACAGTTGACCTAACGATTGGGTAGGTTAGGTCGTGATATTTTCGTTAGTTAGCTTTATAAAGCTAACTAAAGAAGGCTGAGGGTGGCTTTCTTTCATTGATCCCGGCATAATGTGCCTCATTTATCTGTATTTTTTTAAACTTTAAGATTGTATCATCATTTCTAATTTGTAATAATAGAAATTAAATATTATTGGTATTTCAACATGTTCTGTTTACCCTATTGTTTACCATTTTTCTTGTCTATTATTTCTATTATTATTATACTGTATTATTTACCACTTATTTTTCTATTATTTCGAAGATTATCTCAATTTTCATTTGTAATGACAGAATTAACTAAATGCAACTTTATTTTATTTTCCACAAATTCTATTTATATTTCTTAATTTCCTAGGCAAAAATTGAAACGAATCGCAAAGATTTTTGCCTGAAAAGCCGCCACACTTCCCAACCCCATATTCAGGTATGAATGCTGTGCATTAAGATAACACTGGCCAACAAAATGAAACTTTTTTTTCTCATCACAAACATGATCACACTTTTCTTAATGCATTTTTCGCGCTGATTCCGAATCTGGTTTTATTGTTTTTCTAGCACGTATAGTTATATAGATACACTGGTTTTGATATTTTTAAGTTTTTGATATTGCTATAAGAAAATTTATGGATGTATAGATCACACTTAGGAATGCTAAACAACAATACATCATATACCTTATTCAATATACTTATAAATAAAGAATATATATACATTATTTTATTAAAAGCGCTGTGTGTGTGATTTCCTTTTGTAAATTGGCCTGGATTGTCACGATACAGCATCCAACAATGGTCCGCCATCATGCTTTCATTCCAATATCCTTGGTAGCGCTTCTCCATCATCTGAATATCTTGATGGAAGCGCTCTCCTTGCTCGTCACTCACTGCACCAAGGTTTTCAGGAAAGAAATCTAAGTGGGAATGCAGGAAGTGAATTTTTAACGACATTCGACACCATTCTTTGAAGGCATCAAGGAGGTTCTTGACTCCATCCTTATACGCAGGTGACTTGTTGCTTCCAAGAAAGTTTTCACATATCCATTTGAACGCCAGCCAAGCCTTCAATTCCAGCGGACTTAGGACTTTTTCAAATTCAGTGTCATTCAAAACCTCCCTTATTTGTGGCCCAACAAAAATTCCTTCCTTCAATTTTGCTGCAGTAACCTTCGGAAATTTCCTTGAAAGGTATTGGAACCCTTCAGAATTGACTTTACCCATTGCTTTAACAAAATTCTTCATTAAACCAAGTTTAATGTGAAGAGGTGGCAGATAGATCTTTTGGGGATCCACTAAAGGGACAGACTGGACATTGCTATCCCTGGGACATATGTATACCTAAGTGGCCAGTCACTTTTGGTGTAATGTTCTATAGTGGCGCGACTGTCCCACAGGCAAAGGAAACAACAAAATTTTGTGAATCCTGACTGCATACCCATAAGCATTCCTATAACTTTTAGATCTCCACAAACATTCCATTGATGACTGTCGTATTTGATTGCCTTAAGTAGTATATCCATATTGTCATATGTCTCTTTTAGATGGACGGAATGGGCAATGGGGATGGATGGCATTATATTACCATTATGCAAAAGAACTGCTTTCAGGCTTCTCTGCGACGAATCAATAAAGAGACGCCACTCAGATGCCACATACGTCTGAGATATGGCTGTAAATAGTCCATTGATGTCATGGCAATAACAGAGAGGACCGTCTACTGAAAAGAATGCTGTTAATTCAAAATTCCGCTTTCGGTAGTAACTAATACGAACATTGTTCTCAAGTAAATTGTTCTCCTTTAGTCTTGAGGCGAGAAGCTCTGATTTCTCTTTAGACAGCGATAAGTCTCTAACAAGATCATTCAACTGTCCTTGGGTTAACTTTTTAGGTTCTAAATGTCTACCTTCAAAAGTGTACTCTGGTTCTGTAGATGGTCCGGAAACGCCAGTTGCACCTTCATCACTTTCCATGTCATCTATGATAGAATCTAGCCTATCACTTGGGGGAATTGGAATGGGCAATGTTTCATCATGTTTTACTGGTCTACGTGCTGAATCCAAGTTTGGATAATTATACAATCTGGGGTTTGTTCTTGGCAGAAAACCCCATTAAGTTCACACTACAAAAATAACAGTCTTCATGATGATCTCTCGGCTCCCTCTATATCATGGGTATGGCAAATGGCATTGAAGCTTTCTTTTTGTTAAGCCAATCACGTAATCCATTTGAACAGCCAGAACAGATTTGATGTGGCGCCCATGGTTTATCTTGGTCACCTAGATGGCAACCAAAGTATAGCTTGTATATTTTCTTAATGTCGGTTGTAATACTTCGTCGCTGTGTTTTAGTTGTCAACTGGCCGCATACGAAACAGAACTTGTCGGGGTCATTCTTACATTGTCGAGGCATGTTGACTGACCTGAGCAAACTATAAATTTAAAAAAAATGTACACCAACTTGACACAAGTTCTTGGACTGGACTGATCTTTTGACACACAAAGCACGGCGTTGTTGCCTGAATCACAATGCTGCTAGACGTAAAAGCTCACACCTGAAATACATAAGATGTATAATTAAGATAATTGAAATAAATAAGATGAATAAACTAAAAAAACACAATAAAATAAACACAATCAAATGTTGAAATATTAGTATTTTGCCTATTTAAAATGGTTAAATCTGTGTAGTTATATATATGCCTTCATCTTGAAAACTATACGTGCTAGAAAAAATCTGAATGCAGTTTTGGAATCAGCGTGAAAAATGCTATCCAGCCACCACATATTTTACTCTGATGAAAAATCTTTGTTGACCAGTGTAATTTAAAAACTTCTCAGCATGTGACTGATATCGGAAGAGAGTGAAGGTATCGTTCACATATCTTCGATAAAAGACTGGGCAAAAATCAAGGGGACAGGTATCATGGACTTATTCTTCGAAATAACACATGAAAATATTTGCCAGAGTGGGGCCCAAAGGGGAACCCCTAGCAACACCTTCAGTTTGTTCGTAGAGTTCATTATTAAACACAAAATACGAATTAAAAACCGATTATTCAAGAAATTTTTTAAAATTTAACCTAGTAAAACCATGAACGTTAGTAGTATGGGCGCAAAAGGAGAAAATGCAATGCAATTGCAAATGTTGATCAATATTGCAAAGGAATTGTTGCATAAGGTTATGCAACACAGGGGTTGGGGAATGTTGCAAGATGTTTTGCAACAAAGGGGGAGGGATAATGTTGCAAGAGCAACAAGGGGAAATGCAACTTGGGGAGGAGGTATCCTAGTCAGGGGGCTTAATCCAAAAAATCACCCCGATTGTTCCCTTTGTTCCAAAAGTACCATTTTTTTTACCAGGGGTAGATATGACCATAAGCATTCATTTTTTTGCGGGAGCCAACATGGGCTCTCCCTGTGGCTGCCATTATGGACGAATCCAAGATGGCCGCCATCTGGTCTGACATTGGGCGATCAAATAACAACCAATCATAGTAGAACAGCAAATAATGACACTTTTTGTATGTTTTTGAGTATAGAGAATCCAGTTCTGATATTTGTTTTTTAATGCAAGATATACGTCAGGTCGTATATATCCACATTTGATATTATTTTATAAGAAATGTACATTTTATGTCAATTGAATCATGATACATAATTATTGCACTTAGATTTGTGGTTGTAACAGCTATATTAACTTTTACATTGGATTTCTACTGACATTTTGTCCACTATTAATCTATTTTTTATTATTTTTGCAGTTGTTGGCATACCTGTATTCCTCTGAAGCAAGTCTATGCGGTGGTGGTCTTCTTCACATTCTAGTCTCTTCAGGCCTGCAGATATGAAGATCTCGTTAGTGTGTAGTTAGTAGTGTGTAGTAGAACATTAATACCTCAACATGTCTACTAACATAACTGGAATTAATTGGACACTGTGTTGCCTATGTCAGTCCAGCAAAGACGAGGCATTACAACAGCCAAAAGAACAGGGATATTCATCTCTTGAAAGAGATCTGAATGATTTTGTGCAGCTCAATGCTGTTCCATCTGGTATCAAGGTTAGTGAGCTCGATGATGGCTCAGGAATTGCAGCAACCCTCCAATCACATGCTGCAGTGTATCATAAAAGTTGTAGGAGTGCATGCAACAGTTACAGGGTAAAGCGGGCACGAGGAAAAGTGGCCACGCAAGATGAATGTGCAGCTGGGATAAGTCCGAAGAAACTCAGATCAAGTTACGGATCACCTCCAGAAACATTATTCTGCATCATATGTCTGGGTGAGGATCAGCATGATCTTCATAGAGCCTTAAGTGACAACATTGATCAAAATCTGAAGAATTGGGCAAAAACAACTAACAACTGGCATTTATATGGGCGCTTGACTGCAGGTTCTGATGCACATGCAATGGATGCATGTTATTATGTACAATGCTATTGGCGGCTTCGTGATGGAGCTCGTGCAGTTGAACGTCGATCTTCAAGTGAACCCAAGCCTCCCCCATTTGATCCCATGGTCATAGCACAGTTAGTGGCATTTGTGGATGACTCTTAGTCTGAGGTCCACAAGTTTTCTGACTTACGGGAAATGTACAAGATAATGATGTCAGATCTAGGACATCCCTGTTCTGGTAGAGAACCTCATGCAACAAGATTCAAAGACCATCTGCTTGAGCATCTTCCTGAGTGGGCTTCCTATGCACAGGGGAGAGATGTATTCATTAGCCACAAGGCAAAAGTGGGTGCTGTGCTAGAACAAAGCTATCATTCCTCACAAATCAATCAAGATGAAGCTGTGTTATTGATACGTGCTGCTATGGCACTACGAAAGCGAATCCTTCAGAAACAAGAGCCATTTAATGGTTCATTCTCTCCACAATGCCTGACGTCCCCCATAGAAGAAACACTGTTAGGTTTCATCAATGTTGTCCTCCAGGGTCCTAAAGGTAATATCGATAAACATAGTAGAGAGCAATCCAACAGTGATGCTGAACTGGGCACAAGGGCGAAGATTGCGTGCACACTGTGCCAACTGCTGATATTCAACACAGTGAAATATGCATCTTCATCAGACAGCACCCAAATCCGTCACAATAGGGATCGTGAAACGCCATTCCCACTTTACCATGGTATTAAACTGCATGGAGATGCCAGATTCAAGCACCAGATAGAGAATGCCCATCACCTTGGGCTCTCTGTCTCATATGACCGTGTGATGGAAGTCAAAACACAGGTAGCTCGTGCTGTTTGCAAGAGACACACTGAAGACGGTATTGTTCTACCCACAAATACAAGACTTTCAGTTTTCACTACACATAATGTAGACAATCTGGACAGCAACAAAACGGGAAATTTGTCACGTGGTGATTTTCATGGAACATGCATTACTGTGACCAATCACCTATCCAAAGAGAACTTGGGAATTCGTCGACCAGCAATCACACTTGATCCATCTGATACATCAAAACCCAAGTTGCCGGATAGTTATGTAATTGTTCCTCCCATCGAACTCAACACCCGTGACATTCTTGTGCCCAGAATCAACGAAGGTCAAGTTCGGCCGAACCACAGCCTGGTCAACGGTGCCAAAGTAAAAGATGATGCATGGATAGCACATGTTGGAAGAGTGCTGGAAAAGGGTGAGCTTGAAAAACGTGATGTGGTTACGTGGTCAGGCTTCAACTCTCAGCTCATGGATGATGCATCAATAAAGCCAAAGGCAGAGACTGGTATACTCCCCTTATTTCCTGATAAGGCAGCTTCTGCATCAATGATGAAGCACACGATGGAGAGGGAATTGCAGAGGGAATTGCAAATGCAGTAGTGCTGGAATTCGATGTACGACACTCTGCAAGTGTGAGGGTGACTGCCTGAACAATGACGACTATTAATCAGTGAACAGCCATCTATTGGATAGACATTATCATGAGATGCAGTACTGTGAGTAAAAGGAATAAAGAAGATTGTACTTGCGTATATACTAAAGTTTAATAGCAAAAGATGTTGATGCTGACTCTTATTTTTTATCAAGTTAACTATGTAACCTGTAATAGTATTGGTACTCAAGTGGATGTCATTTTGGACAGCGGCCATTTTGATTTGGCCAATATGGCCGCCACAGTGGGAGCCCAGCTTGGCTCCCGCAAACATTCAAATTAGTATGGTCATAGTTACCTGTGGTCCAAAAATGGCACTTTTGGAATGATTTGAACAATTATATGATTAAGCCCCCTGACTATCCCCCTAGAGAGAGAGAGGAGAAGGAGAGAGAGGAAGAGAGGTGTTCGCCTGGCAGGAGCCAAGCGCATATTAAGACTTCAGCCGAGCAGCCGTTGTCTTAATATGTTCCTAATCAGCCAGTTGTTTTATCTGACTGAGCTTCCAGATTGCGCTATTTATTTAATTAAAGCATATATTCAGGCTTAATCCACCAGTTGGCTTAACCAGCCAGTTGACTTAGAAGACGTAAATGGCTTGTTCAGGTTTACATTATTAGGGCTGAGTTGCCAGATTGCTTTATTTATTTAATTAAAGCATATATTCTGGTTTAACTAGCAATTTTACGTAGAATACCTAGAAGGCAGATGTGTATATTATATATATATATATATATTATATATATTATTATAATATTATATATATATATTTCCTTTTCAACTGCCAGATTGCGCTATCCTGATATTTTTGACAGTTGGCTTAGAAATCCGTCAGCCGTTTTAGAAGGCAGCCATTTGATATAATTAATTGTCGTGTACAACGAAAAGAATTAAATAAAACGCCATTACATCATTCTGTTTATTTAGACGAATTAATGGATTCAATTTCACGAAATACATAAAAAATAAATATACATTCAAACAATGGAATATATACAGTACTGGCCAAATTATTAGGAATTTTTTTAAAATTTCATTTTTTGGTATAAAATGTTAAATTAAACCAATTTTAAACGTTGAAAAGTTATTTATTTCTACACAAGAATACATGGTCATTATTTAGCAATAGTTTAGTACTTAGTTTGACCCACCTTAGCTGCCATAATGGCTGCGACACGCTTCGGCATGCCATGAATCAATTTTTTGCATAATTCTTTAGTCGAACGAAGCGTGTTTGTTCGTCAGTTTTCGTTTGGTTGTCGTGCGATGCGGGTGTGTTTCTCTTTCTTTTACGTGTCATTGTAACTACCGTTTAATTTAAATAGTGTATTTACCCAATTTCGGCAATTATTTGTTACAGTTTTTAGTGAATTTGAAAATGGGCGAAAAAATGACTTGAGTCACGGAAAATTGGGCAAATACAGGTTTTATTAACTTCTTCTACATTTAAACAAAAGGAAATCGCTGCCAAACTCCATGTTTCACCACAGTCAGTACTTCGTATTAAGAAAAAAATGGTATTTGGAGAAAATGTAGGCCCCAAAAGGGTTGGAAGATGCGGCAGAAAAAGGGTAACGACTCCAAGAACTGATAGACAGATTGCAATTTTGTCTCTTAGAAATAGAAGAGCTACTTGCAAAAACATTTCCAGTAGTCTAGCGGCTGATGGTATCAATATTAGTCGTAGAACAGTCAACAGGTGGCTTCTAACTGCCGGCTTCAAAGCCTACCGCCCAAGGAAGAAGCCCAGGCTCACTGAGGCTATGAAGAAGGCACGTTTTGCATGGGCAAAGGAACACATTAACTGGACTAGTGAGGATTGGGAACAGGTAAGAATAATATTTAACTGTTTAGTTGGGTATTTAACATTAAATAGAATGTTAATACAGTAAATACAGTATGCATAGAAGTGTATTTACAGTACGTGATAAAACTGCAGTAAAAATATCTGTAAAGCAGCAAGTCATACTGTACTTCGTTTTAGCTGTACTTCATACGCTATGCACTGACTCTTTCACAGGGCTTTCTTTGATTGCAGGTGGTGTTCTCCGATGAGTCAACGATTGCCGTGCTTGACGATCGTGTTCAAAGTGTAAGAAGGAGGCCTGGAGAAATTTTGCCTGAGTGTCTGATGAAAACGGTGAAATTTCCACAAAAGATCATGGTTTGGGGAGCAATTTCTGTGCATGGAACTAGTCGTTTGAGCATTGTTGAGGGAATATGAACCAAGTCAAGTATATAGAAGTACTAAGAGGACGTCTACTGCCTCAAATAAGGGAATGGTATGGTAATAGACGTTGGATTTTTCAACAAGATTCAGCCCCATGCCACACGGCAAAGTCGGTTAAAAAATGGTGTCATGAAAATAGTGTTCGGTTGCTCCCATGGGCTGGAAATTCTCCAGACATGAACCCAATCGAAAGTTTATGGTGTATTTTAAAGGACGTAATCCATGAAACGCCGATAACAACAAAACACCAACTCATAGAGCGACTTATTCAAGTCTGGTTTCACTCTAAACGTATTAAGGAATTATGCAAAAAATTGATTCATGGCATGCCGAAGGTGTCGCAGCCCTTAAGGCAGCTAAGGGGGGTCAAACTAAGTACTAAACTATTGCTAAATAATGACCATGTATCTTGTGTAGAAATAAATAACTTTTCAACGTTTAAAATTGGTTTAATTTAACATTTATACCAAAAAATGAAATTTTAAAAAATTCCTAATAATTTGGCCAGTACTGTATGATAAAAAAATAATAGCATAAGAAACACGAAGGATGAATATATAATCAAAACAGAAAATAAATATACAATCAAATGCTGGAATATATATGATCAAAAAATAAAATAATAATAGCATAAGAAATACGAACGAGGAATATATATATATATATATATATATATATATATATATATATAATAAAAAATAAAAACGATGTAGTATAACCATCAATATATTAGGACAGGAAAAATATATATTTATAGTTATATTAAATAAATAAATATATTGAAAAAATAAAATAAAAAATAAAACGTAGGAGTATAATCAGTTGCATATTGGTACAGGAAATAGATATATATATATATATATATATATATGTAAAAACGAACAATGAACAATTCCTATACCATCATTATATGGATTCATTATCTTCATGCAGTACTTATGTTCGTATGGTTTTTATGTTTGAATGTTCATTTTTACATAAGAAACCAAAATCGCCTAAGCGAGTTTTGGATAGAATTTCGATATGTACTTCTTTATTCATTATAGTATTTCCCTAATTCATCTTTTCTAATAATGACTTCTACACTATGACGTCATAAAATAACTTAATTCTCTCTACGTTTCCCATACCTTGTACACTGAATCACGTGCTTAGTATTTGGACATCTTCCGTATTCAATGTATGGTAATTTCTTTAATAATAATGTTGTGGTGTTATGTAGTATAAATATTATTATTCAACCATATTCATCTATACGTCCATATCTTATCTTGACCATTATCCTATATAAATTTTATTAAATATTCATTTTTACTCGTGTCAGTCTATGAAACGCAAAACTTTATGCATTCGTTCGAAAACGCACAAATACGTTCTCGTATTATTTTTTTTATTTTTATTTTTTATTATATCACCTCCCGCAATGAACTCGAAAATGCTGAGGTAAGTGATCAAATTCCGCTAACTATGGCAGAAGTGAACGCTTCTAAGATAAAAAACTCCTTTCGCTCTGATTCGAATTTATAACATTATCATGCGTTATGTTATATCATGTGTGTCATGTCCCATGTACTTGTGTTGTTAATAACCATATATAAACCATATATTATAACCATATATAAATATAAAAACACTGTAAGAATTGTAAACGACGTAATGTACTTTAATGAAACTACTTTAATTAAACGATCACAATTTAATATATAATGTAGTAATGTGCTTTAATGAATGTAATTAATGATAATAACTTGTAATGTACTTTAAATGGAAGTGTAATTAAACAACAATAAGTGAATGTGAAGTAATCCATAATCGCAATCATAATTGTAATAGACCAAAACGAAAATGTGCTCAGTGGTGTACTTAAATTGTACTTATGTACTATTACGAAATGATATCGCCTTCAGAAATGAAGACTCGGCAAAAAAAATACGATTAGTTTTTTATTTTTTTTATTTTTTATTTGGAATCTTTCAAACATCTGATCATGTGTTTAAAAGGGGGAAACTTAACCTTCAACTGCCTTGCCCCAACATTTAGGCTTATATTATACATGTATTTGTAAAATAAACTGCACTTGATTACGGCTCTCTTCTTTGGTCACTGCTACGACTCCCTTGTTAGCAGCCTCGCTGCGAGGAGGGGACAGAGGCCCCTTGCCTCCTTAATTTTTTTAGATTCCGGCCTGAGCCATGGTCGAAAGAGGTCGAACCTCTACCCCTGTAAATTCAGAGCACTACGTGTACATTTTGAGAAGTAAACTACAGTAAAAGAATTTTTTTTTTATCTCTTCCTTCGAGCCTTGTTCTCTTCAGAAAACTTAGTCATTAGAATCTCCCGATAAGTTGCAAGAAGAATCGGGGAGAAACCTCAAAGAATTTAATAAGCCTCTCAGAATCCTCCGAGCCACTAAAGAAGACTCGGAGAGTAGTATAGAAGAAACTACTGCAAGTAACAGGTCCGTTGCTGCCTCTTAACAAGAACGCCTCGTCGATACGAGGCAACCCAAGCACCATAGAAGATATTGGGTCAAACGAAGTGGCGACCCTGTAGCCAGGATCTTAACAAAGTGGCGACCCTGCATCAGGATAAAAATCAAGACGACCCAAGCACATAGAAGATATTGGCATAACAGTCTGGCGAGTCTGTAGCCAAGAGTTTAACAAGTGGCGACCCACCATTTGACCGGCGTGTCACGACTTCTTGTTCGTAACATCCACCCTTGAACCGGTGTGTCACGACTCCAAGTTCTCCACGCCTAGTTTTCATCCAAGAAGAAGTAGCCAGCAAGACACGTTTTGAAGACACGTCTTCAGGACACGTCAAGGATTTCGCAGTAGAAATTTTAAGTACAGACTTGGTTTTTTTAAGTAATTTGTAAACATTTGAAAAGTCAGTATTATTAACAGTTAATATTTAGTATTGAGCCAGAATTAATACAAAATACAGTGAACACTTCAGACACCAGTGATACATTTTTTTAGTGAAACAGTAATTTTCACAGAAGTTAAATGTAAGAGAAGTTAAATGTAAGAGAAGTTAAATGTAAGAGAAGTTAAATGTAAGAGAAGTTAAATGTAAGCGAAGTTAAATGTAACAGAGTTAATTTCAGAGAGTTAATTTCAGAGAGTTAATTTCAGAGAGTTAATTTCAGAGAGTTAATTTCAGTATTATAGTCAGTATAGAATAATTTTATTTTATGTACCAAACATAATAGTACCGTACCTTCGCGTACATTCGAGTGAAATGTTGTTTACATTTTTTATTTTTGTTTACAATTTTTTTCAAATTATTGAATTGAATTGACTTGCAAATTAAGAAAGAGAGAGTTTTTAGAGAGTTTATCGTTTATAGAGATACTTGATTGCATTTCAAGTAAGTCGGTTGCACCAAGAGGGACAACCAAACCACAGAGGTTAATAGTCTCCACTTGATAGAGATCAAGTGCAGTCATTTTCCGTTTTCAGTTAATTTCAGTTAATTGGTTGCATCCAAGAGGGACAACCAAACCACAGAGGTTAATAGTCTTCACTTGATAGCAGTTCAAATGTAAGTCAGTTTCATTTTCAGTAGACTCCACTTGATAGAGATCAAGTGCAGTCAATTTAAGTCAGACAGTTTCAAGATACTTGATAGAGTTCAAGTTAGACAGTTTCAAGATACTTGATAGAGTTCAAGTTAGACAGTTTCAAGATACTTGATAGAGTTCAAGTTAGACAGTTTCAAGATACTTGATAGAGTTCAAGTTAGACAGTTTCAAGATACTTGATAGAGTTCAAGTTAGACAGTTTCAAGATACTTGATAGAGTTCAAGTTAGACAGTTTCAAGATACTTGATAGAGTTCAAGTTAGACAGTTTCAAGATACTTGATAGAGTTCAAGTCAGACAGTTTTATTTGAAGTCAGTTTTATTCGAAGTCAGTTTTATTCGAAGTCAGTTTTATTCGAAGTCAGTTTTATTCGAAGTCAGTTTTATTCGAAGTCAGTTTTATTCGAAGTTAGTTTCAAGTCTCAGTTAGTTTCAAGTCTCAGTTAGTTTCAAGTCTCAGTTAGTTTCAAGTCCCCAGTGATTTCAATGCAGTCAATTGAATTCAACTTTTTCTTTGTAATTTAAGAGAATTTAATTTAAGAAAATGTAATTTAAGAATTTAATTCAACCTTTTTTTTGTTGTAAAAGAGAATTAAATTCAACCTGAATTGACCGGTTTGAGTCTTTAGTTAACCTTTTGTTTTTGTAAGAAGGAAATTCACCGATTTGTCTTTTCTTTTCATGCATTGTTGCGTATATAAATATATAGTTATGTATTTTATTATTTGTAACCAAAACCGTTTTAACAAAGGTTGTAACGATTTTGATAATTATTGTAATGTATGAGGAACATGCCGTCCCTCCATTTTGTTTGAACTCTTTTAATTTTTATTCTAAGTAGTGTGACAAGCAATCTTTTTTTTAAAAGAGCAAAGTGCTCACGAAAAGACGTAATTATCAATTTCAGACTTATACCCCCTGCTTAGTCACTCAATCCCACCGAATATAGTAATCCAAACTTTGTTTTTTATTTTATTTTATTTTAACACCCCAACCCCAGTTGAACCCAGTGTCAACCAGAGCAATGGTTCAACCATGGTTAATTTCTCTCTGGTACTAAGGAACATAACCTCAATTTATGTTGTGTTTTTATTTTTAAGTATACTATATGTTTAGTTCATTAAAATGCATAATTGATTTCTATTTTTAATTTGTATTCTTAATTTTCTTAATTCAATTATCGTACCGATACTTCTGGTTAATGTTAATGGTTATGTAGTTCATATATAGCTAGGAATGTTACTAGTCGAATTTAATTCCACCTTCAAAATTTAATTTTTAATACCGCTAGATTTACTTTCATTACTTGTAAGGTCCTCTAAGTACGTTTTTTTTATTACCTTAATACGTGTAACTGATGTAATTAAATACTTAAATACTACCTTGAACTTAAAGGATTTTATAATAATAATAACCCTTGAACGTTTACACACACACGTATGCACACTATATATACTATATATATACAAACCTTAAGCTAAAATCATTGGATATCACAAACTATTTCATTGCGTGTAAATGCTAACTATGCTATTTATATAGTCTTAAGCATTTTTGCTTACTGTATATAAAGTTTTGCTCAGGCATTTATTCAGTTAATTTAACATTCCTCTCAGCTAATCTGTCCCTCAAAATTATAAGATACACACTTTGTATCTAATACACACAAATACACATTAGACCACAGGTCTATACATCATCCATTATGTAATTCGATTTTTTACTTACAATAGGCAATAAAAATTAGCTTATAGATTGTACGATTTACGTTTTTCCCTTTTATCTACTCTATTCATTATGTACGTAATTTTTCCCACAGAAAAATAAAATTTTGTAAAAAATTTTAACCATATCATTGTTTGTCTAACTTAATTGTTTGTCTAAATTAAAGTATTAATCTTTGAATTTTTTATATTTTTTAATAACTCTAAGCAAGTGTCATGTAAAAAATTTAATTACTCTGCATTGTACCAAACCACCCGAACTCACTTGTTCTGTATAAAAGTTTGTAATGTAAAGAAAAATTCGTCATCTAACTTGAATTAGGATGATATTTTCTCAATTCTATTGTATTGTATTAATTGTATTATATTATTGTGTTAATATCATTTTAAAAGGGGGAGCACTGTAAAAATGAACAATGAACAATTCCTCTACCATCATTATATGGATTCATTATCTTCATGCAGTACTTATGTTCGTATGGTTTTTATGTTTGAATGTTCATTTTTACATAAGAAACCAAAATCGCCTAAGCGAGTTTTGGATAGAATTTCGATTTGTACTTCTTTATTCATTACTGTATTTCCCTAATTCATCTTTTCTAATAATGACTTCTACACTATGACATCATAAAATAACTTAATTCTCTCTACGTTTCCCATACCTTGTACACTGAATCACGTGCTTAGTATTTGGACATCTTCCGTATTCAATGTATGGTAATTTCTTTAATAATAATGTTGTGGTGTTATGTAGTATAAATATTATTATTCAACCATATTCATCTATACGTCCATATCTTATCTTGACCATTATCCTATATAAATTTTATTAAATATTCATTTTTACTCGTGTCAGTCTATGAAACGCAAAACTTTATGCATTCGTTCGAAAACGCACAAATACGTTCTCGTATTATTTTTTTTATTTTTATTTTTATTATATCACCTCCCGCAATGAACTCGAAAATGCTGAGGTAAGTGATCAAATTCCGCTAACTATGGCAGAAGTGAACGCTTCTAAGATAAAAAACTCCTTTCGCTCTGATTCGAATTTATAACATTATCATGCGTTATGTTATATCATGTGTGTCATGTCCCATGTACTTGTGTTGTTAATAACCATATATTATAACCATATATTATAACCATATATAAATATAAAAACACTGTAAGAATTGTAAACGACGTAATGTACTTTAATGAAACTACTTTAATTAAACGATCACAATTTAATATATAATGTAGTAATGTGCTTTAATGAAACTGTAATTAATGATAATAACTTGTAATGTACTTTAAATGGAAGTGTAATTAAACAACAATAAGTGAATGTGAAGTAATCCATAATCGCAATCATAATTGTAATAGACCAAAACGAAAATGTGCTCAGTGGTGTACTTAAATTGTACTTATGTACTATTACGAAATGATATCGCCTTCAGAAATGAAGACTCGGCAAAAAATATACGATTAGTTTTTTATTTTTTTAAATTTTTATTTGGAATCTTTCAAACATCTGATCATGTGTTTAAAAGGGGGAAACTTAACCTTCAACTGCCTTGCCCCAACATTTAGGCTTATATTATACATGTATT
This sequence comes from Bathynomus jamesi, assembly GCA_023014485.1. Classification (NCBI taxonomy): domain Eukaryota; kingdom Metazoa; phylum Arthropoda; class Malacostraca; order Isopoda; family Cirolanidae; genus Bathynomus; species Bathynomus jamesi. The sequence continues at coordinate 132,114 of JAJOZX010003996.1, read as the reverse complement.
TGTAAAATGAACTGCACTTGATTACGGCTCTCTTCTTTGGTCACTGCTACGACTCCCTTGTTAGCAGCCTCGCTGCGAGGAGGGGACAGAGGCCCCTTGCCTCCTTAATTTTTTTAGATTCCGGCCTGAGCCATGGTCGAAAGAGGTCGAACCTCTACCCCTGTAAATTCAGAGCACTACGTGTACATTTTGAGAAGTAAACTACAGTAAAAGAAGTTTTTTTTTTATCTTTTCCTTCGAGCCTTGTTCTCTTCAGGAATTTAGTCAGTAAAGTCGGTAAGTTTAGTACCAAGAGAAAGTATCAGAGTATTATAGAAAGAGAAGAATTAACAACTGCCGACCCTATAGCGAGAGAAAAGAATTAGAATGTTATAGAAGAAAAGTATCGCGAGAAAATATCCGTTGCTGCCTCCCATCTAGAACCCCCGTCGATCCGAACCGACTCAGGGCCATAGACGGAGGGGTTAACATATACGTATATATATATATATATACAATTATATTAAATAATTAAATATATTGAAAATAAATACATATGAAATTACTTTATGTTCTACGGTGCAAAACACTAAACTCTCACGTAATCGAGTCTACATTCACATCATTATTGCTTTGCACTACAGGGTAAATCCGTCCAAGCATTCCTTCACCGCTGAAGGTGTACGGTCGCCTATACTCAATATAAATGGCCTTCATATCGTTCAATATTATTTTTGTGCCCACTTTACATTCGGTTGGCAGATTATCTTTAAACACTGGTAGAACACAATCAAAAGCACGTACAAAGAGGGTGTCGTTAGCCACCACGCTAAATACAAGTTTATAAACACTCCTTTCCAATCGAGGGTTTTTTCTTACCGTCCCGAGCTTTTCAATCGTGAATTCTTCTTCACTCTGCATAGCGGCAATTGAAATAATCTTCCAAGTCGTATCGGCAGCTACTCATTATGTAGAGATACAGCTCTTCAGGGTGAACAGTGTAGGCGAGCTCTGCCTTGTACCGCTCAAGTGCTTTGTACCAAAGTTCGGAATATTTCGAAGAGTCTAAACCTTTTATATATGCATCCAGCTCTAGACCATTCTCGCCTTGTTCATTCCTACATTCGATAAATCCGTCGAACAGAGCGGTGTATGCGTATTCAAGAACCGTGTCAAAATAAATCATATCCGTAACACGCGCGTCGAATATAGGCTTCAGCTTGCGGAATCCGACGATTTCAAACATTCTGTCGAGGATGAAACGGTTTCGCGTAGGGACAAGAACGTTAATATCAGGTGCATTCTTCCACACCAGACGTATATCAATGCACAGCTGATCGTTATTTATACAGACGTGCAAACAATGGCATATGAGGGGGCATCACTAATCTGTTCTCTTCTTGTACCTACACCTACAGGTGTTTTATAATGGTCCTCTCCCCACTTCTCAACTATCACGAAGACTCTATTCATCTCCTCAACACTTAAATAAATAACATTACGCTTACCAGAGTTTTCTTGCCTATAAGTCGTTTCAAGTACATAGTTAATGGCACCGGTTTCACGCCTGAACACGCGCAATGACTTCGTCACGGACACATCGTACACGGCGCTGAGAATGCTTCTCAAGGGAAGTTCCATCGTATTCGCACGTCCAGTCGGTTCAAGTTCTGAGATGACTATGAGCCACAGGTGGGCAGATCGGCTCGACGAGCGGAGTGAGTCACGCCGATGAAACGTGTACGGGTTTGTTCGAACTCGTGTGTTTCGGAGGGTGATGTACACGGGTGGGCGGCTCGAAGGGGGGAGCGAGTCACACCATAAACTGCTGAAGCGTGTATGGGTTTGTTCGATTACTTGTGCCCCATTATACTGGGCAAACAGAATTTTCCGCTACATTAAGCAATACCGGGTTTAATGTTTTATCACTCACCAGACGTTCATTTCTACAAACTAAACATCTTCACAATCTGGTGCACTATTTGAGAGAAACATATGCCCAAATTTATCCTTTTTGTTTAAAAATCGATACTCGTCTCTAAAGTCTGTTAAAAACTCACACAGGCCATTAGCCACAACCTCACTACAAACTCGTCATGATATATATTAATATCGTGGTAAAAATACTTCAGATTCTCCATGATGACAAGATTCACATTCTCAACCGTCAGGTACAAGGCGTCGGTATGATGTAACTTGACATAATAGCTTGTCACACACTTATCAACAAAATTCACTATCCATAACCGTTGCGTATCTTCTAAACGTGTTGTTTCTTATACTTCGCGGTATATGTGAGCTTTTACAAAGGTTAAGTCTACAACATACTTCAATGCATCGCTTGTACTACGAAATCCTACAATGCACTCGCCAGTATAGCCGTAGAGTATTTGAACATATTGGTCCTTCGCACGGTTCAGTGTAGCCTTAAAAGTATCAAAGGAGGGTGGAATAGGGAGTTTTTCAGTATCCACCACATCTTGACACTTTGCCGAATACCACTTCATAAACGTTGAACACACAATATTAAAGGTAGCCATTACTATTTTTCGTCTACGCGGGAGAATACACGTCTGAGCTCAAGGATATGCAGAGGTCAACTGAGCACGCAGGGATAGAGATATGCTCAGGTAGTGGCAGGAATCACGAGACCGATCTTACAGTGGGCGGAGCTTAGCTTTTTTCCTGTATACACGCACAAACACACACACGCACGCACGCAAAGGAGAAAAATGAAACCTTAATTGAAACAAATATACGTGATAAATAAACTTATCGTTAACAATACACATATTATAAATACAATCAAGGATTAAGGTAGCTAAAGAGTACGGTATCATAGGCATCAGATACCTGGTAACGCTTCCTATAGGTGTTACGGCATACCTTCGTGCCCCTAACTTCCTTCACACCCCCTGTTTCTGCGCCAGAAAATTGTGGGTCCCCACAGTCAATTGGGGCGGCTGGTCGCCCTCATCTTCCAAGCACACTAGATCCTTCAACGAGTCAAAGTTAACGACTCGACGGTTCGCATGGTTAAGCGTGACACCCTTAGCCTTCACGATATACTTCATATCATCCCCACCCTCACCCGTACCCCATAGGTTTTTGGCCCTGTTGATACAAATGAGTCTGCTTATGCACCATCACTATACTCATCCTTGATCTCGTCAGTTAGCTCTCCGAGGAAATCCCCAATAGCAGGCATGTATTCACCCTCCCTCGCTGTGAATATCACGCTATCTGTGTCAGCGTACAGCACCCTCCATCCAAGAGAGTGCAGTAGTCCCCAAAGCTTGATGCGGGCGTAGGCCGTTGTGAAGCTGGCTACAGGTATGTTTGTAACCCGAGAGGTATCTGTGGTCAGTTCTGTGATGTACTTTATTATATAAGTATTACCTACATTCACGATCTCCATAACCTCTTTATCGGGAGCGTTGGCATAATCCCAGACTTCACTATAACTTTATGTCAAATGAACGTTCCCTTTGCCAGTATTCTGCGCAAATTTTCCCCAAAGACTATTTAGACAACTTTACACTAAAGCGCTTGCCAGGATTCTTAACAATTTGGGAGCGGTCAAGCTGTATACCTTTATGGGTATGGTAACGCTGAATATAAGCCGTTTTTTCATCTCCGGTATCAACCCCTCGCGGATACCCCGATGCTTCTACCTTATCCTTCAAAAAAGCGTTTATATATGGCGTGAAAAGGTTGGGTAGCTTCTGAAACTTCCACACGTCATGTATCTTCAATATTCTTTACCCACGGCGAACGGCTAGGTCCAGCTCAGGGCTTGTATATACACCTCTGATCTTACGCTGGTTGGTTGTATTGTTACAATCACCGTTGTTCTCCTCTGCGTACTTCACGCACAGGGGAATCATGAGCTTGTGATCTATAACGACGGGTAAGATCAGCATCCATAAATCGCGAGTGGGGGCACGTCTACGAAAGAGAGTCCAAAGTAGCGCTCATTCAAGTTAACTGAAAACTCCTCCATGGTTGGTATGGTGGGACCCACCAGTTTTTCAGGTGCACCTACAGGGTACGGATTGTTCTTCATTACGTAGGGGTATAAACAGCAGAAGTCGTAGTAATAGAGTTTTACGCCCTCCGTAGGCGGAAAGTATAGCTTCAATGGGTTTGTACGCCCTCCAAACAAGTTCTCACCCAGTGGCGGCTCGTGCCTAGGAGCTGCAGAGCTGTAGTGAGCTGTAGTCCCCAGACACTCACTGCCAGGCGTATGATTCCTTCAGACACACAGCAGAATAATACACTACTAACAAATATATCGTAATAAAAAGTCATTATATGTTATTTTCAATACGTTACTAAGTGAATTTTCATTAAAACCAGACCAAAATTTAAATTACTTTCATAGTTGCTGTGCGATTCATGTGTGTTATTAATTGGCGCCACATCTGAAAACAATGAGCTGCAGTCGGTGCAGCTCAGTCTCGTGTTTTCATTGCGTGCGGACAGTGAGGTTAAGTCGTGCTTTCTTTAATTACCCTTTGACGATGGAAAATCGAGTGAAGTATTTGCAAAGCATCAACTTTTCCCAGCTGACATTAAATGAAAAGACTGAAATCAAAGCAAGAGGAAGACCTACACCAGTTTTATCCATTCAACAGAATAGTACAAGCAGGAAAAAAGAATATACACGCCAGTTTAACATCAGTGTTTATCAGAAATGTGAATGGCTCTATGGTTGTGACGAAGCAAATGCTTTATTCTGCTTTCCATGCTTATTGTTTGGTGGGGGACTCGTCACGGACGAAAAGTGGTGTGACTGACTTGAGGCATTTGCCAGAGAAAATAATGAAACATGAGCAGTCAGCCAAACACATGAATAACATGATTGATTTATCGTTGCTGGGTAAAGTGAACATTGCAGCTCAAACTGACACAGCATACAAGCTCTCAGTTGCAAAACACAATGAACAGGTGAGATAAAACAGAGATGTGTTATCCAAAATCATAAACTGTGTAAAATTTTGTGGAAAATTTGAACTCCCTCTTAGAGGACATAATGAAACTACGAGCTCCAAGAATCCGGGAGTATTTCGTGGATTAGTTGATTTTGCCTGTGAACTGGATTCTAGCTTAGATGCTCATTTAAAGACCGCTACAGTTTTTAAAGGAACATCTAAATCAATACAGAATGAACTTTTAGAATCTATGTTGGAAATCTGCCAAAATAAGATCAAGGAAGAAGTAAAGAATGCAGAATATTTAGCAGTTATGTGTGATGAGACAACGGATATTTACGATAAAACACAGATGGTAATTGTTCTAAGGTATGAGCTATCAGGTCATCCCATAAGTAACGTCGTTTTTTACGATAGATTAAGTTTAAACTAGTCCTACTCGGTTTAAGCATAAATTTTCCAAAGGTTATATCTAAGAGGAATCTATCGTGTTTCGCTACATACTTTACAGACCTTGACCAGTGAAGACGTGTGTTTTGATTTATGAACCTCTCATAAACATGGCGGTATCAGAAGAGCATATCAGGAATATAATGCTTTACGAGTTCAAAAAGGGAATAGTGCTACTGAAGCAGCGCGAAACATTCAGGACGTTTATGGCAACGATATTCTGCATGTGAGGAAATGTCAGAGATGGTTTCAAAGTTTTAGGAATGGTGACTGCTGTTTGACAGATGCAGCACGCTCTGGACGCCCTGCTGAGTTTGATGATGACCTGCTGTTAGCCGCAGTTGAAGAAGACTGTTCAACAACTGTCGAAGAATTGGCCCAGAAACTCAATTCATCTCCGTCCACCATCCATCGACATTTGCAACAATTCGGGAAAGTGCCTAAGTTAGGAAAATGGGTGCCACATGAATTGTCGGTCGACAATCTGAGGAAGCGGGTAAACATTAGCACAGCTCTTCATTCCCGTGAACTCCAAGATCCGTTTTGCACCGTTTAGTGACTGATGATGAAAAATGGATACTGTACCAGAATGTTAAGCGCCGTCGACAGTGGGTTTGTGCCGGAGAACCAGCGACACCACAGCCAAAACCAAATCTTCACCCTCGGAAGGTATTGCTTAGTGTTTGGTGGGATAAAGGTGGTGTAATACATTTTGAAACCTTACCACACAACCAAACAATCACCGCTCAAGTCTACTGTCAACAACTGGATCGATTGAACACTGCACTAAAAGAAAAGAGACCCTCTTTGGTTAATCGGAAAGGAATCGTGTTCCACCACGACAACGCACGTCCTCATACCGCTCGGATCACTTCTGCAAAAATTGAGGAGCTTGGGTGGGAAAACTTCCACATCCTCCATATTCTCCAGACCTTGCGCCTTCAGATTATCATCTCTTCAGGAGTCTGCAAAACTATCTTGACGAGAAACAGTATACTTCTTTAGATGACTTGCACACCAGTCTTTTTACGTTTTTTGCCTTAAAACCAAACCGCCTGAATTTTATAAACATGGCATTGAAAAGCTTGTAGGACGTTGGCAGTGTCATTGATTCCGATGGAAAATATATACTAGATTAAAAAGTTTCAGTCGAGTTTTTTTTTGTCCTTCAAATTCCGATCTAAAAAACGACATTACTTATGGGATGACCTGATACAAGGGAAGCCTGTTGAGAGATTCTGGGGATTTTTTAACCCTATCAACCAGACAGCAGAAGCCTTATCAAGTGTGTTACTTAAAGAGCTCCAGACTTTAATTGGTGATTGTCCACACAAGCTCATTGCCCAAACAAACTTACGATGGTGCAGCTGCTCTAAGTGGAGTCAATAAAGGTGTGCAAACCAGAATAAAAGAAGTGTATAGCAATGCCCACTTTATCCACTCTTATGCACACCAACTGAACTTGATTTTGAAAAAGGCAACATCACAGAATACTAATGTTCGAGTATTTTTCAATAGCTTGTCAAGGATACCAGCATTTTTTTCTAAGTCTCCACAAAGAATGGCTGCATTGGAGAATGTTGCTGGCCATCGAATTCCAAGGCCATCTGCAACACGTTGGAATTTTAAGAGCAGAACAGTCAATGCTGTGCATTAAATGAAAGATGCACTAATTGAATGTTGCAGCACACTGGAAGCATCTAACTTAAGAGACACTGGATCTGCAGCAGCTGATATCAAAAGAATTGTGAATGATCCAAGTAATGCCTCATGTTGACATCATGTTCTCTCAGCTTCAATCTAGAAATATTGATGCAGCTAAGGCTAACGCCTCTTTAAAAGTTTTTAATTTCGCAGTTCAGAAGTTAAGAGATGAATGTGATGCCATAGTGTCGTCTCCTGAGCAGAATAGAAGAAAATTTAATAAAGATAGATCAGCTGCTGCAAAGGAGGTCTGTGACGTAATTTTGCTGCAGTGCAGAGAGAGATTCAGCTTTACTAATCATTTGGAAGAAAGCAAGTTACTTTTAGTGAATAATTTTCCAGTGTATGCCGAACATTTTCCTAGTAATGAACTTGCACAAGCAGTTGCAGCCTATCCTTTCCTTGAAAAAGACAAATTGAGAACAGAACTTACTGTACTGTACACAGAGAAGATTTGTGTAAATCAGAAAGTCTCATAGACTTGGAGATGATGAACGACAATCATCTATAGTCTTCATTTTCAGACACTGTCAAGTTGCTGAAAATTTTGATAACAACTCCAATGACAACGGCAGAAGCAGAAAGGTGCTTTTCAACTTTGAAGAGAATTAAAACTTTTTTTCGCAGTACCATGGTGAATGACAGACTGTCTGCTTTAGCAATGAAATCCATTGAAAATAAAATGATAACAGGAATGAAGGATTTTAATGAAAAAGTAATAAACCATTTTGCTACATCGAAGAGCCGACGCACCGATTTTATTTTCAAGTAATACTACCATCACCACCTCAGCCATCCCTACCGCCACCACTACCACTCCCACCATCCCTTCTACCACCACCACCACTACCATGCCCTGGAAATCCGTGGACATCAACTCATACCTGAGGTAGGTTAAATTTGTGTACCCTACTGTTGTGTGAAGCTTGCAGTCCCTCCATTTTATTTTATCACGAGCCGCCACTGTTCTCATCGCATTTGAGGGGGTCCAGCACCATTGAACGTTTGATGGCCCTCATTTATTCACGGCACTGGTCATCTGTTTCCATCCGTGCATCATACTCATGCTCCCATACGATCTTGTGAGTGAACTGGGAGCCTATAAGTTGATCGAGGTTACGGGTCCATGCGAGGCTGTCGGCGGGGTATCTTCCTTGGAGGTCCCCTGTGACGGCACACTCAGCGCGCGGGCAATCATGCCACCAGCAGCCGCTAAAGGAATACACAGTCTTCTCACCAGTGGTTGGATCCTCACTTAGGCCATCAACCCAAAAAACACGACCATTGACCTTAACGGGTACTTCACCCGTGTCGGGGGCATGTTTTATGTATACTCCTGTCTGTTGCTGTAGGTGTATGAGCCAGTAAATAGCCTTGTGCCCATAACTGCGTGGGTTGTTTCTGTGAATGACCGCTAAGGTGTCTTTAGGCATGAAGTTATTCTTGAACACTTTAAAACATAATGAGGCGATCGTGGTTGCGACTTGCAGCGGATCGCATTTGAAACGGGCTATTTACATCCTTCTAAAGGCCTGGAAGCATACCCTAACCACACGCACATCATTCACGCAATAGCGTTCACATTCATCACCTGTATTGTATGGACTAGCTTCATTAAAATTGTTGTAATACCGGTCAAAATCTTCACGCTCGTTATCAGTCACTATACGTGCATTCATTTCCTGCTCGGCCCTTCTCAATTCTTCAGGACCCATATTGCACTCAAACTCAAAATTACAATCTGAAGCCAGTTTACGAGCACGCTGCACAACCGTAGGCAGCCAAATTTTTTGTGTCCATGTATTTAACACAGTGAACATATGAGCTAAGACTATTGCTATAAAGCCGCAACCACGATCGACGTTTATATGCTTTCTGTGAATAGCCTGAGAATTGAAATTAAGAGTATAAGGTGTGGCACTATGACCCGCAACCCGGCATACTCTGTCACTATCTACCATGAAGTTGTCCATATTGAAGGCTGTACTACTTTGAGAGGCCTGCATTATACGGCCCAAGATATATTCTGTCTACAGCCACCAAACGTCTGAACGGTATTACTACCCAAAAATCATCTACGTCCCCGTCATCTGATCCGAACCTGAAGGACAACCTCGTCCGGACTTCACGTTCGTCACAGTTCTGAAGGGCAAACTTCACAATACGTTCAACTACGCGTCGCAGTCGAACACCGTTGCTATACAGGGATCCAGGGTCAACCCTGACCACGTACCGATTTCTAGTCTGGGCAGGGGTGGGGGTAGCGGTGGGCACCAACTCGATTGTTATACCATCCTCCACAGTATGAGAAGCTGCTGTGGAGGAAGTACCCAGAACTGAAGAGGAATAATGGGGCATATTTGAAGAAGGTACTATTGTGGGGGTTTTGTCGTAAGACGTAGAGGGTTAGGGCTCTATTACTGGGGGTCTAACAACCGGCGCAATCCTGACACGCTTTATACCTAACGTGGAGGGTTCTTCATCATGCTTCCGCTTTGAATTGTCGCGTGCTACAGGTGTCGCTGGTGATGGTTCGTCAGCGGGGTTGGAGTCTGTAGCTACATGGTCATCGGGGTCATCTGTGATATCGATGATGGGGGGGGGCCGTACATCGTCGCCATTCACGGTTCTGTGGAAGAAGAAAAACAAGAATATAAGGAGCAGCACTTAAATTTTGTTATATTTTGTAAATGACCCACTTAGGGGTGTGACGTGTTGGAGATGGAATCTGTAGAAAAATTCAGGTTCACAAGTCCCTCCACATGCATTATATCTGGCCCTACAGGGTGTGGTAAAACTGTGTTTATGCTTAAAATCATTACAGGTAAGAGGGAGATGTTCTCAAAATTTGTGCCTAAAGTAATATGGTGCTATTCGACGTATCAATCACTGTTCAACGAGTACCAAGATGATATTTTGTTCCACAAAGGCGTATATGACGTTAATTAGTTAAAGGGAAATGGGCATACAGTCATTGTAATTGACGATCTCATGTTGGAAATGAATAAAACGTTTGCCGAGACATCGATGCATTTACAGTGTTCTCCCACTATCGTAACATAAGCGTATTCTTCATCAATCAGAATCTACTTTTCAAAAATAGATACATGGGCCCTGTGTCGTTAAATACACAATATCTAGTCTTATTCGCACAACGTACAGATGTGTCACAAATTGGGGTATTAGCCAAGCAAATGTTCCCGGATCAGCGTAAGAAGTTTTTGGAGGTTTATAAAGAAGCCATAAGTCAGCGTTACGGATATTTGGTTTGTGACCTTCACCCGCGACACACGTTTAGGGTGCTTCTAAGAACGAATATATTCTCAAACGAGCCTGAAACGATGTATATTGTAGAATGACAAATAAGTTGAAGAAATATCGTGAATTAATAAAAATCTATCAACGATTGCCCCGGGCACTGCAATAGATGTTTGTTAAAAATATCAACTCCGACTTTTTAAAATGCATCTGTGAAATCTGTCTTAATGTTATAAAATGTAATGTGCCAATGAAACCCCATCAGAAGGCTCGCTTACGTCGTTACAAGAACATAATACGGGCGCTCGCGCGTAAAAGTCAAACTGTGGGGAAGAAAAAGCGAATTATTGTAGAAAGAGGGGGATCATTCCTCCCCATCTTATTTTCATGAAGATTAAGAAAGTGGTAGTGATTCAGCACGAGGTGTATGCTTCATTGCAAAGTTCAAAGATTCCAGACACGGTTCTAGAACCCCGTAAAAGTAGGCTTAAAAGAATGGAAAACGAGTTGTTAGCCCTATTAAACAATGGAAAGTCACCTGATGATAAAAGGATCTTGTACCAAGAGGCTCTGCAGAAATTTCTTCACGAGTACGAAGATTATAAGAATCCGACGAGCTCCTCGTGGTTATTAGGAACAGCGCGAGCAACGATAAGCATGGCGACATAGGACCTGGGCCCGACGTTAGAGATGACCAGCCAAAGAATAACGGAACACAACACATTGAGCATGTATTAAAAAGCAGTCTCCCACATTGAGGAATAGAGGCTTAAGTCTTTATAATCTATTGAGTGAGGACCCCATCATACAGTGGACCGATACAGGCGAGGTCATTGTTGAAGGAACAAGGGTACAGAGATCCAATATCGTCGACATTGTCCATGATCTGGTGAGAAAGTGGGACAGGCCCTCACCAACAGGATGGATGCATGTTAAAACAAGACTACAACAAATAAATGTCCCCAAAACATTGATAGGAAATATAAATAAGTTAAAAAACTTGGAGCAAGTCTCGCATGTGTTACAACTGAGTACGCCATCACCCCGAACAGTAGCATCTCTGAAGAGGAGAAAGAAGAGACCAAACGGCCAACCTTATCCACGTGTCTCTAAAATACGCAAATGGCTAACATATTAAGAAAACGCTATTATGACATCTCTAACCCCAGGGCTCCTGGCTATTTTTGTACGGATATGGGGAAAGAATTTATAGGCCGTGCTTTTCAGAACATGCTGACAGAGTTTAATATCAGTTACTACACTAGCAATTCTATACATAAGGTCTCTTTAGCTGAAAGAGTTCAACGTACCATAAAGGAACGCATGCATCGCTATTTTACCCATAAAAGCACATACAGATATATAAACATTCTGGGATCATTGGCCTCGTCATACAACCGTTCACAACACTGTACGATTGGCACAACACCTAACGAAGTTTTAGAAAGAGGTACGCGCCTAGAGGTGAGAAGAGATGGAACGCCACCACCACACTCTACACGTTTCAAAATCAATGATTATGTAAGGCTATCGCGTTCGGGAAATAAATTCGCGAAGGGATTTGAGCAAGGATGGACACGTGAGATTTTTAAAGTTAGTGCTATGAGACCTAAACGCGAGACAGTGATGCAGAAAGTGGCATTTAATTTAGGAAAAAATGTGTTTATAATTGAAAAAATTTTAGGTAGCAAAGGTTCAGGAAAGAGGAAAATGTACCTGGTGAAATGGCTAGGTTATCCAGAAAGCTTCAACACCTATATAAAAACTGCTGCAATAATGAAGCTTAAGTAGTATGCAACATGGCGCCTAACCATTTCTATGTCACACTCCCGTCCTCTTCTTCTTCTCTGTACATCCTAACAACACCCTGGCCAACTTTGTAACAAACTCCATGGGCCCATTGAGTTGGAACGTCATTCGTACGAAGTTGGTGTTTGTGAATTCCAGCTAGCCAACAAATTTTTAACTCTTGAAAATGAGAAAATCATATTTCTGATCCTTAGAAGAGCCGATGAGTGTGAAAAATTAGGCATAACCTTAGACAACACTATGCGATCAGTCCTGTTAGGTGAGGTACAGTACTATAGTACAAATGTAACACTAGGAATCGGTCATTATGACAGCCATGGACATTGTGACGGGGTTAAACAAGAGTCTTGAAAAGTCGTACCTGACAAACGATTTACTTTTTGAAGTCGTAAACATAGACACGCCTGCACGCACGTTGAAGTTAAAATCAACGCTTAGTAGAAATATTAAAGATAAAGAGCTGTTTACAATCGTTGCCGAGTGTCGATATGGTGCAGCCCTCCAAAGAGAGACCTTTCACGAGGCACAACATGACATGTCCAGCTTAATGTATCAGTTTAAATTGGAGAAATTGGGTGAAAGCTGCACATCCCCAGACATGTGCTATATTTACAGCAATATCGTAGAGCATCAATTTGTTGGGGACACCCAGGCGCGCCTGCTGCGCATTGTACACATTCCCAACCATAGAGGGAAGAGTTTGAGCATTACATATGACAAGCCTCATTATGGGAATGTTGCGACTAATCTATTAACTAATATCTCAATATATATAAGAACGATTGTGGGAAAAAATTTCCCTTCGGTGATGGGAGCTTAACAGTGAAACTACACTTTCGTCGCGTTCAGTTATAATGACCAGAAGGCCTTTCAGTCTATCGAGGGGTGAGATATCAGCGTGGAAGTGGGCTTGGCTCCATTTTTTCAACCATACTACGCACGGCTGTCCCATTGTTGAAGAGGGGTGCTAGATATCTCGGGAGGAAGGCGTTACAATCAGGTTTTAACGCGGTAGACGACATAATGGGTGGAACTAAACCTAATGAAGCTCTAAAAAAATATTTAAAACGTACACGGGACGAAATCATCAAAGATGCAGAGAGAAAAATGCGTGGTAGTGGAAAGAAGAAGAAGAGGGCTGTCCGGAAGAAGCGGTTACCAACAACACGTGCGCTAAACGTAAAAAGACACCAAAAAAGAAGTGTTCTAAGCGTATGAAGCCTATGGCTGATAATTTTTTTTAACTGATATAAGCTGAGGACACTACTCTCACGAATCATAGGCTGATTACTACTTGTCGAGAGAGGTGACACTATTTTTGACTCGTCATGGCGCGTTTCATCCATCCGTGTAGCTCACAATGCTGTAAATCGGAAATGTCCCTCTTTGATATGCCCCATACACAGGTTTCTACTGAGCATAGCGGATTTATTAAAATTGACCCATTAAACACAATTAGTTCACCGAGTGCCCCTATAGAATTCGTGATAGCCAGCTTAGGCCCATACTTTTTTCATCCAAGTTGCATGCACATGTACGCTAAACTGCGTATAACTCATTCAGATGGATCGGACTGTGATGATAATTACTCTGCATACACTGAAACAAACTTTAAAATACCCAATTAGCAGACTACAGACCAAGCTATACACGGTGCCCGCCGGGTTATAATAATAATGTTATAATGTTATAATGTTTCAGGCCAACAAAGACCCTAGGATCCACTCATGGCTGGTCTACCTAACTGTGTTCGTAATTGTGTATTGTGCATGTCCTCCGTGGTGGCGGAGGGGACCTACAATTGGACGTGGGTTCCGAACCACAAGAACATAAGAAATTTATGCAAAAACTGCCTGTACATTGGCAACGACTAATTTTTACAAAACTAAATAATTATCAATTTAAAACTAATTAAATATCGATCTAAAACTAAAGATAGAATCTCTGGATCCAGAGGATCAAGTCATAATAGACTACTATCCACAAATATGTTACACTCTATATCTATTTATAACCGACATGCAAATATATCAGATCCAAAGAATCCAGTCAATTTCATTACGGTATCCGTCAATACTAGTACCTTGACAACGAAATATAAGTCACGGTCCATATCGATTGCGGACCAAGTCAAAATTTACAACATATACATTACAATATATATACTAAGGAGGAAAAGTGTAAGTGTGGCTGTAAAAACTGTACAGTAATGTAGAAATGTGTGTGCACCCATTTTGGGTCTCCCATTTCAAGGTGTTTATGGGGCAAGTGAAGATCATGAGTTTTTCAATACCTCACAGTACTATGGGGGGCACCGCTCGGCAGAGGAATCTCTTTAAATGGGGTGTGTAAGGACTGAGAGTATCCCCTAACCCAAGATGCTGCCTCCCTATACTGGGATCTATCACCACAAAGCCTTAATTTTACTACCTTAAACTATACCGAGTCTATCAACATATGCGTCTAATCGATTTTTAAACATGTTTATAGACGTGTTACTAATTGCTTCTACCGGCAAACTATTCCAGCTATTTACTATTCTATGCGTAAAAATGTTTTTGGCAACTGCTGCCTCGAACCTTCTACTTGTCAACTTACACCCGTTATTTCTTGTCCTATTATATTGAGATATTTCGAAAAAGCTATCTCTATCTACGTTATCGAACCCATTCATAATTTTGAAAACCTGGATTAGATCACCCCTTAGCCTCCTAGTCTCGAGTGCAGTCAATTTTAACTCCTTAAGCCTATCCTCGTACGACTTTGACCTAAGCGACGGAAACATCTTAGTTGCTCGTCTTTGAACTCTTTCGATTTTGTTTATATCTTTGCACATATGCGGATTCCAAAATTGGACCGCGTACTCCAAATGGGGTCTAACTAATGATTTATAAAGAGGAACTATAATATCGCGCGATTTGTACTCAAAATTCCTAGCTATAAAACCTAACACTTTGTTCGCCTTATTGACCGCTGCTGTACTTTGTTTCGCTATTTTTAAATCACCAGTACTATAACTCCTAAATGTTTTTCCTGCTCTACGCTTGTTAAATCTTTCCCTGACATATTATACGCAAAATTACCGTTACGCGAACCTATATTCAAAATTTTGCACTTATCAACATTAAATCTCATTTGCCATGTGACTGACCAATGTACGATTTTATTCAGATCTTCCTGGATTTTACCTCTATCTTCGTCATTAATCGCCCTACCACCCAGCTTCGTTTCATCCGCAAATTTTGAAACTGTACTGACTAGGCCGACATCTAAATCGTTAATATATATAAGAAAAAGCAAGGGGCCCAATACAGAACCCTGAGGAACGCCACTCGCTATATTAGCCCAACACGACTCCGCTCCATGAACGACCACTCTCTGTTTCCTACCTCGCAACCACTCCTCTATCCAATTTATTACTACACCCCCGATTCCATGAGCCTTAGTTTTTTCAATGAGTCTTTTGTGCGGCACGGTGTCAAACGCTTTTTGAAAATCTAAATACACTACTTCAACCTCCCGATGTCTATCCTAAACGACAACCACGCTTTGGAAAAATTCTAAAAGATTAGTTAAGCAAGATTTGTTTCGCCTAAAACCGTGCTGCGTATTCTAATTAGTTTATGCACTTTTAAGTGTTCGACTATACGAACCCTAATTATTGATTCCAGTAGCTTACCTACAACAGACGTTAAACTGATTGGCCTATAATTTCCCGCCGCACCTTTATCGCCTTTCTTAAAGATAGGTGTTACGTTTGCTAACTTGAAATTATCTGGTACCGACTCTTCAGAAATAGACGTATTAAAAATATTTGTCAGCGGCAAAACAATGTATATTTTAATTCTTTTAGTTGTATGGGATATATGGAATCCGGACCCGGTGATTTACGCGTTTTCATTTTATCAATATAGCGCATTACCTCCCCTTCACTAACCACGATATTATCCAAAATATTACCATTATCAAAAGGTATTATGTCTATGACCGTAGGGATATTCGTTACATCTTCTATAGTAAAAACTGACGTAAAATATTTTTTTAGCAAGGTAGCCATTTCCTTGTTTTCAGAAACTAGATCTCCGTTTACATTTTTCAAAGGCCCCAAGACACTTTTTACTGGATTTCTATTATTGACTTATTGAAAGAATCGCTTGGGGTTTTCTTTACCGTCACGAGCTATGGAGATTTCAAATTCGCGCTTGGACTTTTTTATTACACTTTTCGCTTCACGCCTTAGAGATATGTAGTTGTTTCGTAACGACAAATTGTCTTTATCGCATTTATGTAGCCTATAAGCCCTATCTCTACTCTTTATAATATCTCCTACTCTAGAAGTAAACCACAAGGGCTTGTTGTTTACTTTCGCACGCTTAATTTTGTACGGTACACATTCCTCATTTATAGTCCTAAATACCGTTTCGAACGATTCCCACATTAGTTTTGCGTTGGAGTTCCCCATTACGCTTTCCCAATTGACGTGTGACAATTTATTTCGAAATTTACTAAAGTCTGCGTGCTGGAAGTTAGGAATTTTAGTCGAGTTAGTTGGTTTCGAGTGACTTACTGAGAGGACAAACTCTACCATATTGTGATCGCTATTGCTTAACGGTTCTATTACTTGAAGATCAGTAATTAGCCTATCATCCGTGGTTATTACTAAATCTAAAATACTGTCCAACCTAGGTTCCCCAACCTTTTGAATAAGAAAGCTATCCTCGTAAAAATTAACTAAACGATTACCTTCCGCGTCTCCCTGCAGTGTATCGTAATTCACGTTAGCGCAATTAAAGTCACCCATAACTAAAGCCTGCTCACTACCGATTATTCTCTTTAGTTCACGATATAACGCTTCGTCCGTATCAGCTCTGTTTTTAATTAAGGGGGGTGGGGGGGCCCCACCTATATATAACCGAAACAAGAAGTTTGAAATCGTCAATTTAAGTTCTGCTGTAGTCGAATCTATTGGTTCTGGAATTGTGTGCTTTACTTCTATAACGTTCGCAATATTATTTTTGATATACAACATAACACCGCCTCCTCGCCTACCTATTCTGTTTTTAACAAAAAGTCTATAACCTTTAATATGATACTCCCCTACAAAGTCACGTGTTTTAGTGCTAAGCCACGATTCACTTATCGCAATTACATCATAGTCTTTACAAGCAATTAAAGAAAAAAATTCGTTTATTTTATTTCGTAGGCTACGAGCATTTAAGGATAGAACCTTCAAATTGTTTGTAACTGCACACCTTCGCGAGCGCAGGGGAAATTTGTGGAATTTACGCTGGGACCGTTCGAGTTACGGCAGCCTGAAAAGAAGAAACAGGGTTGGCCTCGAAGCAGCTAGAAAACGTTGCCTTCGGAGTTCTACCTAAAAGGACATTAATTCGAATGCAGGATTACGCTTCGACGAATGGAAAATATAAAAAGAGCGCCTTTAAATTCGAGAATTTCGGCCTTAAAAATATAACTACGTAAATGGCGTTGCATTGGGTGGGACTATGATTACATACTACTCATCAGACGCGATGTTCCCGCTCTGCGCGAGAGCTTATAGTAATGTATCCCATATTGCCGGTGGCTGTGACGAGCTTGGGTTTGGCGTAACGCAGAAAGAATTTGTCGAACAATTTAACCTTTACTCATTTGATATTACCCCCGACTTATGTGCTAGTGTAAATACACACTTAAGTCCACAACAAAGTGGGACCATCTCAGTCAGATTGGAATTCGCCAACCCTATAGACGCGCCTATTAGTGTACTAGTGTACCTCGAATCACAAGCTCTAATAGAAATTGACCGCTTCCGGAACGTTGTCACAGACTTTTAAAATGGACGCGAATACACTCCAGAGAGTAATGAAAAGCGATCGAATCACACGCTCCAAATTTATTGGTGTGTTTGCAAAGAATGAAACATTGAAATTACCAACTACGAGAGATTGGTATAGCCTTAGCCTGAACACAGATGTTGTTGGTAGTATGGGAATACATTGGTTTGCAATCTTTTTTAAAAATAGGGAAAAAATTTACTGTTTTGATTCACTCGGCACTCAGCCCTGGAGTGACCCTGTGGTTGTACAATTTATCGAACAGATACATGTCCCTGAAATTTTCTGGAATCATTACCGTTTCCAAGGATATTTTAGTAATACTTGTGGCATGTATTGCTTTCATTTCTCCTGCACATGTCTTGTGGGAAGGGATTTATAAATTTTTTAAATTATTCGATTTGTGCGACACTGAGATGAATGATGAAATGGTATGCAGACATAAAAAACAAAGGTTCCCATTTGTACGCACTCGTATTGTGTAAAGTTTTACGTGTGTGTATATATATAAAATTATAACTGTAAAATGTCTCCATTAATGTTAGTCTTATTTAACGGACGCTAGTTCTGTAAGCCGAATTGTACTAAAACATGCTTTCTACCATTTAATAAATTGAATGAAAATACATTGTTTTGTTCTTAACCACAAAAAAAACTTACATTTGTTCCTCGATGACCTGGCATTCGTTGGACCGGATATGATCCAATACCTCGACCTCAGTATTCAGGTCACTTGGTTGGCTGTGCGGTAAAGTCTCCAAATCGCCGTCATAACACGACCAAGTTCCGCATCGGTCCTTTAAGGAGAAATCAACATGATTAGTCCATACTGAATCTTTTCACAGAATGGACAATAATTTAAAAAACAAGTTGAAACTAGCTTAAATCAGTTCAAATCGGATTTGCCTCTTTGCTTGGGTTGCTTTATACACACTCTGTTTATATTACCGTATATATTAACCGTTAATCACAAAGACACGTCCCCTTAGATTCAATACAATTGTCTGGAGTTAACTAGAATAACATAAGAAAAATAATACGCAAGAAAATGATAAAACGAATTAGTAATCCGAAAAACGGGTGATAAATAGAGAGCGAATGTTATGATGTTATCTACGACATAAATTAACGCGGTACAGATCGTAACTGTCAAATTTTAAAACTAAACGTTCCGACCATAATTAATAAATATACGCCCATATAAAGAAAAGATCATCTACATTTCATAATTTTTTCAATGTAGAAAAACTTTGGTCAAGAAAAATTCAAAATAAAAGGATAAAATGAGATTACTAAATAAATTATAAACGAGAAAGAGTCCACCATTAAGATCTTGCGAAGTAACTTTTAACGTCCACTAAATTTGTGTATTATAAGAAATCTTAAAAGATATCACACTCTACCGAGTACGGATACAAGTTTCGGATTATTAAATTAGGACAGATTAGGTTCAGTTGTGTTAGATTAGGTTATATTATGCCAGGTTAGATTAAACTGGGTTAGGTTAGGTTATATTATGCCCGGTTAGGTTATATTACGCCCGGTTAGGGACGCCCATATAAAGAGAAGAGCACCTACATTTCATAATTTTCTCGATGTAGAAAAACTTTGGTCAAGGTCAAGAAAACTCAAAATAAAAGGATAAAATTAGATTACTAAATAAATTATAAACGAGTAAGAGTCCACCATTAAGATCTTGCGAAGTAACTTTTAAGGTCCACTAAATTTGCATATTATAAGAAATCTTAAAAGATATCACACCTCTACCGAGTACGGATACAAGTTTCGGATTATTAAATTAGGTCAGGTTAGGTTCAGTTGTGTTAGATTAGGTTATATTATGCCAGGTTAGGTTAAACTGGGATACTCAGGGAGTGGGCATCCATGCCACCAGCAACCGTTAAAGGAGTACACAGTCTTCTCACCAGTGGTTGGATCCTCACTTAGACCATCAACCCAAAAAACACGCGAGTGGAAATAAGGGCCATCAAACGTTCAATGGTGTTGGACCCCTCAAAAGCTGTGACAGCTTGTTTGGAGGGCGTACAAACCCATTCAAGCTATACCTTCCGCCTACGGAGGGCGTGAAACTCCATTACTACGACTTCTGTTCTTTATATCCCTACTTGATGGAGAACAGTCCATACCCCGTACGTGCACCTGAAAAACTAGTGGGCCCCGCCGTTCCAACCATCGAGGAGTTCTCAGCTACCTTGAGCGAGCGCTACTTTGGACTCCCTTTCGTAGACGTGCTCCCCCCTCGCGATTTATGGATGCCGATCATACCCGTCGTTATAGATCACAAGCTCATGTTTCCCCTGTGCGTGAAGTGCGCAGAGGAGAACAATGGGGATTGTAATCATACAACCAATCAGCGTAAGATCAGAGGTGTATATACAAGCCCTAAGCTGGACCTAGCCGTTTGCCATGGATACAGAATATTGAAGATACATGAGATGTGGAGGTTTCAGAAGTTACGCAACCTTTTCACGCCATATATAAACGCTTTTTTGAAGGATAAGGTAGAAGCATTGGCGTATCCGCGAGGAGTTGATACCGAAGATGAAAAAACGGCTTATATTCAGCGTTACCGTACCCATGAAGGTATACAGCTTGACCGCTCCCAAATTGCTAAGAATCCTGGCAAGCGCTTTAGTGTAAAGTTGTGTCTAAATAGGCTTTGGGGAAAATTTGCGCAGAATACTGGCAAAGGGAACGTTCATTTGACATAAAGTTATAGTGAAGTCTGGGATTATGCCAACGCTCTCGATAAAGAGGTTATGAAGATCGTGAATGTAGGTAATACTTACATAATAAAGTACAACATCACCGAACTGGCCACAGATACCTCATGGGTTACAAACATACCTGTAGCCAGCTTCACAACGGCCTACGCCAGCATCAAGCTTTGGGGGACTACTGCACTTTCTTGGGCGGAGGGTGCTGTACGCTGACACAGTTAGCGTAATATTCACAACGAGGGAGGGTGAATACATGCCTGCTATTAGGGAATTCCTCGGAGAGTTAACTGACCAGATCGAGGATGAGTATGGCGATGGTGTATACGCTGACTCATTTGTATCAACAGGGCCAAAAACCTATGGGATACAGGTGAGGGTGAGGAAGAATATGAAATATATCATGAAGGCTAAGGGTGTCACGCTTAACCATGCGAACCGACGAGTCGTTAACTTTGACTCGTTGAAGGAGCTAGTGTGCTTGGAAGATGAATGCAACCATCCACCCCAACTGAATGTGGGGCCCCACAATTTTCGGGCGCAGAAACTGGAGTGTGTGAAGGAAGTTAGGGGCACGAAGGTATACCGTAACACCTGTAGGAAACGTTGCCAGGTGCCTGGTACCTATGATACCGTACCCTTTGGATACCTTAATCTTTGATTGTTATATATATACAGTATATACAGGGTGGGCGGAAAGTAGCTCCCTATTTTGGATTGGTAAAAAAATACGTATATTATCCATTTATTTCAGAAAAAATAATATGAAAAGGTAGGCATACTTGGTAGGTTTTCTGTAAAATTCAATGTGGGCTCCAACTCTTTCCACCAGCTTCTGGAGCCGCCCAGGAATGGCGTCCACTGACTTTAGCAGGAACTCCGGCGGGATGGAGGACATGACTTCCCGAATTCGGTCCTCCAGTTCTTCCAATGTCCTCGGTTTGGTGCGGTAGACTTCTTCCTTTACCCACCCCCACTACTGGGCAGGAGAGGATCCCATGGTTACCGCTGAAAAACGGCAGAATCGGTTCAGTGTAACGGTGTGATGTGGTATGACCTCAGATCAGGTTGTGGGCCCGTTCCTTCTGCGCAACACCATGAATGCTGAGCGGTACCTTGCTATGTTGCGAAACGAGGTCTGGCCGGTTGTCAGCACATGGAGAACATCGACGATCTGATATTTATGCAAGATGGCGCCCCTCCGCACTTCGCTCTTGTTGTCCGTGAGTGGCTGGATGCCCACTTCCCTGGGCGTTGGATGGGTCGTCGTGGTCCACATCAATGGCCAGCCAGGAGCCCCGACTTGACACCGTGCGACTTCTTTCTTTGGGGGTGGGTAAAGGAAGAAGTCTACTGCACCAAACCGAGGACATTGGAAGAACTGGAGGACCGAATTCGGGAAGTCATGTCCTCCATCCCGCCGGAGTTCCTGCTAAAGTCAGTGGACGCCATTCCTGGGCGGCTCCAGAAGCTGGTGGAAAGAGTTGGAGCCCACATTGAATTTTAGAGAAAACCTACCATGTATGCCTACCTTTTCATATTATTTCTTCTGAAATAAATGGATAATATACGTATTTTTTTACCAATCCAAAATAGGGAGCTACTTTCCGCCCACCCTGTACATATATATATATATATATATATATATATATATATATATATGTGTGTGTGTGTGTGTGTATTGTTAACGATATGTTTATTTATTACGTATATTTGTTTCAATTAGGGTTTCATTTTCTCCTTTGCGTGCGTGTGTGTGTGTGTGTACAATCCTAAGCTCCGCCCACTGTAAGATCGGTCACGTGACTCCTGCCACTCCTGAGCATATCTCTATCCCTGCGTGCTCAGTTGGCCGCTGCAAACCCTGGAGTTCAGACGCGTATTTTCTCACGTAGACGAAAAATAGTGATGGCTACTTTTGATATTGCGTGTTCGACGTTTATGAAGTAGTATTCGGTAAAGTCGGAAGATGTGGTGAATACTGAAAGACTGCCTACTCCCTCTTCCTTTGAGACTTTTAAGGATACATTAAATCGCGCGAGGGAACAAGATGTTCAAATAATCTATAGATATTCTGGTGAGAGTATTGTTGGATTTCGCGGCAAAAAAACGATTTAATGGACTACGTTTATGGCTAAACTGTATAAAAGCGTACATATACCGTGACGTGAAAGAAACAACGCGTGCAGAAGAAAAGCAACGGATATGGATAACACTGTCCAACAAAAAAACATTTTTTGCTGCTGACTTAATTCTAAGACCTGTTTCTGGATAATATTGATGTGCTGATTTCAAAAATCACCTTAGATTTTGTCCATCACATCAGGTTTTCGTGCAATGCAATATACCTATTTTGGGTGATCCATGAAGGGCGCTTATCAAAATTGATGATATTTGAGACCTGTTAACAGCTGTTTTGCTGTTAAAATTTTATCTGTGGAATACGCAAATCTGTGCATTAAATCTAAAGGTCATGTACAACATATTAAAATCTTGGGTATCTGTGATTTCTCCAGGTGTGAGCGTGACGTCATGATCTGAGAGAGATTTCCCATTGGCGGAGTGAGAGCAGCCGGTTCCGATAGTGACGTTACTTGTAAACTTTCAGCAGTTGGGTTGCAACATGAGCATTAAAGTTCACTATCTCAACAGTCATCTGGATAAATTTCCAGAAAATCTTGGTGATGTTAGTGAAGAGCAAGGTGAAAGGTTCCACCAAGATATCAAAGTGATGGAAGAACGATACCAAGGAAGATGGGATACCCATATGATGGCTGACTACTGCTGAGCCTGCAAAGAGATTGTCTTGACATCTCTCATTCTTTGAAGTCCTATAAGAGAAAATTTATCAGCACTGAAAAGTAAGAAAACAAGAAAAAGACAATGTTAAGAAAACTGGTTCCGTGCTTGCTTTAATATGGGTTCATTTTTTGCTTATTTAAACACTTTTAATCACTTTATGTGTCAATATTACCATTGTATATTAAAGTTCACTCCCTGCACAATTGTTTACTTTTCCATGCTGATTCTGAGTATGTAAAAACTTAGTTTTTGAAAAGAAAAAAAATTGGGCATAACCCTGCCAAAATGCGATATCTCCAAAATATCCGTATTTGATTGCTCGAAAACCTGACGTGATAGGCAAAAACTAAGGTGATTTTTTTAAATCAGCACACCAAAGTTACCTAAAAACAGGTGTTAGAATTAAATCAGCAAAATTGGTGTTGGGCAGTGCAATGTGTCTTCTTGATGAGTGATGTGATAGGCGGTAATATGTCATGCTGCATCATACCGAGTACGCGTACCCTGCTGCTGAGAATGTAAATCTGCTCATCATGGACAAGCTGAAGTACTTTTACCACTACATTCATATATATCATGATGAGGTTTGCAGTGAGTTTGTGGCTAAAGGCCTGTGTAAGTTTTTGATAGAGTTTAGAGACGAGTATCGATTGTTAAACAAAAAGGATAAATACGGTAACATTTTTCTCAAATAGTGCACCGGTTTGTGAATAAAATGTGTTTAGTTCGTGAAATTCCCCCTAAGCGAAAATGTCTGGTGCGTGTTCTGGGGAGTGGGAGCAATAAAACATTAAAACCGATATTGCTTCATGTATCGGAAAATTTCTCAAAACACCTACCCAGTATAATGGGATACAAGTATTCACGTCGGAACAGCGCCGTACACGTTTCATCAGCTTATGGTGTGACTCGCTCCTCCCGTCGAACCGATCCGTCCAGCCGTGGCTCATAGTCATCTCAGAGCTTGAACCGACTGGACGTGCACTCCTCGAATACGATGGAACTTCCTTTGAGAAGCATTCTCAATGCCGCGTACGATGTGTCCGTGACGAAGTCATTGCGCGTGTTCAGGCGTGAAACTGGTACCATTAACTATGTACTTGAAACGATTTGCAGGTAAGCAAACTCTGGTAAACGTAATGTTATTTATTTAAGTGTTGAGGAGATGAATAGAGTCTTCATGATAGTTGAGAAGTGGGGTGAGGACCATTATAAAATACCTGCAGGTGTAGGTACAAGAAGAAAACAGATTAGTGATGCCCCCTCATACAGTATGCCGTTGTTTTTACGTTGTGCATAAAAAACGATCAGCCATGCATTGATATACGACTGATGTGGAAGAATGCATCTGATAATAACGCTCTTGTCCCCACGCGAAACCGATTCATCCTCGACAGAATGTTTGAAATCGTCGGATTCAGCAAGCTGAAGCCTATATTAGACGCGCGTGTTACGGATATGATTTATTTTGACACGGTTATTGAATACGCATACTAGTGGTGGACCGCATATCCGCATCCGCATCATTTTTAACATCCACATCCGCACTGCGGATGTTATGCGGATATTACCTCTAATAAAGTATGCAATTTACAATTAAATTAGCCTATAAAGTAGCTTATAAGGCCCAGTCATGCACATTTCATGTAAAGTATTAAATATTAATGAACAAACAAATATATAAACCTCAAAATATAAATACCATTAAATCAACAAACACTGCCTGAGCCGCTGTGCGTACTCCACTGGTTTTTTTTCACAGCCACTTCTGTGGCTGAAACTCTTGAGAAAGTTATTATTTTTATCATAATGAAAACATTAATATTAATTTTAATTCTTATGCAATGCCTGAAATAATAGTAATATCACGAAATTTGAAAAATTATGTTATATATTCATAATTCTATATTATATTGATAGATTAACTAAATATCCGCATCCGCATCCGCAGATATTGAAATTAAAAATCCACATCCGCAGATGTTGAAAAACTGACATCCGGTCCACCACTAACGTATGCACCCCTCTGCTTGACGGATTTATCGAATGTAGGAATGAACAAGGCGAGAATGGTCTAGAGCTGGATGCTTATTTAAAAGGTTTAGACTCTTCAAAATATCATGAACTTTGGTACAGAGGTCTTGAGCGGTACAGGGCAGAACTCACCTACACTGTTCACCCTGAAGAATTGTACCTGTATATAATGAGCAGCTGCCGTTACGACTTGAAAGATTATTTTAATTGCCGCTATGCAGTGTGAAGGAGAGTTCACGATTGAAAAGCTCGGGTCGGTAAGAAAAAACCCTCGATTGGAAAGGAGTGTTTATAAACTTGTATTTAATAATGATGTGGTGGCTAACGACCAAAGCTGGGCACTTGCGTTTTTTTTTGCGGTACTGCGGTACTGCGGTACTACCGCACTACCAAACCGGTACCGCATAACGCAGTACCGCAAAGGATCGCTGAAAGTACAGGCTGTACTTTCAGCGATCCTTTGCGGTACTGCCTTATGCGGTACCGGTTTGGTAGTGCGGTAGTACCGCAGTACCGCAGTACCGCAAAAAAAAACGCAAGTGCCCAGCTTTGCTAACGACACCCTCTTTGTGCGTGCTTTTGATTGTATTCTATCCGTATTTAAATATAACTTGCCAACCGAATGGAAAGTGGGAAAAAAAGAGTATTGAACGGTATGAAGGCCATTTATATCGAGTATAGGAGCCTGCACGCCTTGAGTGGTGAACTAATGCTAAATCGTATTCGATTACGTGCGAGTTTAGTGTTTTAGTTAGGCGCAGAAGAACATAAAGTATTTTGATGTATATTTATTTTCAATATATTTAATTATTTAATATAATTGTGTGTATATATATATTTTTTCCTGTACTAATATGTTGATGATTATACTCCATTGTTTTGTATATTATTTTATTTTCAATATATTTAATTATTTAATATAATTGTGTGTATATATATATTTTTTCCTGTACTAATATGTTGATGATTATACTCCATTGTTTTGTATATTATTTTATTTTGAATATATTTAATTATTTAATATAATTGTGTATATACACTACTGTGCAAAAGTCAGAGCCCACTGTCGATCTGATAACTATTAGATAACAGTGGTATGCATCAATTTTGCTGTCAAGGGTTTTGTAAGTGGTTCTTATAGAGTTTTTCCTGCTGATTTCGAATCTGCAATCCGTTTTTCTCAATCAGCTCAGGTTATCCGGCTATGGCCTCATAAGTAAAATAGAATTTTTCGTGATTTTGTCAAAGCGGAATTGGAACAGTAACATCTATCATCACTTGTTTCACTTGTATAATATCTTTTTTTACTTTTCAGGCATATAGATAAAATATTTCATAATGAATAGAGCGTGTAAAAATGATCCCAATAGATTCTGCTACATATGTGGGACGGTTACCATGCCAAATAACCAGTCCCAAATCACTAAATTTGTGAAGACAATGTATAGAGCATACTTTGGAATTAAGCTAGGGGACCAGGACAAAAATTTCGCCCCTCATATGTGCTGCAAGACGTGCATTGAAAATCTGAGAAGATGGAGCAAAGGCAGAGCGAATCTTTGCCTTTTGGAATTCCCATGATTTGGAGAGAAGGAAAGGATCACGTGACAGATTGCTATTTCTGCATGACAAACCTCCAAGGTGGGCTTATAAATTTATTTTTCTTAAATATTTTGAAATCCTCGTATGAAACTTGACATAATATACACCATAATGTAATATTCACCATATAAATAATAAAGAATAAACACATTGTTGTATACCCTGACATTCCTTCTGCTATGAGACCTGTACCCCATGGTCCTGGAATTCCAATACCCGACCCACCTCAAACCCTGGACTTCGATGATTCTGATGATGAATCAATGACCAATGCCAATGACCAGTACCAGTCGTATATACCTCAAAATACCGCTTCAAATGAGCCGATGCCTCTCAACCAGGCCAAACTTAATGATCTTACCAGGGATTTAGGACTTACCAAATTAGCTGCCGAGATCTTGGGCTTACGACTTCGAGAGGACAACTTGCTGGCTCCGGGAACAACATTCTCCTGGTATAGGAAACGAGAGGAAGAATTCCGCAAGTTTTTTGCAGTGCACGAAAATACCTCTTCCTTAGTGTACTGCTGCAATGTTGAGGGGCTAATCGAATCCTTGGGCCTGCCATATAACACATCAGAATGGAGGCTATTTATAGACTCGTCTAAACGAAGTTTGAAAGCAGTACTTCTCAACATTGGGAATAGGGTTGCATCAGTCCCTGTAGCACATTCCATACAACTTACAGAGAGCTACGATAACATGAAAATTTTACTGGATGCTCTCGTATACGATCAACATAACTGGAGGATCTGTGGAGATTTGAAGGTAATACTAATATCATAAGTAAACTATTGCTATTGACTATGTTGTTTTTCCAAAGGTTATTTGAGAGCGTATAAGAACACTTAACTTCCCCACAGAAGTGATACAGTCCAATGCATAGATTTTTTTATCTGATAGAACAAATTCTCTAAATTCTTTAAATATTTTCATTTTTTTCAGATTGTGACATTTGTATTGGGAATGCAAGGGGGATACACGAAATACCTATGTTTCCTCTGCAAATGGGATAGCCGAGCGGATGAGAAGCACTATGCACAGCGTGAATGGGCATCCAGAGAGAATTTTGAACCTGGGTCGCATAATGTCGTTTCAGTGCCCCTTGTACCACCAACAAAAATTTTGCTCCCACCACTTCATATTAAGCTGGGCTTGATGAAAAATTTCATCAAATCAATGAATAAGGAGGGTTTAGCATTCCATATCTCGAGAGTAAATTTCCTCATATATCTGATGCTAAACTAAATGCTGGGGTTTTTGATGGTCCTCAAATTCGAACTTTGATCAAGGATACTCAGTTCGAAAACGCAATGACTCCAACTGAGAAGAATGCCTGGCAGGCATTCAAATCAGTTGTCACTGATTTTCTTGGCAAGCGTAGAAGTCCAGAATACGAGTCCGTTGTCGAAAACTTGATGGAAGCTTTCAAAGCTCATGGGTCGCGCATGTCCATAAAAATGCACTTTTTGTGGTCCCACTTGGACTATTTTCCTGAAAATTGCGGGGATTATAGTGAGGAACAGGGTGAACGATTTCACCAAGATATCAAAATAATGGAAGAGAGGTACCAGGGAAACTGAAATATAATATGCTGGGGACTATTGCTGGTGTTTGAAGCGAGACGTGCCCGAAGAAAAACACAGACGGAAAGCCAAAAAAACTTCATTCCTTCCTCAATAAACTTTTTTCCATATTCATTGTATGAATAAAAGTATTTATTCACACAATGTTTTCATTTTTCACGAGTGTTCTTATAATATTACTCGTATCTACAGTGTTTAAGCTAAAAAAAATCAATAAATTTGGGGATAAAATTGGACTTATAATAAATGGCCAATAGAGAAAAAACCTTACCTGATTGAGGAAAACCAATGTCATTTTCGAATTCAGCATGGTCGAATTATATAATATGAGTTGAAAAAACCCTCACAGCAGACAAAAAAATTCATATGCATACCAGTGTAATCTGTTGCATGAAAATTGGTTTTGATACTAAAATACATATTAACTAGAACCTCTGGTTAATATTAAAGTATAACTAAGTTATTACTTAAGTGTATAAAGTTGTATAAGCTGGATGACCCTTTAGTCTGCATAAATTGGACTTGAGGGTTGATTCATTATATTACTTATAACGCATGTGTTTAAAGATCTAGCGAACTATTACTGATAGATCTGCAGTAAATGCTCCTAAGCTATTGTTATATCAATATTTACAATTAAAAGTATTGACATATTCACTTAAATTCTGCAAAACAAATTTATCCAAAACGTTTCTCATTATAATCCTAATTCATGCTGTTTTTTTTCTTTCTTTCACAGGCTTAAGAAATGACAAAAACTACAATTTCTGATGAGATTAGATATAAAATAATACATTTGCATGGTGAGGGACTGAGTCAAAGAAAAATAAGTGAATCTACAGGCGTTTCCAAAACTGGTGTACAAAAAATCTTGGCTCATCACAGATCAAATGGGACCCAGCTGATCGCCCTAGATCAAGGAGGCCCTCTAAGCTTTCTCCATCCGATCTACAATATCTAAAGATTACTTCCCTTCGAGACAGACGCAAACCCAGCACTTCACTTGCAGCAGATCTCGAAAAAACAATAGGTGTCTCAGTTCATCCCTTTACTGTATGAAGGAAACTTAATAGTTTAAACACTATCTTTAAACACATGCGTTATAAGTAATATAATGACTCAACCCTCAAGTCCAATTTATACAGACTAAAGGGTCATCCAGTTTATACAACTTTATACACTTAAGTAATAACTTAGTTATACATTAATATGAACTGAGGTTCTAGTTAATATGTATTTTAGTATCAAAACCAATTTTCATACAACAGATTATCTAATAGTTATCAGATCGACAGTGGTCTCTGACTTTTGCACAGTACTGTATATATTTTTTTCCTGTACTAATATGTTGATGATTATACTCCGTCGTTTTGTATATTATTATTTTTTAGATTATATATATATATATGCCTTCATTCGTATTTCTTATGCTAGTATTATTTTTTATTTTATTTTTTTATCATATATATTCCATCGTTTGTATAGGATTGTATATTTATTTTCTATATATTTCGTGAAATTTATTCCAATAATTTGTCTAAATAAACAGAATGATGTAATGGTGTTTTATTTGATTCTTTTGGGTGTATAGATAAACGATATTATTATTTAATTATATGTATATCAAATGCCTGCATTCTAAACCGACTGACGGATTTCTAAGCCAATTGTCAAAAATATCTGAATAGCGCAATCTGGCAGCTGAAAAGCTAATTAATATATACACTATATACATATATACATATACATATACTATATACATATACATATATACATATATATACTATACATCTATACTATACATATACTATACATATATACTATACATATATACATATAAACACATATGCTATATACATATATACAACTGGCGGATTAAGCCAAATGGCGAGTTAAGCCAACTGGCGGGCTAAGCCAACTGTAAAGAATGTATGCTTTAATTAAATAAATAGCACAATCTGGCAACTGAACCCTAATAATGTACACCTGAACAATCCATTTACGCCTTCTAAGAAGCCTTCTAAGCCAACTGGCGGATTAAGCCAATTGGCTGATTAGGATCTTATAAGACAGCGGGCGCTCGAATGAACTCTCATTATGCGTCTGACAGGAGCCAGGCGAACACCCCTCTTTCCTTCTTAGGTTAGGGCTTAGGTTAGGTTTCCCTTTGGGGGATGAGGCCGTCCCACTTTCTCCCCCAAAGACCCTCCTCCTTTTTCTCCCTCTCTCAGGTTAGGTAGACCCCTTTGGAGGTGAAGCCGTCCTACCTTCTCCCACAAAGACCCTCCTTTCTCTCCCTCTCTTAGGTTAGGTATACCCCTTTGGGGGGGGAGGCCTTCCAATCTTCTCCCCCAAAGAGGTCATGTGGACTCCCCCAGCAAGCTGGGGAGTTCCCTTCGTTGCAGCTTGGCGGATAATCCCTCACCCCTTGTTGCATAACCTCTTGCAACATTCCCCCTTCCCCTTTGCAACATTGCAACATTTGCAATTGCATTGCACTCTAACATTTTGCGGTCATACTACTAAGATTATCCGAATTAATTATTAGCTACTACACTCTTTTAACAATTAGTAAAAAAAATTCAACTTAACCTAACCTAATAAATGCAAAAAACTTCACTTTTTTCTACGTGAAGGTCAAAATATGAAAATAAAAACCCACTCTAATATACAGAGTTTATTTCCACGACAGTTTCGACGCCCACTGGCATCCTCCTCGGGTGGATACAGAAACACGAATGAACCAAAACAAGAGGGAAAAACAGTCCAGGGACCGACCGTTAAGAAATTCGCACCTAGGTTAGATCCCATTCTCCCGACACCGGAAAGGCATTTTCATTAACTACATTCGCGCAAATTTAAAAACTATCTTCCTGTTCTAAACATACAGATTCTATTATATTTTTCTTACATAATTATTGAATTTATTATTAATTTTATTACATTTAATATTGCATAATTATTTATTACAGAAATTATAAATTTATTATTACATTGGTTATTACATTATTGTTTATTATACAGAACTTATAAACCGAAAAACGAATGAAAAAAGCCGATTAGGAAACAATCCAGAGAAATTCGCACATAGGTTAGATACCGTTCTCCCGACACTGGAAGGGCATTATATTACAGGGTCCGCTTATACTGTAAGTACATTCCCACAAATTAAAACTATCTTCTTGTTCTATACATACAGATTCTAATATTTTGACATAATTACTGCACTTATTATTACATTTACATTTTTTTTAACATTTATTATTATTACCTTTACCCTAATTATTAAATTTATAATATTACCTTTATTATTACATCTGTTGCATTTATATTTATTTCCACATTTATTACTTCCATTATTACATTTACTAAAGGCGAGTAAGGAAACATTCCAATCCAGAGACATTTAAGAAATTCACACTTAGGTTCGAACACGTTCCCACGACTCCGTAAGGGATTTTTTGACCAAGAATCTCATTAAAGGGTCTAACTTATAAGTACCTTCGCACAAATTAAAATTATCTACTTTTTCTATACACACAGATTCTATTATTTTTCTTTTGACATAATTATTACATTTATAAAGTACCTTACTTGATTCCCAACCTATAGCATGATTATTTTGGCTGGCGTGATAAAAAATGGCATTATTAGTATTACAACTTCTGAAGGCATATTTGTGTTCTTTAATACGGGTTTCAATATTTCTTCCAGTTTCTCCCACGTATACTAAATCACAACTTTTACAGGGAATGCTGTAGACACAGGCTTGTTCCTCTTTTGCCACGTTATTCCTAACCAATTTACTTTTCACGGTAGACGAATATTTGAACGCCAGAGCAAACTTAAAATCTTTCGTCAACGGTTTTACTCTTTCTAAGCCGGCAATGTAAGGCAAACTCACATATTGTTTTTGGTTAACTGAAGGTTCCCGAGGGGCATAAAAAGATTTTCTGGCTTTAAAATACGCCTTTCTGATAAACCACTCGGGATATTTTAAATCCTTAAAAATGTTCCAAATCTTTGAATTTTCCGGGTCCAGCAAACGTGGGCTACAAATCCTGAGTGCTCTTAGAAACATCGAAGAAATAATTGAGCTTTTAACCCCTTCATCATGATATGAAAAATAATGAATGTACGAATTACAATGAGTAGGTTTTCTATAAACCGTGAAATTGGGCTTTCCGCTTTCGTTAATGACCAAAACATTTAGAAAAGGTAATTGTTTGTCGTTCTCCCATTCATATTTAAATTTAATAGAGGGAACAAGATTATTTAATGACTGAAAGAAAGTGTCAAAGTTGTTCCAGTGGTCAGGCCAAAATGAGAAAATATCATCTACATAACGAAACCAAATTAGATTCCTGGGACATATTTTTTGCAACAATTCCGACTCATAGTATTCATGTATAATGTACTCAGTATTGGGGATAAAGGAGACCCCATTCCCATACCAAAACGTTGCAAATAAAATTCTTCACCGAAGGAGAAGGCATTATTGGTGACACAGAGTTTTATCAGTTCTAAAAATACAGATGTGGGCATGCCTAGTTCTACGTTACATGTTAGCAATTTTCTATCTAAAAAAACTAAGTACATCATCAATGGGAACTTTCGTAAACAAGGACTCAACGTCAAAACTGATCATTCTTCCCCGTTTTAAATCTAAGGACATAACTTTGTTAATAAAGTCACAGGAATTAGTGATGTGCGAGCCTGAAAATTTACCAACTAATGAGTTAATTTATCTGCAAGAAATTTAGATAACCTGTAACTAAAGGAACCCCTGTGTGAAATAATGGGACGGAGTGGTATATTAATCTTATGGGTTTTGGGTAGGCCGTAAATGTGGGGGAGTTTGGGGTTAATCTGTAGAAATCTTTTAGGATCAATCGCCGGGACATCTTTTAATAAGTTCCTGATGGTTTTGTTGAATTCGGCAGAAAGACGCTTTAGGGGGTACGATCTCACTTTGGCGTAGGTGAATTCATCACTAAGTAACGCTTCCATATTTTGTTTATAATCACACTTGTCCAAAATAACCACAGTGTTACTTTTGTCCGCTTTAGTGACAAATATTGCTTCATTCTTCCTGAGCTTGTCTAAACACTAGTGGCTGTGAAGACCAAGAAGCTGCAACTCAAGTTCCTGCAAGAGTGTTTAGTGGAGCAAGTGTGCCCGAAGTCCTTGATACCGTTTACCTTCAGGAAGGACCATACACCGTTTCCGAATTTTGCCAGGGAAATTTTGAAGGAACGTATTCCGTGTGTTAAAAGAGAAATTGACCATACGTATTTCAAACTAAGAAATTGTCTACGCGTCCTTAAATCGCATGTGTCGTGTGAACTACTTGTGGCGCTGTTTGAAACTGCAGATTATAAATGCGACGTGGAGACTAGACGCACTGAACACCGACTTAACAGAAAGCTATCCTATTTATGTGATGAAAGTGCTTGGTCAAAGTGTGCGGTGGAAGGTTCCGTTTTAAATTTATCGACATATGTCTTATCCAAATCCGAAAAGGAAGTTCTTAATTTAGGGCTGTCGTTTGCCCTTAAACCCGATAAAAACATTGTTTTAGATTTTGTGTCTTCCGTAGTTAATTCCAGGGTGGATATTCCGTGTTTAAATGGTTTGATTCTGAGCAAGTTTCTGGAACATTTCAACTCATTGGACTCTATTCCCAAAAGATTCCGGTTAGCTTTAGACAAGCTCAGGAAGAATGAAGCAATATTTGTCACTAAAGCGGACAAAAGTAACACTGTGGTTATTTTGGACAAGTGTGATTATAAACAAAAAATGGAAGCGTTACTTAGTGATAAGTGAGATCGTCCCCCCTAAAGCGTCTTTCTGCCGAATTCAACAAAACCATCAGGAACTTATTAAAAGATGTCCCGGCGATTGATCCTAAAAGATTTTTACAGATTAACCCCAAACTCCCCCACATTTACGGCCTACCCAAAACCCATAAGATTAATATACCACTCCGTCCCATTATTTCACACAGGGGTTCCTTTAGTTACAGGTTATCTAAATTTCTTGCAGATAAATTAACCCCATTAGTTGGTAAATTTTCAGGCTCGCACATCACTAATTCCTGTGACTTTATTAACAAAGTTATGTCCTTAGATTTAAAACGGGGAAGAATGATCAGTTTTGACGTTGAGTCCTTCTTTACGAAAGTTCCCATTGATGATGTACTTAGTTTTTTAGATAGAAAATTGCCAACATGTAACGTAGAACTAGGCATGCCCACATCTGTATTTTTAGAACTGATAAAACTCTGTGTCACCAATAATGCCTTCTCCTTCGGTGAAGAATTTTATTTGCAACGTTTTGGTATGGGAATGGGGTCTCCTTTATCCCCAATACTGAGTACATTATACATGGAATACTATGAGTCGGAATTGTTGCAAACAATATGTCCCAGGAATCTAATTTGGTTTTGTTATGTAGATGATATTTTCTCATTTTGGCCTGACCACTGGAACAACTTTGACACTTTCTTTCAGTCATTAAATAATCTTGTTCCCTCTATTAAATTTAAATATGAATGGGAGAACGACAAACAATTACCTTTTCTAGATGTTTTGGTCATTAACGAAAGCGGAAAGCCCAATTTCACGGTTTATAGAAAACCTACTCATTGTAATTCGTACATTCATTATTTTTCATATCATGATGAAGGGGTTAAAAGCTCAATTATTTCTTCGATGTTTCTAAGAGCACTCAGGATTTGTAGCCCACATTTGCTGGACCCGGAAAATTCAAAGATTTGGAACATTTTTAAGGATTTAAAATATCCCGAGTGGTTTATCAGAAAGGCGTATTTTAAAGCCAGAAAATCTTTTTATGCCCCTCGGGAACCTTCAGTTAACCAAAACAATATGTGAGTTTGCCTTACATTGCCGGCTTAGAAAGAGTAAAACCGTTGACGAAAGATTTTAAGTTTGCTCTGGCGTTCAAATATTCGCTACCGTGAAAAGTAAATTGGTTAGGAATAACGTGGCAAAAGATGAACAAGCCTGTGTCTACAGCATTCCCTGTAAAAGTTGTGATTTAGTATACGTGGGAGAAACTGGAAGAAATATTGAAACCCGTATTAAAGAACACAAATATGCCTTCAGAAGTTGTAATACTAATAATGCCATTTTTTATCACGCCAGCCAAAATAATCATGCTATAGGTTGGGAATCAAGTAAGGTACTTTATAAATGTAATAATTATGTCAAAAGAAAAATAATAGAATCTGTGTGTATAGAAAAAGTAGATAATTTTAATTTGTGCGAAGGTACTTATAAGTTAGACCCTTTAATGAGATTCTTGGTCAAAAAATCCCTTACGGAGTCGTGGGAACGTGTTCGAACCTAAGTGTGAATTTCTTAAATGTCTCTGGATTGGAATGTTTCCTTACTCGCCTTTAGTAAATGTAATAATGGAAGTAATAAATGTGGAAATAAATATAAATGCAACAGATGTAATAATAAAGGTAATATTATAAATTTAATAATTAGGGTAAAGGTAATAATAATAAATGTTAAAAAAAAATGTAAATGTAATAATAAGTGCAGTAATTATGTCAAAATATTAGAATCTGTATGTATAGAACAAGAAGATAGTTTTAATTTGTGGGAATGTACTTATAAGCGGACCCTGTAATAAAATGCCCTTCCAGTGTCGGGAGAACGGTA
This sequence comes from Bathynomus jamesi, assembly GCA_023014485.1. Taxonomy (NCBI): domain Eukaryota; kingdom Metazoa; phylum Arthropoda; class Malacostraca; order Isopoda; family Cirolanidae; genus Bathynomus; species Bathynomus jamesi. The sequence continues at coordinate 95,694 of JAJOZX010003996.1, read as the reverse complement.
TCTAACCTATGTGCGAATTTCTCTGGATTGTTTCCTAATCGGCTTTTTTCATTCGTTTTTCGGTTTATAAGTTCTGTATAATAAACAATAATGTAATAACCAATGTAATAATAAATTTATAATTTCTGTAATAAATAATTATGCAATATTAAATGTAATAAAATTAATAATAAATTCAATAATTATGTAAGAAAAATATAATAGAATCTGTATGTTTAGAACAGGAAGATAGTTTTTAAAATTGCGCGAATGTAGTTAATGAAAATGCCTTTCCGGTGTCGGGAGAATGGGATCTAACCTAGGTGCGAATTTCTTAACGGTCGGTCCCTGGACTGTTTTTCCCTCTTGTTTTGGTTCATTCGTGTTTCTGTATCCACCCGAGGAGGATGCCAGTGGGCGTCGAAACTGTCGTGGAAATAAACTCTGTCTATTAGAGTGGGTTTTTATTTTCATATCTTAACCTAACCTAATAACATAACATAACGTATTTGCACAAAAAACAGTGCTGTTAAAAAAGTGTTATATTGTTATGTAGATTACGGCCACATAGTTATTTTTTCGAAATTCAGATGATGACATCTCCTAAAGATTAACCTTATACGGAACCAAAGAATTAGAAATACTCACTTTAGACAATTTTTGCTTGTGTCTATTACTAATCTTTACACAGTAATTACTTACATTTTCAGAAACAAAGTTAGCCAGAAAGCAGAAATCAAAAGAAGAAACATTATTTTTGAAATGAATCTTTTAGGTAGTCAACAGACTTTGTAAGTTTGTCAATCTGTTGACTCTTGTATCTTAATTCGATCCTTAGAAAAGGAGCTTGTCCAAGCAAGATTTATAAAAACTTGAATGATTACTTCTATAAAGTTTAAAATACAAAAGTTTTTGATAAACAAGGTAGGTTACGCAGTAAGATCCAGCTTATTCTTTTCCAGTTTCTTGGAGGTTATTCGAATTCTAAAGGTACGAAGGACATCTTGGCTATATCTTATATTAATAATAGAATTAATAGGTTTGTTTCTCGGAAGCCTTAAACGTATAATGAAAAGGAAGACCAAGGACGTAACATGCAGCATGACTTTAATATAAATCCGACGTTTCGAGGGATATATCCCTCAACTTCAGGGTAAATTCTAAAATTATAAAAAGTAAAAGATAAGTAAAATTTTAGGATCACCTAAAGATCAAGGCCCCCAGCCTTCTTTAGTTAGCTTTATAAGGCTAACTAACGAAAATATCACGACCTAACCTAACCAATCGTCAAGGGCGTACAGTTGACCTAACGATTGGTTAGGTTAGGTCGTTATATTTTCGTTAGTTAACCTTATAAGGCTAACTAAAGAAGGCTGGGGGCCCTGATCTTCAGGTGATCTAAATTTTAAAACAATTACAAAATTAAAAAAATGTTGAAATAACTCTTACATTAAAACATACAAAGAGATAGGAAATTTATGATTTAAAGACGGCTTGTAGTAAGTTTAAAAATATAAATAGATTCCAATAATCTAAGATCACAAATGTTATTACATTTAAAATCTTAAAATTATCTGGTGAAAAGGAGTATCACATCCAATCGAATATTCATGTATTATGGATTCTACAAGGTATAAAGCTTGGGTAGCCTTATATATACAGGGTGGGCCGTAAGTTTCCATACATAGGAAAAATAAACATTTTTTTATGGACAACCATTTTTATTTATATAATATGCTCTACATGGTTGCCATTGTTTTGAAAACACATTTCAATACGTGTTCCCCACTGTTGATGAACACGCATTAGCACAGTTGACGTTATGCTTGTAATGGCGTTGGTGATACGTTCCTTTAGATGATTTATGTCTCGTATCTTTTCCTGATACACCATGGCCTTCAAGTGCCCCCAAAGATAGAAATCAAGGGGGGTGAGATCTGGGGATCTGGGAGGCCACTCCACAGGACCACGCCGACCAATCCAAGCATCCGGAAACTGCTGATCCAAATACCGACGCACGTGAAGACCATAATGAGGTGGAGCTCCATCTTGCTGGAAGTAAACTGGGAAGTTACCTTCCTCGTTTAGCAGGGATGGGAAAATCTCTTCTTGCAACATGTTAAGATACCTTTCGGCATTAAGATTTCCACTGACAAAAATTGGTCCAATAATTCTGTCACCCCATATCCCGGCCCACACCATCACTTTACCGGCACCTTGCATCTTCGTCGGACTCAGCCAGTTAGGGTTAGCATTACTCCAATAACGTATGTTTTGCCGATTAACCTCCATTGACGTAAAAATTTGCTTCATCAGTAAACAAGATCTTACGTCAAACGCATATTCTTAGGGTATCTGAAACATAAAAACAAACGTTTAATTTTTCCTATGTATGGAAACTTACGGCCCACCCTGTATATATATATATATATATATATATATATATATATATATATATATATATATAAAGCTTGGGTAGCCTTATATATATATATATATATATATATATATATATATATATAATATATAAGGCGCCCTACTCTCCTTTCTGCTGTTTAATATATATATTGATGAATTAATTCTCTTAATGAGGCAAGAGTAGGATGCTGTAAAGATGACACGAGAATAAATAACTTGGTCTTTGCCGATGATATAGTGCTAATAAGTCCTTCGGTGAAAGGTCTGGATCATCTTAGAAAAATTTGTGACTCATATTTACAGAACCATATTAATTTTAATGTTACTAAAACTAAGCTTATTGAATTCCATCCCGAAAGCTCAAATCAAACTACTAATATTTTCAAAATGAGAGGTGAACCAATAGAGCAGGTACAAGAATTTAAGTATCTGTGTCAAACTAGCTATCAGCAGCTCCTCGAGTGACGACTCTGATATAAGGAAACAATATCGAAGTTAGTGTGTTAAGGCAAACGTGATTATATGGAACTTCAAATTCTGTGCAAGCGAAGCAAAAAACTTTTTCGTACTTTTTGCACTAATATTTATGGGCAGCAACTCTTGGTTAATTATCAAAAAGGTTCTTGCAGAACCCTCAATTTGCTTTACAACAGATCCTATAGACTGCTACATAAGTTACCTCAAAGATGTTCAGCCTCTCAAATGTTCGCTAACCGCAACGTTCCGAGCCTCCCTGAGGTAACAAAATGCGCTCAGTACAGTCTAATGCGAAGAATTAAAAACTCAGACAATCCAGTTGTCCCAGCTATTCATCAGTCTTGCTTTGTCTTCTAGACTGTGGACTTCTTGGTATGAAAGTGCTTGTCTATAACTCCACTTAACTTTTGCATTTGCCATTACATGTACTTTTTTTAATGAAGCTGTTATTTCTAATTTTATTATTCCTCGTTTCTTTACGTGCATCAGTGTTTTCTTTATTACTTTCGTCCTTCTTTTGTGTTATTAAATTGTTTAATAATTAGTTGTATCGTTGATTACTTTGAAGGATACTGTACCTTTTAATGGGATCTCTCTCCTGCCAAACATTATCATTGTCATTATTATCATTATCATTTATATGTTGGTATTGTCACTACGTGTACTTTTTTATTTATTTCTTTTGGGGGGGTAGTCTTATCTTTGGGTAGTTTTTATTCCTCATTTCGGTACGTGTCTTATTTTTTTCTATTTTAGTCATAATTTTTAGTTTTTTCAATTTATTATCGTTTGATTTATCTTATCATTTATTACTTTCAAGAACACTGTACTCTTTTATGGGATTTATATCCTGCCAATAAAGCTTATTATCATTAATATATTCAACTTTAAAACGTTGTGAAAGGCTATGGTATACTCGTGACCATAATACCAGAAATATTATATTCGTAGAAATTACCTTTCACCTCAACCTCTGAGAACAAACTGTTTATCTCGAGCTTCATTGAAAACTGTCCATATTTTAGTTAATATATTAAAAAAGCGAATAGTTTACTTAATTGTAAGATTGTAATCTGGCCTTTTGCACTGTACTCTAAGATCCTCGTAATAATTAACTACATTTAATGCCATAAAATATAAGCTCTTTCAGCAGTGCGTCAGCGTCGAGAAAAAAGTTAAAATCGAATAAGTAAAATTACTGTAATACAAGTAGTTAAAAACAAAAAACAAATATTGTAAATATTTTTATTGTGAATAATTATGACATTAAGAATAAAAACAACCTTAAAAGCGACTCGGGAATCGAAAGTATTCCTTCTCGCGCATCGTTTCTTCAAAAGAGGTTCCTTTCAACTGAAGAGGCAGTTTCTTTCAACCGTACAAGTGGAAGTGGGGTCTGTGTGCGAAATAAATCAAGTATTATATAATATTTCCTCAAATGCTACTGTTACTAGTAATACCAATATTACTGCTATGCGTTACATGAATGAAATCAAATTTCGTAATAATATATCGATTTCAGAATTGAAACTCATTTTCTTTAGTAGAAACTACATATTTGTCCACGAAACTACATATATGTCCTAAAACTGTTCATGTTATAAAAGTAGGGAGAAATGTGTTTAGAATCGTTTTAATTTTCATCGCTAGTGTGTGTGTGTGTATATATATGTGTATATATATACATATATATATACATTCAACTGCAAAGAACACGCAGTATAAATAACGTAAAGAACGACGCTTGTATAGGAGATATTCCGCGCAAGACGAGAAAGAGAAAACAACAAATGAAAAAATGAAGTACCACCTGGGAATCGAACCCGGGATCTTCCGATTGCCGGTCAGACGCGATAACCACTACACCATGGACTTCACTCTTCCAAATGCCGTAATTCCTCTACATACTCGCAGAAACCAATGCCCCAAGGGGGCACCTCCCGCATGCCGTAACATTATATACATTCAACTGCAAAGAACACGCAGTATAAATAACGTAAAGAACGACGCTTGTATAGGAGATATTCCGCGCAAGACGAGAAAGAGAAAACAACAAATGAAAAAATGAAGTACCACCTGGGAATCGAACCCGGGATCTTCCGATTGCCGGTCAGACGCGATAACCACTACACCATGGACTTCACTCTTCCAAATGCCGTAATTCCTCTACATACTCGCAGAAACCAATGCGTGTTCTTTGCAGTTGAATGTATATAATGTTACGGCATGCGGGAGGTGCCCCCTTGGGGCATTGGTTTCTGCGAGTATGTAGAGGAATTACGGCATTTGGAAGAGTGAAGTCCATGGTGTAGTGGTTATCGCGTCTGACCGGCAATCGGAAGATCCCGGGTTCGATTCCCAGGTGGTACTTCATTTTTTCATTTGTTGTTTTCTCTTTCTCGTCTTGCGCGGAATATCTCCTATACAAGCGTCGTTCTTTACGTTATTTATACTGCGTGTTCTTTGCAGTTGAATGTATATAATGTTACGGCATGCGGGAGGTGCCCCCTTGGGGCATTGGTTTCTGCGAGTATGTAGAGGAATTACGGCATTTGGAAGAGTGAAGTCCATGGTGTAGTGGTTATCGCGTCTGACCGGCAATCGGAAGATCCCGGGTTCGATTCCCAGGTGGTACTTCATTTTTTCATTTGTTGTTTTCTCTTTCTCGTCTTGCGCGGAATATCTCCTATACAAGCGTCGTTCTTTACATATATATATGTGTATATATATACATATATATATGTATATATATAACTGAGATCAACTTCACTCCCTCAATCTCGGTTCCTTTATTATTCCGTATTAAACGTTGACAAAATAAACCCGGTAATGAAACCATTAAGTAATTCTTTTTTAAGGCCATCCGTACCTAGTCCAAATCGAATAAGAAAAGAAAAATGGTGAAATAAATGTGAGCATCGATCGGGAAGCACATCTGAGAGAGTCTGTTTGACTCCATTTGTGTATTCAATTTTCAAACTAAAAAAATAGTTATATTTACTGTGTAGGATTATATGATAAACTATTTTATATTATATATTACATTAGATTCCAGTATATGATATAAGCCAATAAATTCTGAAGTTGTGCGTCTCCATTACCAGCAGTAACATTATCGCGTGAATGAGACGAGACTACTGTACTTCGGTCTTGGCAGATAGGTATACGAGATTTCAATTCTATATTACATTATATCAACCATTGATTAAAAATGGCTTTCGTTTTCCTCCGAATTGTTCATTCTGACGAAGGTCAGGCATGTCGCTCCACCTTTGACCCGCAACTTAACCTTGAATCCGCACCACACCTCGCCATGAAGTCGTGGGACTCTATCCCACGACATCCAGATCAGTAGCTCAGCGTATTAACTACTAGACTACTGAGGTGGGTTATATATATATATATGATACGTCGTGGACAATGTCGTAACACCGCTTCCCGTCGATCAGCGAATTGAGGCCACATTAGGTATGGGTATTATTTGGAGGGAATCGTTTTCTGCATCCAAGTTATGTAGCAACCCGTGGTTCGGATCCCACGTAGGTCCCCTCCGTCATATAACATTGGATGTCTTGAAGGAGGTTAAACAACCTCCATCAAATCTCTCTCTCTCTCTCTCTCTCTCTCTCTCTCTCTCTCATATATATATATATATATATATATACAGTAGACGCCGGATTTAGTGTCCCCGGATATTGTGTCTCGCCGCTTACAGTGTCTCAAAACTAGGAAACAGTTACTTTTACATGGTAATTGCTATGAATAGAGTGTCTCTGATTACGCTTATAGTGTCTATTTTCAGCTAGTATAGTCTACTTGGCAGCTCTAATTTACACTTGTATTTGTGATGCTGTGCTGTTTACAGGCTTACTAGATGGCCATGGAAGGAAAATGTTTTGTTTCAATGTAAAATGAACAGTTTTCATCTTTCGATTGAATTGTAAAAACAATTTTAATGAGAAATTGCATAATAAAGGTGTTTATGTTGTAAATATATTGATATACAGTACATATTCACTATTTTTAACCTTGCAACCCTCGAGAGACCAAACTATGGATATAGTGTCTCATTGGATATAGTGTCCTTTTGGCTTGGCACCGAGTGTGTGTGTGTGTGTGTGTGTGTGTGTGTGTGTGTATTTTATAACTTCTTTATATATTCTCTTGATAATGCGACACGCGAATAACGGGATATTTTTAAAAACTGAACTGTCAAATTTCTGGATAGGCGCCCAGCAACCGTGGTCAGACGTAGGCAATCTAGGCATACAGACGCGAGCCGAGAATTTGAAACTATGAGCGAATGTGGCATGTGCATTTACGTGTCTCTTATGTGTTTAATTCGTTTCCGGATTAAACACATTATTCTCGTAAGATCCTTAACAAGTGATAACAAGGGCCACCATATAGTGGGGTTCTCTCGGAACATAACTCCACTTTATCAACGCATACGTATATACATAGTATGTTAATAACGCTATTTTTCATATCCATATTTGGATAACACAATTAATTGAAAGTTCAATTAATAAAATAAAAAAATTATCCAACCTGTGATAACCATGTGAATGTCCGTATCCATAACTAGGATAACCATGTCCATGTCCATAACCATGTCCATATCCATGTCCTCCATATCCATGTCCTCCATATCCATGTCCTCCATATCCCCCAAAGTAACGCCTATGTGGTTCTGCTTCTGCCTCTGCCTCAGGGTAGGGTATGGCCAAGCCGAAGACAACCACGAGGGCCAGGGTTATCCACTGGGTAAAAGGAGGTAAGATAATTAATTATAACAGCATGTGTTCAGACACGTTCCTTCAGGAGAAAATTGTCCAAAGGAAATTTCCTTTAACGAAATATTTCTTTGGCTTTTTTTCAGTAATGACGATTCTCTCAAAACAGATCTTCGTTTAAAGTCAAAATTTTAGTATTATTTTAATTAATAAAAGGAAATAATGCATTAATAATATTAAGAGAAGCAATAATTCTTTTGTCTTACGATAACAAAGTTATGTCTGAAAACACCTAATCATGCATGGAAGCAAAACTGAATTTTACTTCGTTTTAAAACTGAATTTTATCATTTTAAAATACCTGAAACAAATAGTACAGTAAATAAACGAAGGGAATAAAGAACGTTACCCGGGCTCATAGAAAACAGAAATACGAACAATTAATGAATGTATGATCAAACCTTTGTTTTGGATCAATGAAATGTTTCAATAAATAACTCGATCCTAAAATACAAAACTAATTAACGTTTCAAAATGAAATTAACTTAAAAATTTTATGAAATAATTAGTTAAACCATGCGACGTTTCGGCAAATAGGATTCATAATATTCGGTTGAAACGTTTGAAAACGTGAGAAAGTTCAATTTCCAGAAACGTCAGTGTTTAATCCAAATCGAAATGGAACGAACGAAATACATTTCCTTGATTTTAATTTAAAAATCATTGAAAATAGTTAAATTTAAAAGAATAAATAGATTAAGTGAACGGATAAAGGAATGTATACTAATTACGGATCGTATACTATTCCACACAGCTACAAAATTTCAATAAACTCAAAACTTTATTACATAGAGCGAATACAATAACTTCAAACTGGAATCTACTTGATAAAGAAATTAGAAGAATAACACGCAACCTACTTAATAATGGATTCCCTCAAATTATTATTATCGAAAAATTAGCAGTAATTTTTTTAATAAAACTTTAAAAAAAAAAAAAAATAATGAAAAGAACAACAAAGATGATGGAAATATAATATTTTATTACAAAAGTGAAATATTATTGTTAGTCGTTATGAAAAAAAAAAAAGAACTAAAATTAAATCTTATTTTGAAGCAACATAAAATTGGATGGACATACTACGGCGGCTCCAGTCAGTCTCACGCCCTAACCTTCCGCGCTCACCGTCGCGCCCTCCTACTCGTCCTACTAAAATGGAAAAATTGAAACTTAGAATTTAGTATAAACGAAAGAAAATTTTGATCATGTTTTTTCAACGAGCAATTATTTGTTTTTAAGAATAATACAACTAATGTTGTATACCGATTCAAATGAAGAAAGATGTATGTAACTCCTCTTACAACATTACAACATAAAAATAAGCCTATTAAAATTGATGAACACTTCAAAATTGAATTTAAAAAAAACAACCTACAAATGGAATGGTTGTTCAGAACTTTCGCATAATATTTAAGACTGAAAATTTCTACAACTTAAGAATAGTTTAATCCTTAATGATAGAAAACAAAAGAAAAACCAGATATCAATATAAAATTCAATGAAATGGCAGGTTTTTTAAAAAATATTTTGAATTACAATGGGACAAAAAAAAAGGAAATTTCGCCGGAGGAGTGTTTTTAAAAGCAAAGTTGGATTTTAATCTTGTAATAATTTTGAACTGTACTTATTATCTTAATTTTGTTTAAAAATTATGTTATTTTAAGGTTTTATTTGTAACTATTAATTTAACAGTTTATATTTTAGCTATTTGAAATTACATGAAACGTACTACGGAGAAACGTTACAGATATCAAAAGTAAAGCGAGTAAAGAGGCCCCGAAAATATAGTTTCCCTCACCAGCTATCTGCAAAGCAGATAGGATCCAGCTTTGGGACAGGATCTAAGGGTTACAGCTACACCTAGCTTACTATATCCAGAACCTCAATATAAGCAAAAGACTCGTTGCATTCGCGTCGGATTGAATACATCAAAGAAAAAGGGGTAACTATTGTATTTTTAGCCAAAAACCAAAACTTAAACCTCAACTGGCAAAAAGCGTCCACTTTGCGAGTGACCCGTTGCCCATTGCCCACGTCGGGCTAACATCATGAAAAAGAAAAAACTATAGTGTTTGTCATTTACCATTACTTATTCGGATTATAGTGGATTTAATTTTTCCAGAAGAGTTCCTTGTTCCATGCACGGTCTGTGTGTATCATGGAAAAACCTTAGGGAACCATTTTGAGTTCAATCCCATTATTTATATATATATATATATATATATACAGGGTGACTAAAAAATGTTAACACTTATATGGTAGAGAATTACAGATGTCATCCAATCAATATCGCCAGAAATGTGCCTTAGGGCTCTGGAAGCAACGTTTAACTGTTTAACATTTTTGAATCACCCTCTATATATATATATATAATATATATATATGTGTGTGTGTGTGTGTAAAGTAATGTCATATGAAGGAGGGGGACCTACAGCTTTACATGGGATCCGAACCGCGGATCTGGACGGAAGGGACGGTCTGCCATTCAACTACTAGTACTACCCAGACCCAATGTCGCTTAACTTCGCTGATCAACGGAAAGAGGTATTACATTATCTACGACATTGCCCGTGTGTGTGTGTGTGTGTGTGTGTGTGTGTGTGTGTGTGTAGGAAACTGGGCATAAATGTGGTCGTGTGTGATAATTGACAGATGTAGTGGGGGTAATTTTTTTGTGAGATAACACATTTAGTATCTCGAAACATTAAAAAATTATATAAAAAATCTATAAACATTTTTTATGTCGAAAAAAATATTGCGATTCTGAATGAAAACCTGTATTCAAATACCGGTATTAAAACTGATATTTGTTTCAAAAAAGTAATACCGATCTCAGGGCTTTCAATACCGGTTTTTCGGTATTATTAACCACACGTTAATAATACACGTTCATGTAAGAGCAATTCGTAAAATTGCCGTTACGAAGACAGGAAATCATCCAAATAAAAGTAAAAACAATTTTGGATGGTTTTAACGCCGAGAAATCTATTGAGGAAGAAACTTCAAAACTCGTCTGTGTGGATCGATTTAGTTTCAATATTCAATTGCCAAAAGTGGATTTATTGAAGATAATTTAAAAATGAATAAATATGACAAACCACATCCAACTGTTGAATCTGAAAGAGCATTTTCCGCTGCTGGTTTATTTCTTACAAATTTGAGATCCAATTTAGCTGAAGAATCGTTAAATGCTCTCTCTTTCTTTAAAAGTTACTTCCAAATTCATCGTAAGAAATAAAAATTTTATATTAAAAAACATTTTTTATAAAATAATTTATATAAAATATTTATTTTTGTTTCTTTTCACAAATAATTTTTTTTAAAATCTCTCATTTTTACTCCTTAAGTCCTTAATCTTATGTGTATCTCTTAATCTTATGTATCTATATGTAATCTTGTATATATATATATATATATATATATATATGAGGGGTCCCGCGTCTTACGGTACCTAAGCGCCAAAATTAAAATTTGTCAGAAATCGCCTCCAAAGTTCAGCAATATTCTGGCAATAGTATCTCTGTTATTAATTGAGCTAGAACGTTCATTTTTGGCTAAATTAGAGTTCTAAGTGTGCTAATGAAGATGTTGATGAGTTTTTAGAATGGATTTTCATATTTTATATTTTATATATATATTTTTATTTTTTTTTATTTTCTTATTATGTCGAACTTTGGGTGAACTTTTGGCTGGCGATAGAGGTGAAAAAAGTAGTTCGCTTCATAAGGTTTTCAACCATACTTCTAGTGTCTTAAGGTCATTATAACCCAAACCACGCGATAGAGGAAGGGTGAAAATAGTGATAGCCATCAAAAACACGTTTTCGCCTGTGGTGGCGCTTAGGTACCCTAAGACGCGCGACCCCTCAATATATATATATATATATTTTTTTTTTTTTTTTAACTGCAAACAACAACACAGTATAATTAATGTAAAGAACGACGTTTGTGTAGAAGAGCGGAACGCTCTTCTACACAAGCGTCGTTCTTTATATATATATAGGGTGAACCAAATGTAGGTGGACAGTAAATGATAACGTTTATTTTGAGAATACATATTTAATTTTTTTGTATACTATAATACAAAATAAAATTTAAATAAATTTAGTTATAATATTTAATATAATAAAACACAAACACCATAGTTATAATGAACACCATAGTTATAATATAATATAACACAAACCGTATTCAACCTACTGTCCACCTACTTTTGGTTCACCGTGTATATATATATATATATATATAGGGTGAACCAAATGTAGGTGGACAGTAAATGATAACGTTTATTTTGAGAATACATATTTAATTTTTTTGTATACTATAATACAAAATAAAATTTAAATAAATTTAGTTATAATATTTAATATAATAAAACACAAACACCATAGTTATAATGAACACCATAGTTATAATATAATATAACACAAACCGTATTCAACCTACTGTCCACCTACTTTTGGTTCACCGTGTATATATATATATATATATATACAGTACTATAGAATACCGGTATTAAAACCAGCATTGGGTAAAAAAAGGCTCTAATCCTGGTATTCAAAATAGCCGATATTACTTTCATCCCTAGTTCTGATTAAGTGAGGTTGCGCTAGGTTAGGTTAGGTTATGTCAGCGAATACACCACTATTCATTGATTTAACAGAAATCACCTTTCGAGTCCTCAGTTGTGTCACAAACATTTATCACACGCTTCTCGGTTCGATACCACTAAGGTTGTATATATATATATATATATATATATATATATATATAATCTGAATTTATAGTTTGGTAACTATTTTATTATAAAAGAAACCTTTTTAAAGACGACTTTTGGATCACCTGAAGATCAGGGCCCCCAGCCTCAATTACTAAATAATATCTTCGTTAAAACTAACGAAAATATCACCACTTAACCTAACCAATCGTCAAGGGCGTACAGTTGACCTAACCGGGCATTTAATTTAATTTATTATTATATTTGGTACTGTAAAGCAAAAAAAAAGAATACATGGGGGCCCTAATCTTCAGGTGATCCCGATTTTTTAGCTTGCTACTCGTTTGCACCACAAAATATAACTAATAACAATATCGTATAATAACATCATTTGTAAAAATGTCTTAAAAATAAAGTTAAAATACTTTTATTCCATAAAATTATAAATGACTGTAAAATTCGCTAAATAAAATCGACTAAAAATTATAATAATTAAATTTAAAAAAATTTGTAAAGAAAGACTTACGAATAATTTGGAGAACATTTTGTGGATGCTTTTGCTCGCTTCAAACCTTTAACCTGTTGATGAACTCCGCTAAAACCGACTTTCTTTTATAGTAAGTTTGTACCTTTTCAAAAATGTTACCAGATAGCGCAATTTCTTAAATGAGTTCGTTTTTTTTTTTTTTTAATTCATGTAAAAGAAATAACTTTAGTTGCCGAGCATTTTTTAATATTATTATCAGTGTGTGTGTGTGTGTGTGTGTGTTAGAGATAGTTATATACCTTTTATTTAATTATTTTAAAACAGTATTTTGCGTTATGAGTAAATACACCCGTTTGTGGATATAAATAATAAACATATATTTTGTGATTGTAAGTATTGTACTGTTATGTAGGTGCGCACTCCACTCTTTGGTATAAAAGGTAAGTAGGTACTCTTCGAATATAAGTAGAAACATATTCTTCTGTAAGTTTACTTATAGCCATTGTTAGATCTATGACCTTTGGCTATAGAATACGTAACTTATAGTTACAAATAGATATATACTTTTATAATTTATGTATCAGTCCATATTTTCAATTATAATGACGTATCCGTACGAATATAAATAATTTTATACCTTTATAACTGGAGATATGGTATGGGTATATCGATATGGATATCTATCATATATTTTATCTCATGGTGCGTCTTTTTCGGGCACGGATTGTTTTATATTTTTCTCGTATACATAACTTTTGGTTACAGATATAAACATCTATTTTTTGGGTTATATACAGCTATCTAATTTTAAGGTCATTAATCGGTGTGTATTTTGGGATCTTAGATACATATAATACACGTTATCTTACATATTAGATAATGTTTGGAAATGCAGTATTTATTATTATTATTATTATTATTATTATTATTATTATTATTATTATATACATACTTTGTAGCCAGAGGCCCAAAGAAGGACAATTTTGTAAAGGAGGTAAAGATTCAAGGATACATCTGCAGAAGGTATTCAGGTTCTTAATCTTGTTTAGGTTCTTAATTCTACTCTTCCTGCATAATAAATATGTATACAGTATATATATATATATATATATATATATATATATATATATATATATATACTATAAATTAGTAAATCTCTTATACTGGCTCCAGGGTGAAGAACCAGTATTCAATGAATGATACTAAAATGCCTTTAACGTCTTTTAAAAGTTTATATTGAATTGGATATCATATAATCTTGATTGTATAATAAATGTAAAAAGTACAGCTTCATCGCTAATATATATATATATATATTTCTGAGTTGGACTACATATTATATATATATATATATATATATATATATATATATATATATAGTCCTACTCAGAATGATTCCCTAAGATAACTTATGGAATACACAGAACTAATTTGCAGGGAACAAGAGACTCTTCTGGAATATTAAATCCACTCTAGTCTTTGCATTTAGTAATGGTAAATGGCAAATACTGAAGTGTTATGAATAATATTTTAAAAAATCAAGTTGAACCATAAATGAAGGTTATAAGTTCATGATTTGTGTGACTTCCTTTTGCAGCCAACCAATACAGCAGCCATTCCTGTTGGCAGTGAGTCAATCAATTGATGGAATGTTGGGTAATGTTCCATCTTTGTCGCATCACATCCCACAGTTGCTAGAATTGCCTGTTTCTTTACGGGTGTGAAGAGTGCCCATGCACACTTAATTGGATTCAGATCAAGTGGCTGTGGAGGCCATTCCATAAAGATCAGAACATTCTATTCTTCTTTATGTTTCAGATAATTCATGAAAACGTTGGACTTACGTTTCGGATCGTTATCGTGTTGAAAAATTAAGTTTTGACTCGCTATGCGTTGACCACTTGGTATGACATAGTGAAGTAAGATGGAATGGTATTGTTTTTAGTTCGTGGTACCGTTGACTTTTGTAGTGTCTCGAGTGTCATACCACTGAAACATTTTATAGCATTACGAAGCTTTCAGCATGTTTCACTGGTTTTAAATATTGCACAGTTAATTTACCATCGAGTCTTCGCCTGATGTACTCTCATACGTGTATGTACCAAACAAATCCATTTTGGACACATCTGTAAAGAAGATTCTTCACCTGACTTCGGCAGTAAAATCCTTATAGCTTTGGTTCAATGCATTAAAATAATTCTGAACAAAAGGAACATAAAAAAGGACTTCGGTGGGCAAAAAAGCAAGGATTTTACTGTTGAATACAGGTAAAGAGTCATTTTTGAAGATGTGATTGAATTGAATTTTTTTTGGTACACGCATCCTGCGAAATGTGGTGAAGACTCCCATAATGCTATGGGTTGTTCACTGAATATGGCACTCGAGACAATGGAAACTTCAACGGTACCATGAAGAAAATCAGTACCATTTGATCTTAATTCACTGTGCCATACCAACACCAAGTAAGTCAAAACTTTATTTTCCAACAAGATGATGCCCGGTTAGGTTACGCTTGGTTAGGTTAGGTCTGGTTCGGTAAGTCATTTTCATCGAAAATCTTAAATTTATGTATGGGTTGGTCACTTTCAGTTAAAATATTGAACGAACTTTTAAGTTTTATTTGAAATCCACGTACTTGCATAAAGTCGATTTGGAATAAGGTCAACTTGCATAAGGTCGAACGTCGACATTATGAAATTCGATTTTGTTCATGTTATCCCATCCGAATATAGAGATATCCTAAAAAAAAACTACACCATGGAAAGACACAACCTAATAGAAAACCTTTATTTCAAAATTTGGTGACCTCAATCTTCTATAAAGTAAAATCTGGAGGTTTTCAATAACGCCTTAATGCCAGTAAGGTCATATCTCCGTGAGAACTTTTTTCAACAGCTTCCAATCTAAATGCTTCTGAAAATGACCAGTAAAGGATTTAGGGTTTTCGATGCTCAAAGAAGTTTAATGTTATTTCAACACAAAGGTGAGACCAGCGACCGTGGCTCAGTAGGTAACGCCGTTTCCCTATAAGTGAAGCGAAGACATTGAGGTCGGGGTTTCGAATCCCAGTAATGCTGGTAATAATAATAATCTGAGAGTTAACGCAATTGGCCGCATCAGCTGGCCTGAGTGCTATGCCAGTTTCTGGCCATTATGACTGAATATTATTATTATCCCAAAGCTGTGACGGAGATCTGTCTTTCTGGAAAATATACGGATCAAAATTGAGAATGTTTTGTCGGTGTAGTTAACACAGATCATGATTCTTTAACAATTGCGCTTAACCTAGGCAGATTTAAACGTCTACCCAAATCCGCTCTACTCTCGTAACAAATTGCCATCCACAGCATCATACGTATTCCTATTCCTCCGTATTTCAAAGTGAACCAAAGGCATTCAAAATCGAAGGCTTCAGATAAACTTCATTATATCCACATTCTGACTCCAAAGTTCCAAACGTCAACTTCTCAAGCCAAAATTCATAGAACACCACGTTATATCCAGAAGTCAAAGTTTTTACTCCCTATTTCCATATCCCACATTTTTCGACTGCGTTTATACTTTATACCTTTCCGAAAGGAAGGGTTTCTTACACGCGACATCATCTTGTATAGGCAAGGCGGGGAATGTCGACGATCTCTGTCTCATTTCAGTCTTTCTGGTCTCTTTTTTTGGCATTAGCTGCTTTTCAGCGTTGAACTTTTAAAGTATACTAGCAAGTATATTTGCGCTGAATTGTAGTGTCTAAGCACACCTTAAGACAAATAACTTTTATATCTAACATTTATTGAAATTTGACATTGTCCCTTATTGCACTCAGGTCCAGATTTAATGTGATGGTATGTACAACGACGACTTCGATCCTGCAAAAACTAATCTGATAATCGATCAGTATATGACGACGCCGTTTTGCAGTTCATTACACATAATATGCTCCACGACCCCCACAAAAAACCCTATTATTGCATATAAAATATGACACTATTCAAGGAAACTGAGACAAAAGAGGTATCGTGAAGTCCAAGCTTGAATCCTGTTAAACGCGTATGATAATACCGTGGTCATCAGCAGCGAAAACGAAGACCCCCTTCCCACCTGTAGCAGTTCTAAAGGAAACGAACTGAACCTTGTCAAATCCTCATTGACCATGATGATACAAAAGAAATGAGAAGTCATTGATTAGATTAACCTCGCTAAGAAGACCACGAGGTGATAAGATGCGTAAATTCGGACACCACTAAATGTGGCTTTGACTTCTCAACCCAAGTACTGCAGTACCACGCTCCTGCAGTGGCTGTTTAATAGAAACCTGTTTCCTAAAGAGCCTGGCGTAATCAGCCAATGTAGGAGCGGTGGGTTGCAGCCCTAAGAATGAGGGTTCAACGCCTCTTTTAGTGCGGTCCGCATTTAAGAATTCATTGTTTTATGTCAAGATGCGTCTTAGCCATTGATCCGTGGAAACGGTAATTAATTTTAATTGACTGTTTTGTATTTTGTCTGCAGTTATACAGTATATATATATATATATATATATATATATATATATATATATATATATATATATATATATATATATATATATATATATTACAAAATTATAAAACAAGTTAACCTTGACAGTTAGAGAATGGGAGAAAATATGGGAGAAAATGGCCTGAGGATAATCGACTGGATTGGAAATTTTTCGACAAATTCTTTTAAATAATTATACATCATTCTTTTATAAATATATATTTACTATAACCAAATAAATAATCCGTAGCTTAGTAAATTTCTTATGTTTGGAGGTATTTTCTGCCAAAGATTATATATATATTATATATATATATTATATATATATATATATATATATATAATATTTACGATATTTTTAAACCATCCGTTTGTATCGTTACTCATTTGATAGTAAGAATAAAATGTGTAGCTCTGTTCTAAGAGGAAAGGAATGCATTTCTCTTTTTATTGTCATATTTAACCTTTGTATACGAGTTCACACGGTATAATAACAACATTTTTAAACGTCTGTGAAATCCTTAAAATCTTGACATTATTGTTAAAACATCTGTTTAGTTTCGCGCGAATAATGAAAGGATTGTAGTGATTAAAAGTAGTGGAAACGCCATGTAAAGATGTTTGGAGAGTATGAAAGAGGTTCACTGATATTACTTTGCGTTACTACCGCGGTGTTGATTA
The DNA here is from genome assembly GCA_023014485.1 of Bathynomus jamesi. NCBI lineage: Eukaryota > Metazoa > Arthropoda > Malacostraca > Isopoda > Cirolanidae > Bathynomus > Bathynomus jamesi. The sequence goes on along the minus strand of JAJOZX010003996.1, from coordinate 77,628 downwards.
GGCTTGGTTACTCATTCGAAAAGTGTCCTCAGGCAATACTCGACATTTCAAGTTCAAAAATCTCGAGTAGCCTCGTAGGAGTTTTTGTTGATTTTCCAACTATGATTTTAGAACTGGGAAAACTCATT